>JAVLUZ010000757.1:37422-161568 GCA_036768485.1 Mermis nigrescens | reverse complement strand
TATGCGTATACATTGATATGTATGTAACATCCAGGAATTCTTTACAGTGCAAAAACGCAAAGTTTTACGGCTACAGTAAGACTCAGCTTATCCTCGGATTTAAAAATTTCGCGCTCGCGGCGTCGTTTGGTGCGTAGCTGTGACTGTTAGGTTTACGTCAATTAATCAAGTTTCCTTTGTGGTCGCGCACAAGCCGCCGCCCGCCCGATTTTCGAGGCGTCCTCGTTCTAACGGCCGACGTTGACTAATGACGTTTTTTCTTACTCTTTAAAAACGCCTTTATTTCCCTGCATTTTATTTACTTTATACTTGCGTATATATGTAATATTGTTCCTTATTGCGCGTACCTACTAGTGCACGTACTTTATGTATTGTGTATCTACGTGAAATACATATATGTATGTGAAATGGTTGTCGAGCAGGCGTAACATGTGATTGGCGGCGCAATATGACGAAAAACGGCGCAGCTCCCTCCCCATCGGGCTTCTCTCTCTCTCTCTTTTCTCTCTTGAAATCAAACTAGAAGACAAATGATCGTGTCCGGGATTTCCGCGCTCCGCGACCATTTTCTTTCTTCATTTTGTACATATGTTATGCATATGTGCTTATAGTTACATTGCGTATATATGCATGCTTTATTTCTATTTGAACGTGTCAGCGTATGCCAGTGGATTACTGCTCGTTTATGCAAAAAAGTAATAGATCGAAAGTGTCATTTTATTTTGATACGTTAAAGCTACGCATACGCTATGTACGTGTATTCAAAATATGCGGTAGCCCGTGGGTTATATATGTACATAATTAAACGGGGGCGGCCTGAATTCACGAAATTTTGATTAGCTTGGCGAAGCAGCTAACAAAGTGGAGCTTCTTTGCCAACAAAATAGCTTTTGAAATCACTCTGGCAGTCTAATATGTGATTTAATACAGTACGCTTGCTACAGTAGGAGTCTAGTCTAACTTGAGTAATGTCAGTCAAACCGATGACCGGGTTGCTTTAAGAACGACTTGAACCCGGGGATTGATTAAGGTCGCTAATTTTCTATTTTAACTATTTCGCAAATAAATAAATATTTTGGTTCATGTTTTGCATTTTAAAGGTCATGTTTTGCATGTTTAAGGTCCGGTAAATGCACTTCAAAAAGCTGTGCCCGCGTGAATAATTGTCGCGAGATCCTATGAAATATGCTATTCAGTCTTAAGGTCTTAAGGCTGGAAACGAGTGCGTAATTACACTTGGGCAGCAGCCTAATTCTGGGGGGTGGGGTCAAAAGCCGCAAAAATCCAAAAATAAACCATGCAAAAATTTTATTCTAGGCGGTTTATCGATTTTGGGAAGGATCTAACGGATTTGAAGGGTTGTAAACTCCCACGCCCATGTGTGTGCGTAATGCTCCGAACCTCAAGATGCCTACCGGATTCCGGGTTCAAGAAAAAAATTGGTGGCATGGACGCTTGGGCTTTTGAATTCTCGGGAGTGAGTTCACACCCACCCCCTCCTAAACCATCCACGTCCACGATAGAGGACATCTTTTTCAGTTTCATCCGACATACTTGCTTTTCTTAAAATATATCCTAGTTTTCTTCAGTTAATGACAAGGGTTTGGAGGTCTACATGAAAAAGGACGGGCGAAGTTTTTTCGGCAAAACAAAGCAATGTTAATACCATATATAAAAAGAGATCGAAATTTTCTACGAAAGCACTTGAAATTAATCAGAAACTGTTCAGTTATAGTTTCTTCAGCTTGAAAGTTGTACAATTAGGTCATCAAAACTGGATGACCTAAAGACTGAAGATCATGTCTAATACAATGTCATTTTGTCAATTGTCACATTCTACGTTAATTACCAGTAGTAGGGACCAGATGCTTTTGACTATTTTCATAACATCCAGTAAGAAATAAAGTTTGTCACTACTTCATTGTAATGTAAAATAATGGATTTCTCTAATTCTCAAAAATAGGAAATTTCTAAATACAATTCTATACGAAAAATTGTTTTCCATCGGAAAGTTCAAAATACTAGTTTATGTATTTGCTGGTGTTATCCGGTGCGATCCCCTACTAAAAATGCACAATGCGAAATATTTTGTGCTAATAAGTTATCCTATACAGTAATAATAACGAGAAACGCCCGAATTCGCTAATCGAATATTGTTTTGGAGTTTATTTTTTGCAAAAGAAACATTGCTGTGCGTTTTAAAATTCAAAGGGGCGCACCGACCATATCTCATTTCTTTTTATAATTTACAGTATCCTATCCGCAATATGATTTATTTCTCAATTCGTATTGCATCCATAACCGGTTCACTTTTATTGTAAATAACAGGTTCCGGCGGCGATCAAGGCTCGAAACGAGCAAGAACGGCGTACACGCGAAAGCAAGTGCTTGAGTTGGAGAAAGAATTTCACTCAAATCGTTACGTGACAAGAAACAGACGGAACGAGATATCAAAAATGCTCGATTTAACCGAAAGACAAGTGAAAATTTGGTTTCAGGTATGAATTACTGAGACACTAATGCTTAGGTTTAAACTTGAACACACGTAATCTTGGGGGTTCGGATGGGGGTTTCAGCCCTCCAGAAAACTTTTCATCCTTTCTCCCAGAATTCCCCTCCCCCGAATTGGCGATTTTTCGAAAGTTCTTGAAAATTTTCTGAAAATTCGTAGAAAAAGTGCCTTTGCTTTTTCAGCTATCTATCTGCCCAAAAGTGTCACATTTTTTACGCATGTTTTTCCACTATATTTTGTACAATTTGTTCAACTTTTTTTTAATTTTTCGAAATTTTCAAATGTTTTTATGCCCTAGAAACACAGAGCATCGTCAGAAACGCCGAAAAACGATGTTTTTAACGCGTATCTACTATTTTTGGGCAAGACACATTAGAATTCCCCCCAGAATTCCCAAGCTGTGCAAGTCTGAACTTGACGCGGTAGGCAAAAGTAATCAGCGAAAATGGGACGACTGTTTTGATAATTTCTTAATATCCGAAGTTTTGAATATTTCGCCGAAGAATGGGTTTGTGCCATATATGTTCATTAACAGTGGCGATATAGGATTTTCAAAGGGAGTGCGGTACCCCAACTTCTTCCAAAACGGTCGAAAATAAGTCCAAAAATTCGCTCTAGCGTTTTTTCGGCGTTTTACATTGTCCACTATTATTTGAAATCATTTTTGGCGCAACAATCTGCCGAAAAATTTCGAAATTTGACAATTTTGTGCATAAAAATGCTGATATTTCTTTGACTTCAGCGGAAATGCGGCGCGAAGCGTCCGAAAAACTTTTCAAATTTACGAGGAAGGACGTTTAGACATCTGAAATGCAACTGTATTTTCTGTCTTTGTAGCATTTAATGCGTAATTTACGCTTAAAATGGAAGGAAACTATGTTGAACTAGCTGTTTTTGTTCCAGAAATTGTTTTAGAGTAAGAAAATGTTCGCCGCTACAAAAACCTATTCCTGGCGCCAAAATATGGCTTCCAGGCCGCCAAAAAAGCAAATAAATGTCATTTTACAAAAATCATCCGGCGCTAAGCGCGGAAAAATTTAAGAAATTATAGTCAGTGACGACTGAAAATCGTCACAAATCACATATCCATTCCTTATCTCGCCAAATATTTTTGGCCTGTTCAAGAAATTAGCAATATTAAACCTAGCTATCGTTCATTGCTAAATGCGACAGTATTCACACGAATGTACCTATAGTCGTAATCAGACATGCATGTGAGTAGGTTTAGGGATGGCTCGAAATCGATCATAAGTTTTCAGCTAGGCCGTTTTGAATCAATCTTAAGTTATACACTGATTCTAAAGCCATTTTGACTCGAAATGTACCATGGATTATCGGTCCCAGGCCAGGTTGACCTCTTCAAAACGACCGTATATTGTGCGCCTATGAGCTTCAACCATGTACGTGGGAGACTTTCGCGGTCTCTGGACCATACCTGGGAGTGGGGAAAGGGTTTTGGGGGTATGCACTCCCCAGAAACCGAAACACCCCCCTAGAATTTTTCGAATTTTTTTGTTTTTTTCTCAATTTTTTGATGCTAATGGATAGTGCTCGATGAGAAAAATTGAAAAATAGTGTTTTTTAATCATACCACCATTTTTAAGGTAATTTTTTGACCTTTGAAAAAATCTTACACCCCTTAGAACTTTGGTGCCGCCCACCTATGCTCTGGACCCCTTAGAACGGAAAATATTAAATTTACTGGGAAATATGAGGCAAAATGAAGACTAAAAACTATGATCATTTAATATTTTCTTCTAAAGTGCATGAAATTGATCAGAAAGGTAGGTTAAGGTAGGTTTAGCTATGTTTCCCATTTTCCATTCAGGGGATGTCTAGACTCCAAACCCCCCACGTGCATATCTGGTCGCAACTCTAAGCACGAGACTGATGAGCTTAGATGACCAGGAAATCAATTTGTCTCATCAAAAATACAACTGTATACGCGAATTTCACGCTAAATTATTTCAAAATAAAAGACGTACATAAGCAACAATTTTTCACGCAATCACTTTTAAATTTGCAGAAGATTCAGTAAAAAATGAAAAAGTTGCACATTAGTCATCCGATGGCTGTATTCATTATAGAATTGTGGTATTATAATAGTATCATTTTTTGTTACCTTTTATAAAATTTCTCTAATTTTCCAAGATTTTTAATCATCTTTGTCTTGACAGGTGAGGAACAAAAGTTTGAAATTAAAAACAATATAAAGAAAACATATCTGTTGCGTCGCTAATGAAGGCGTTTAATATTTCTCACAATTTCTGAAAATTTTTTAATATTTCTTGAATATTTTTAAAATTTATCACTTGTCTATGAATATCCAGGACTAGGCACCGAACCAAGCAGAACTTAGCATGTTTAGAGACTGCCCACTTCTTTTCAACTGTCTACTTTTAATATTTCAATTAACATAATATAAAACCTATTTCTGATTGTTTTAAACATTACTTGAAAAGTTTCTTTTGAGAAGTGAATAAAACAAGGGTGTAGCCGGGAAGCATAGGGGGCAGATGCCCCTTTTAAATTTTTCAGAAATTTTGTTGATATTTCTGGTGCAATAATTATGTCCAGAAAATTGAGTTCAAAAAGCAAAAAACGTTAAAATTTCCCGGCGCTCCTTATTATTTATTATTATATAGATCCATGAGTTTTGAAGCTGGAATCAGCTAAAACAATCCAGCGCTTCACATCAGTGATTTAATGCACTATTTGTTCGTTGAATGAAACTGCGCATGCTTATTGAGCATAATAGTAAAAGTGCGAAAATGATTGCGTACCTATCAGTTTGTCTATTCTCTGCTTTTTTGTCTTTCGCAAGGACACATAATTCTATTTTAAATCAAGGAATAGCCAAATTTTCTTGTGTTTCTGTTGATACATCTTTCTATATCTTATTGGCAGCGACCCGTTGCTGCACTATATACTGAGCAGGGGTCGAAAAACGAATTTTAGCTAACAATTTT
Source organism: Mermis nigrescens (assembly GCA_036768485.1). Classification (NCBI taxonomy): domain Eukaryota; kingdom Metazoa; phylum Nematoda; class Enoplea; order Mermithida; family Mermithidae; genus Mermis; species Mermis nigrescens. The sequence continues at coordinate 156,087 of JAVLUZ010000757.1, read as the reverse complement.
TGTGCAATGTAAGAGTCGATCAATTTTAACTGTTTTTAGGCTTCATTCAGAAGCAATATTTAGCCGATTTTGTGAAAATTTTAACGTTACTATACAAAATCAAAGTGTTTCGTTTACAAAATTTTCCGGGGCTTTGCCCCGAACCCCGCTGGGGCGCTTGAGCGCACCCCAAATCCCCAGCCGTAAAATCTCGCCTTACATGTACAAAGATTTTCGGGAGGATAAAGACGGGTAAAAGGGTTAGGAATTTCTTAAAATTTCCATCGCTTCGCGCCGGAATTTGTTTGTCCGTTCTGTTTGATTTAAACGGTATAAATTGAGTTTAAAGAGCAAAAACGTCAAAATTTCCAGGTGCTTAGCTCCGCCGGTTACTGTTATTTCTCTTTGTATGAGCTCCAGCAGTGTTTTAAGAGCCCGAATCAATAAAAATATTCTAGTAATTCATACTAAGTTGGTAATTTGCAGTTTTCCTGTTAGAAGCCTGAACTTGTGGCATTATGTCAAAATTGTCTTGTACAAATTTGATATTTCCTGTTCTGTCAGACTGTCAGTATCCAAAGAGCTATAAAATGTTAAGGGCGGTAAAGAATGACTAAATTTTTTGGTGTTTTGAGCCACTCATGATTTCCGAACTGTTTGTCAATTAAAAAGTCGTAAATTCTACATGAAATTGGTGAAAATATCAACAAAAAAATTTGTATTTTTGATCGTCATGATCCCATAAATCAGCTAGGCTACACTACTAAAGGTCGAGAAACTCCATTTTACTATACATAATGTGTTACTGTACCATATCGAAGCATTCAAGCAAAAGTTGTCCCTAAAAATTTTTTATGTATGCCCCCTCCGAACCAAAATCCTGGCCTACGCTTCTGGAATAAAATAGTGTTCTACAGAAGCAATCATGTTTTATGCCACTTCTTTAGAGTCAGGATAGATAAAAGATGAGATTGATTTATTTCAAAACAAGAAAAGCCAATAATACAATTGGGGAATGCTACAACCCCTTTTGTTGGCGTCGCGTATTAAATAAAAAACAAGATATTTGGAAAACAGAAAGAATTTGCGAGCGCAGATTACAGTAATTTTTGTGTGGAATTTTCAACGCAGGAAAATTAGCAGATTTAATTACAACTAAAAACGAAGAGGTGTTCTTTATCCATTTGCCCTCTCCAAAATATTTTTGTATTTCATTTAGGAAGCGGATCTATCGCTTTCCTCGTACTTTGAATGAGAATTTTTTCATATTTATGCATTTTTACAGCAATTAAAGTTATTGAAGCTTTTCCGACTTTTCCATCTTTTCTCGGATGACAAAGTAGACTGATAAGATCAGAAATCCTGATACTTCTATAGGCGTTTATGACAACAGAGAAGTAAAAAAACCGGATTCGTATAGAAGGTGTAATTTAATGTGGGTCAAATAATGTGAGAGACAACATCCAGCTTGGAAATTACTTAAACCTTGAGTATTGAATTTCGAATTTCTATGGAAATAAAGGAAAATAGGTAGATTCAGTCGTTTTCTTAAGGAATTTATGGTAGAATCAATAAAATAAGCCAAGTAAATTTAGCGAATTGGAAATTCTATTTGAAAAGAATTTCAAATTGATCCTTACAGATTTTCGACGAATAAGAAAGTCAATCGCAGAAAACTTATGGAATACTTAAGTAGAAGCATAAATTTCGTGAATTTTTCATAACTGGAGGCTATAAAATTTTGTTGCATGTATTTTATTCGCCTTTGAATTTCATCAAATTCCGAGAAATCTCAAATCCTGCTGAGAATTTTTTGAATAGAACCCGCATATTATAGATTACTCAGACGAAGATTGACTCATGAAGCGATTTTAGAAACCAAAATGTAATTATTATTTGGATCTGCTTCCACTGATTAATGGCGGACGCATTTTTAGCTTATCACAGATTAACTTTTGTTCGTGCGGCTATTGCGCTCTCCTTTGAGCGAAATTTGATTGATTTGAGTTGAAAGTGGTAGAAAGCAAAGATTAATCAGCCTTTTAAAGTAGACAAAGCAGTTGTTCTTGCGGGTCAGAAAGTCAGAGGATAGCGACTGTTTTTGCTGCGCCTTCTTTTTCTCCTGCGTGGTTTATCGCAACAAAGAAAGAACTGTAACTAACTGAAAGACGCAACTGCTGAAAATTCCTGGCAAGTTTCTTTTTTAATATTTGCTTCCTGCGTTTGATGAAATTTTTGCACATTATCTGCTTGCAAGAAGCATTCATAGAAAAAAATTTTGCATTTGTTTAGATACCGTAGCGGAATAAAATGTTCTTCAATGGGTTCAGAACCCAAACTTTTATCCAGATTAAATAGTCCTTAAAATCCGCTTTACCTTTGCAAAGCACTTTTTTACATTTTACGTTATCTAAGCTGATTTGGAACCATCTATGTTCGGTTTAACGAAAAATTTCTAAATTTTGTGAAAAAAATGGCTAGAAATCACTGAAATTGGTGCGTAATGTGAAGCAATCGCAAATCTTTCAATATCAAAATTTCATAATATCCATTCTCTATCTAGCCAATTACGTTGGGCCAATGATGTTTTTCTCTGATACAGTAATTTTTTCCAAAGAATTTCGCAATTTTAGGATAAATTAATTACTTCTTGACCTCGCATTTACGCACTTGGTGCACTAATGAACAATATTTAAAAATCATGGTGCGAGCGTTGAAAATTTCAAAGAATTCTGATTGAGAAGTGCTGAATTACATTTCCATAAATCTTAGCAATGGTTAAATAATAAATATTATGAGATTACTTGTGGCGCAAGAATTTAGCCAAGAAAACCAAATATGTGCATTCTGATGTAAAGCGTTAAAAAAATTGAGAAATTGTAACGAATAATTAAAGTCATTCTAAAAGATATACCAATATCCATAGATGGGCAGTTGTCAAATTCTGGGAGATTCGATGAGGTAAAATCGCCAAAAATAGCACCAACAATTTAATTTTGGGGTCTATCGATTTGGAGGGTTTGCTGGATTCTTTAGGGGGGTGCGGGTCCAGCTAGACCCGCAAACCCTTAAGCCCATGTGTGCCTACATTCCGTCATCTATCTTAGGTCCGTGGGTGCAGAGGGCAGGCGGCCCCTTCTCTCGTCGAATCCGCCCTTGATGATTATTTATGATGCGACAACAGCTGAGCTTTATTGATTGAATCGCTCAGCGATAGCTCAAATTATTTGTCTAACTTCTGATTTTCTTGCATGTTTTCTTAATTTATTCACAGAATCGTCGTATGAAATGGAAGAAGGATAATAAATACAGCATGATTACTAACAATAGTTTGAACATTGTTGGATCAGCCGGATCATCGATGGCTCATATGATGCAGATGCACCAAAATCGGATAATGATGAATTCGAACTTTTTTGGCCATTACGAATAAGCCTATAAACGTCATCTCCTGCGTGCAAATCGATGCCGAAGTGTATCCAAGATATAACGGCTGTGATCTCGTTTTTTTCAATCTTTTATTGACACGCTTTACAAAATTTCGATCCGGGACAGGATTAAGTGATTTTTCTGATCAAGCTATGAAGACTATTTCACATGTTTATGTGCTTTCTGTCAAATCCTGTTTCCCACATGTTTGAACTTACCTTTAAGAACTATTACCAAGAATATTGTGATCATTGCTTTGATCTGATATCGTTATCTGTCCGATTCTATCAATAATTTATGCCCAAATTTGTGCGAAACTGACTCTACGTCTAATTGCGATCCAAGATTTTGTGGTCTGACTTATTTTTGCTTATGCTAGAGAAACCAAACTACTTTAATTTTTCAACACAGTAACCAACCACTTGCCCCAAACACCAATACACTTGACCAGCTTCTTTTTCAAAGTAGCAATACCGTAAAAATGAAAGTCTTTTCTTCAGCTGTTGAGCCATAAAATTGTAGCTGTTTTCAACGTATCATGATCTGTAAATTTTTTCCAGTAGTGCTGTTAATAATGTCTGAGCACAAATGATAATTGAGAACCATGCATGTATATCATATGAATTCTAGTGTCAGGTCCAGAAAATTTAAAAAAAAACCTTTTTTGGGTTTAAAAACGAAGGGGGCACGTCAAAAACAGTGTTTTTTACGTTTCGGACAATGCTCGTTTTTTTCTAGAAGATAAAGACAGAAAAAATATTTGAAAAATTTGTAAAAAATTTAGTGAATTGTAAACAAAGTCAAGAAATCTGCATCCAAAAAATTGAGACTTTTGAGCCAGAAATGAGGTAAAAATGATTAAAAATATACACTTCTAACAATGTTTACAAAAAATCGACGATTCTTTGGGGGTCATGACCATTTTGCGAGGATCGGTTGCCATTCTGGGGGTCAAAACCCTCCAACCCCGAACACGTATGCCGAGGACTAATTTGGGGTACAAGATGGGTGATTTAAACTTTAGAAGCCACGGATTTCGATTATAGTGTGTGTCATTCTTGCTTTGTGGAGTGGTGTGATAAACAAGCTGACTGAACACTTTGACAGAACTCGAGATTGCTAATCTTTGAAGGCATGTTAGCTTGAAAGCTTGATGGCTGTATTGAAAAAGCTAATTAGATTCCTCCAGCATGAGTAGAAATAAGCATATATACAACAGGGCGGATGGGAGATCCCCACCCAAAGTTGATCGTTCTCTCCATCCCTGAAAAGTCAGACAATTTTTGACCCCCATCAACGTTTTGTAAGAAATTGAATTTTTCGGCCGTTTTTAGGTGTTTTTTACGGTTTTTGGGTAGAAATTGGAGGTCATTAACCACCCCCCCTTATAAAAATGGCCGGGGACCCCAACCCAAAATTTCGAGCCGTTACATGCATGGAAATGAGTCAGGCTACGAAATAAGTTTCTGACCACCCTCGTACATTTTGAGTGATTGAAAATAATCTGGTAATTGATCTAAAATTTGTTTCTTGGTTCATGATTTAACTCCTGCTTAAATTTGTTTTTGAAGCAATGGATGTATGGGTTCTTAGCAGGCGTAGCGAATGCCGTAAAATTTCAAGCTTTAAGTTTGTAGGTCATTTAGGTATTTTTCGTGTGAATAATATTGCTACGATGTAAGCGTTACTTTTTTATAAAATTTCGTAAATTGTATGTATGTATGTATTCATATTGTTTTTGTTCTTTACATAGCCACATCCGTGTTTTGGACTTTTTGACGTCCTACTTGAGTGATTGAATCGCTTTCGATCTAGGTTTTTCAATAAATTCGATAAACACTATTTGTGCGACTTATATCAAATCAGAACCGTCGACAACTCCACCAAGCAAGGGTTCCGCCCTGGAAAAAATAATTTCCTACTATCGTCAGAAAAAACAACAAGGCTCTAGCGGAATATGCATATAATACGTATGTAGTGCAAATGCGTATCCAGGGGGACAGTGAGTACCTTCCTTCTCCGACGAAATTTTCCCATACACTTTTTTTATAATGCAATAGTTTGCGTTGAAAATGGAGTTCAAAACTGTCAAATTCACCGAGTCATTCATATGTTTCACTGAATATTGAGTTTAGACGCTTAAATCAGTCAAAATGTTCCAGCCCAGCGCTCGCACCACATGTTAATCTATCAATGCTTGTTGAATATCATGGATTGTAAAAGTGTTTGGCCAGTTTGATAATTTTCCGTTTTGTTTGTCTTTAGTGCACAGTTTTGTAGAATCAGGGGGTCTACACCACGGAAGGATATGGACAGCCCCTCAATTGTGACCCAGTGAGATACAGTATGGATACTTATATAGGTACAGTGCCGCTCAAAAGTTTAAAGCCACCCACGATTTTAACGCAATGTCTGTTTTAATCGTAAATTCTTAACTAATTATTGTTCAAGAGATTCAAAATTGAACAGAACCATAAATAACAAGTATCATCAATAAGCAGTCAACGAAAAAGAATCGACTAAAAGGAAATCCGATAGCCTTTAGCTTGAATTAATGCTTGTATACAAAGTGGTAACGATCTGACCAATTTGACGCATTTTTTCTTTAGGATTGAACCCCAGATTTCCTTTATTTTTCAATTATTTTTGCTCCTAAAATGCACTTAGGGGAATTATGTTTTTGTAGTCTCTCTTTCATAATTCGCAAAATATTCTTAATCGGATTGAGTTCCTGGGACTTTAGGGGTCAGAATAATAAAGGCAATCTCTTCCCCACCAGAAAATGCTACAGTGGTTTTTGCCTTGTGTTTTGGATCATCACCTGTCTGGAAAAAAATGTCTTGGATACTTTTTTTGAGGCAGTCACAAAAGAAGGAACCAAGTGCTCCTTAATTAAGGAAATATATGAAGTGGTTGTAAATTTTGGGTTGGAAGGAAATAAAACCAACTCGCAACATCATGGCTCCAAATGGACTCCAGACCAAAGCACTGCATTCTTTTCTGTTTGACGCTTCCGGCCATGCATTTGACATTTTATTTTTTGTCTGAACGTCTGCGGACAAAACCCTTTAATTTCAAAGTAAAATAATCGAATATCAGTCCCCAAGAAAAAGAAACCTTTGATCAATCGATAAAAGTCCAACGAACGAAATTTCGAACAGAAATCAATACGTTTCTGTCTGTTAAACTCGATCGCAAAAAGACTTCTTATGACGATCCAATTATACGGCAAAGATACTGAACAATTGTCTGCCTCAAAACCAATGGTCGACAATCAATAGACAATTCACCCTGCATGTCAGGCGGTCAGACGCCAATTTTTAAAGAAGTTCGCTTTAGACCACATAGTCCTTTAGTGGTCAATTTAGAGGACCGCCCCGGGTCGTGGAGGATCAGTAAAAGAATCGAACTGTTTGTTTTTCTTGTATTTGCTTTGTATGACACATTGACTTATATTGAAACATTAGGCTATCACTCTTTGGAATAGTTTAGTATCCTTAAACATAGACGCGATTTTTGATCGAAAGACCAGCAAATGGAGCGGAATTGACCCGTGATAAATCATCTAGTAGTTAACAAATTTAAGAACGACTAAACTTTTTGAAATCATCGGAGAAATTTAATCTACAAACTTTCTCAAAATGAAATTTAGGCCTTTTAATTTCACAAATAAAAGCGATTTGGAAACCCACTGTATTTTGGAGTTATCAATCAGAGTAGCCTTAAACTTTTGAGCGGCATTGTACCTACCGTACGAAAATATTTTGCTTTGGCCATGTCCTGTCCGTCGTAATTAATCAAATTAGGTTGCAAATTCATTTTTTGGCGGCCTGGAAGTATGGTTGACGAATCGTCCCAAAACATGCATCGTCTTCGTCGACGATGGACGTCATCGTCTCATCGACGATGAGACGAATGAAACAAAACATGAATCGTCCTTGTATTCGTCGACGATTGTCTCTAAGATGACCTCTTACAATTTTTCGGATTTGTTTTTATTTCAGAAAAATTTATTTTAATAGGCTCCCTTTTAAATTTTTGATCACAATTTGGACCCTCTCATAAATTTTTAATGAATATTATGGCATAATTTTGATGATATCTGCTCATTAATGAGCAGTTAACTCACTCATTTGTGCCTGAATATCTAATAGAAATACGAGCGATTTACTATTTGACAAAGTTTTACAGTTGTTTCGTTAACAATGAAAACAATAAAAGAACTTTCATGATCGCTGAACGAGAAGAATATTCACATTCATATCGTTTTGTGCTGATTCTGTTGCTTCATTCAACGAAATTTGCTGAACAACGATAATGAAATGCAGAAGCGGATTTAAGGGGGCGGCTGCCTCCCCAGTCTATCATCGATCCTACATAATTGGCGAAATATGGAATGGATGAATACCTATGCAATTCGCAATGATTTTTGGCCGTCAGTGATCATAATTTCTTCATTTTGCAATGATATTCATTCACTTTCTTGGCGGCTTGGTGAAAGCCATATCGTTGCCCAGGGGATAAATAAAACGATTTTAAGGTCAGAAACAGCTACGTCAGCATAGTTTTCTCCTATGCTCCGCGTCAAATGCTGACATACAGTAAATCGAGCAGTAAATTCAAATTTCTAGACGTCCTTTCGCCTATATTTCATTAATTTTTCTAGCGCTTCGCGTCCGATTGTCGTTGAAGTCAAAAGAATTTAATGATTGCACAAAATTGTCGAAAATTGTAAAATTTGTGGGAAAAAAGTTCAATCAAAAGCAATTGTAAATAAAAGTAGACGAAGTAAAAGGTGAAAAACGCCATTTTGCACGTGCAGGGCAAATTTTCGGACCTATTTTTGACCATTTTTGGTAAAGTTGGGGTCTGAGCATAATTACGAACCAAACAGGCGCACACGTAGCTGACCTTCTGAATTTTGAGGAACTAAAGTTTTGAAGTCAGATTTCTCTAACTATTTATAGAAAGACGTATAAAATGGTAGGATAGTGTGTTTCACACAAGTTTGGGCTCAAATTTTAATAAATTTGTCGGACAATAAGCTGACAGATTGCGATTATAGCTTGGTATTTAATTATCGTAATCCGTCGGCTAACTTTCGAAAAAATTCTTAAAATTTATGCCCAAGCTTATGTGAAACAGACTACAGCGTTTCTCAGCAAGCACTGCAGATTGGAGATGGAAAAATTGTTTAAAAATTTTAAAAAATTTAATACGTTTTCAATCCTATTGAAAAAATACGTTATAAATGGACAAAAGCATAATTTCTAAATAAAAATTGTTTAACTTGTTTTATTGAATTCTGGCATATTGCGAATGCAATAACAGAAATCAATAATTCTGCGTGAACGCCCGAAAATTTTGACTCAACTTTAGTTAAACTTAGGCTCTTTTCTTGGGATGAGAAAAATTATACAAAATTGATTAATTCTATCCGACACTGTTTAAAGATCTGGCGGTCTTTCGTATGCACTCTTTGAGAATTTTTAATTTTGTCGCTTATGGGTTGGGATCAGAGTCAAGACGTGCACGCGAAGAGGGTTTGGGAGATCTAAACCATACATGGACAGCTACCAAATTCTAGGGTACAATGCGGCTGAATTGCCAAAAATAGCACTGAAAATTCAATACTAGAGGTCTATCGTTTTCTTTGGTGGGGATCCATCGTATTTTGGGGGTTGGGGTCCATCTAGCCCCCTACGCCCATATATCTACAGTCTAAACCCCCTCTTCAGAACGGGAAAGTGAGCATTTTCTGGGAAATATGAGGCAAAATGAAGGCCGAAAATAGATGAAAATTGAAAATTCCCATTAAAAGTGCTTGCAATTGATCAAAAACTGAGGGATAACGTACTATTTTTATTTAACTTTGAGGTTTTTGAAAAAATTTAGAGTGGCTACAAGAGTGCTTTAAACTAATGCGGTAAACGTGATATTCTACAATGAGTGACAAGGAGACATTTCTTATTGTTTTAAGCCGCTTTACTGTATCGAAATTTTAAACCACTTTTGTAGCCCTATTTGTGCGGATTAAATTTAAGAGAAAACCTTAAAGTTTAATGAAACAGACTATAGGTACAAGTTTTAATTTTAGCATTATTACCAGTTTTTGACTTTATCAAGAAAGCTCAGTCCTGGCCTCCCTAGACAGACTGACCCCCCTCAGACCAGCCATGCTGTACATCTATGGGTGGGACCTGATGCAAGTGGGAAGTTGGAGGTCTAGATCACCCATCAATGGAAAAATACGAAATTTCTCGGAAAAAGTGCTTTAAATTGACCAGAAACTGTATAATAATGTAGTTTCAACACTGTTTTAGCGCTTATATTAGATTTTGAGGTCATGTCGATCCAAAAACGCTCAATTCTTGACCCACAGATCTGACATGCTTTGCATCTACGGATACGATTTGTAAGAAAATCGATAATTTTCTGGGTCGCAGCCATTTCGCGGGGGGCGGCCGCTATCCTGGGGAGTCTAAATCCTAATCAAGAACAACTATAGTCTATGCAGGAATGAAAAACGGATATTTTCTGAAGGGGAAGAATGAATGCAAATGATGAAAAGTAAGTTTCCTGACAAAAAGTAAGTATACTTACTATTTTAACATTTATACCGTTTTGGCAAAAAAGCTCTGGCTCACCCCTGCCTTCACCGACCATGCTGGGCATCTACGTATGCTCCAAAACCATAGTTCAAAACTTGCACTTATTGTACATAGGTACTTACCTACATATATGCAATATTCCGAAGGTATTTTTTGTTCAAATGAAATACCTACATATCACTTCTTCACACTCACGTATTTTTCATCAACTACCAGACATGAACGTGTGGGTAAACTAGACCCCAGAATGCATAAAGAGAAAATTTTCTGGGGCTGAGACAAACCTGGTTGAAAATGGAAACGGAACGACTGAAATTGACTATAGTCTGTTTTACATAAGTTCGATCATTAATTTTAAAACTATCTCCGACAATAAGCTGACAGATTGCGATTATAGAATTGATCTGATATTTAATTATCGTAATCCTCGGCTTACTGTCGATAAAAATTCTTAAAATGTATACACGAAGTTATGTGAAAAAGACTATAGAAACTTTTTATTTCAATATTTATTTACATCAAATGTTTTGACGTTCTAGCAAAATAGAAGTTTATGGTCGATCCGGAACTGATCATACTATGCACGTAAGATGAGTTATAGCTTTAATCATAGGAACGTAACGTAATAATAGTAAATGTTCAGACTTAACGAGAAAAGTTGCAGGTGCCTCTCCTGCATTAGCTCACTGTTTCACGATGCAGCACGCAAAAAACAATTATTCTCATGTGACGTGTTTTTACTTTACATAAAAAATTCATTGCACAATAGGTAACAAGAAAGAAACCAGATTATAAAATATCGAGCAATAATAAATAAACAATAACATGTCACGTGACTTGACGCATCTATACTCTGTTCCATTTCAAACGGCCCATTTTCGCTTTACGGATTATTACCGTAAAAGAATATTTTACGGCCTATGTTGTCGACGAAGCACATTAAATATCAGTAAGAAGTTTAAATCAATCAGCCGCTACGACAACATAATTGAAGAAGCAATTTGTGCAGTGAAAAACTAATTCAGTAATAAGACTAGCGAAAATGGTCCGTTTGGAATGGAACAGATTACAGAAATTTAGAGCGATGTTCTACTTAAATACGATAAAACAAATCAGAAACGGCATGTAAACACAGAAACTCCAATCGTCATGAAGAAGATTAAGTCAAAAATCGCTGTAAATTTTAGAGCTTTTTATGGTTCGTGAGGCGATTTCATGGTTCTCTAATTTCGGTACTCTCAAAATCAGAATGCAGAAGCTTAAAAGCAGCGGCGGATCCAGGATTTTCTAACATGGGGAGTGGGCGGAACAGCAAATTTTGACTAAAAATGGTAAAAATTATCCGAAAAATCTGTCCATTATGCTTGAAGTAGCGATTTTTTGACGGCTTTGGATAGGCAAAACCATCTGCGATCCGAACAAAGTCAGAAATCTTCGAAATTTCTCTACGGAAAACGCACAAAATTAGTCTGAAAATCGGCACGACGCACCGAAATAATGCTCGAGAAATCATTGTTGGAACTTATTAATCCTTGTTCTGTATATAAAATACTCTCCTGACGTAAAAATAAAGTATTCAAAGCGCCACAAAAAGCCAGTAAGTGTCATTAATGAGCGCTACCTGGAAAAATTTGAAAAATTGTCATTAAAATGGCTAAAATCGTTAAAAAATACACGATATTCTATTCTCAATTGCGCCCAACTATTTTTTGACGATGGCGCCCCTAGCCCCACTAAAACTGCGCTTGCTTAAAAGCAATATGCCAGAATCATTTCATGAAAAATGGAATGAACGATATTTATATCATTTAAAATTATGATACACACAATATGGAGCTTTAGCTTTGATCGATAATCTTCCTACATAGTTATTCAAGCAAGCAGAGCTCGAGAGAACTATGTTAACTGCAATGAAACGGGACCAGATGGGTGAGAAAAAGATCAAAATGCATCCTAACGCGAATATGAGCATTGAACATGTAAGCGACCGAATAAGCTGGTCGAAAATTATATCCTGAGCTCATTCCAAGTCCATTTTTGATACTGGTCATCGGCTTCGCATTTAACTAAAAGTACAGCGTCCTTGGAAAGATCATACTTCAAACACTTGTGTTTCACTTTGTCGTATAATTGTCGCAGGTCCTGAAAAGTAAGTACCTGCATTTAATGAGCAATACTAACGATGAACATATAAATATGCGCGTGAGCGTTCTTTAAACTGTTCAGTATGTAACGTTCTTTCATGCTGTAAACTAAATGAAAAATCCGATTGAAAGAAGAAATACATCTTGTTGAAAATTTACTGAATACGATAACAGTACATGTCACGAATCATACATTCACATTGGGGTGACGGGAGCATTACCTCCCGCTGAAGGGTGAGCCAGACAGGTGCTGTCCGGCGATTCTGAGTCGATGGGATGTTTTTTGCATCACTTTTGAGGTGAAAAGCAGTAAATATGTCAAAATTTTTCCGGCGCTTCGAACGCACCGGATAGGTATTTTTATGTACCTTTTTACTCAAAAAGCGTCCAAAGTTGATCACTGTCTGTATTTGTTAGTGTTAAAAGTGATGTGATGCAGTCAAAATTTGACTAAAAATGCTTCAAAAATGCGATATTACCATGAAAAACGTTTTATAGGCTATTTTAATCATTTTGGTTGTTTAAACAACAAAAAATTGTGAGCTTTAACTTAACTCTTTTGGATTTCTTGTATTTACCCCCTGCCAACCCTCACCTTGTGCATATGCACAAAATTCAAATATTGAAGAGTCGTTGACTGTACCAATTTCATAAGATAGGACGCCGTCATACGTTTTAACATAGCAATGCAAAACGAGCTACAACATCCTATTATAAAATAGGCCATAAATCCTTAATGATTGTAAGTATACATGGGCACAGGGTTAACACAGACACACATGTATAAGAGGAGAGAATTGGGGATCACCACCTGAACTCGACCGTCCCCCCGTCCCCCGGAAACTGAAAATTTTTGACCCCCTGCCCGATTTAGGAAAAAACTGAATTTTTTGACCGTTTTTTGCCGCTTTTGGCCGAAAATTGGAGGTCCTCTACCCCCTACCCGGAATATGGCTGGGGACCCTCCTCCAAAAATTTCGAGCCGTTGCACGTCTGATATAGGGTCAAGTGACTTGACCCTGGCGGCTGAGCGACCCTGCAACCCTGCAGGGGAATTCGGACCAACCCTGCAAGAGTTTTGAAAATTTCCTAGAGAAAATGAGGCAAAATAAGGGCTTAAAATGAATAAAAATTGAACATTTTCTTCATAAGTGCTTGAAATTGACAAGAGACTGCGGAATAACGTAGTTTTGACGCTATTTTAGCATTTAAACCAGTTCTTGAGGTTGTTTTAATCCAAAAAAACACTCAATTTTCCGCCCATCGTTCCTAGATCGATCATGCTCAGCATCTATGATTATAACTGACTCCGCAGGTTCCAGGGAAGTAATTTGACCCTGATAAACCTGAGCGTACCCATGTATGATTGTAAGGTGTTCAAATTAAGCGCCAAGAACTGAAGCTCATGTAATGACGATAAACTTGGAGAATGCCAAAAAATGAATTCTGTGTCGAGGTACAATTAATTAAACATAATCAGACAAATTGTCAAGATAACAGCACGGCCTGGGAATTCTGGGGTTGTATACATACGTAGCAGCAAGAAAATTCTGGGGGGTCCAAGATTTTTTGAAGGTCAAACAATGGCCTTAAAAATGGTGATATGGCGATAAAAACACCATTTTTCGACGTTTCTCATCAAGCACTATCCATTGGCATCAAAAAATTGCGGAAAAACGAAAAAAATTTTCAAAAAATGGATTTCTGGGGGGGTCTTTTGATTTCTGGGGGGTCCAGACCCCCGCAGACCCCCCACGCCCATGTGTGGTTGTACAGTCCAAGAAATTTCTACTAAAATGCCCTTTTGGGGCTTACAAATGAGAGGTATGCGCCGAAAACACTAAATATTGAAAATTTTCAACAAAAAAAACAGTCAAATCAAACAAAATACGGTAAAAACATGGCCAGCCGAAAAACTAAAATGTTAAGCCAAAAGATCGTTAAAACGCTTAGAACAGTACATTTTTAAATGTTTTTTTCAGAAAAATGAAAATTCTGGGGTCAACAGCTATTTGCGGGAGGGAGGTCAGCTCACAGTAGCCATCCTGAAGGATCAAACCGCCCAAGAACACGTCTGACATGGGCCGCTTTGTCTCGTGCTCAGGAACAATTCAGAGCTTTTGCTTAAATTTCTCCTACAATACAAAGTTCGACAAAAAATGCCTTTTAAGTTAAGTGCAAAAAAGCTTGACATGACATTCACGGATTCCTAAATTTTCAAAGGTAAACGAAGACCGAAATAGGATGATAGGGTGAAAAGACACAATTTTCGACCTTTCTCACTAAATTCTATCAATGGGCATAAAAATCGCGAAAAACCATACAAATTTGAAAATTAGAATTATGGAGGTCTGTGGAAAGTTTTCTGGTTTCTACGGTTTAAGTCACTTACGCCCATTTGTACTGACCGATTTACATCCATCTAAGACTATGCTGAGCACACATTGGCGTGAGGGGTTGGGGGGTATGCACCCCCAGAAGTTGAAATACCCCCCCAGAAATCGAAATACCCCCCCCCGAATTCAAATTTTGAAATTTTTTCTTGCTTTTTTAGCGATTTTTTGATGCCATTGGATAGTGCTCGATGAGAAACGTCGAAAAATGGTGTTGTTTTCGCCATACGACCACTTTTAAGACCATTTTTTGACCTTCGAAAATTTTTTCACTCCCAGAATTTCGGTGCTGCCCACCTATGATGCTGAGTACTTTTAAGCGATTTTGTCGAAAAATTCTATTACTACTTTCCATTTTGCCATCAAATTGACGATCTTTCGTTAATTAAACAGGAATTGAGTTGAATTTTTCAAAGATTTCCTAACAAATACGTTCATCCCAAAAGCATATATTTATGTATGTAAATCATAGTTTCCCAAGGTCCAAAGTTCAGGGGGTGTGAAATCCCAAAATTTAGGACCACTAAATTTACAGTCTAGCCTTTTGTGCAGGTCAAATATGGAAAATGGCTAAAACATCCTATATAGCATGTTTTAATGTGAAAAGTTGCATTTTAAACTACTTTTTGTCCCATTCTGACTAGCTTCGTCACTCTTGTGAGTAAAAGATGTAAGAATTCATCGAAATTTTTGACTTTTCAGATCATTTTAAGTTCGTTCTAGATATTTTATTGGTAAACGAAATAGAAATGTATAGTTAGTCGGAGCGAAGCGCCGAAAATTTTCTAATATCTTCGCTGCTTTTGTACCCAAAAATCACGCAGAAAATGTTTGATAGGTCAAAATCATCCGATAGTGATTCAAGTCTCGGACCCTGAGGTGGGGTTAATACCCCCCCTCATCCCCACCCTATGGGAATGTGTGATGTACATGCACTCGGCGCGAAGTTCTAGGCATACAAGGCGGTTGGCACACATGGAGGGGCAGGAACAATGCACGTGAGCCGCGCAATTTAGACTTTTATTCTGACTTACTGTAACACTCAAAGAATTCTCAATGTACCAGCCTCGGATTATCTAGATACCACAGCTCAACAAAAATTTTTTTCGAAGAAGCACCACTTTCTAAGCCGTGAACCTACTACTTAATAATGAAAAATATAGCAAAAAGTGCTCGATGCACGACAAATAGAATAAAATGAACAATTTTGATACGGAGTTTAAAAATAACAATCTTTTAGATCAAATACATAAATGGATGAAAAGTATAAAAGTACTTTTTAGCGAAATATTCAGACGATGTCCGTAATAGAATATATATATATATATATATATATATATATATATATATATATATATATATATATATATATATATATATATATATATATATATATATATATATATATATATATATATATAAATACTGTGTCATATTATCGCTAGCACCGTACATCAAATTTTTTAATCAATGATTTGAACCAGACGTGTAATAGCTTAAAATTTTGGGTCAGGATAGTCGGTCAATTTAAATGAGGAATGGGTAAATGACCATTAATTATTGACTAAATAAGGCAAAAAAAACCTAAAAACTGCCGAAAAACGCGTATTTTTGCCAAAAAATGGGAGTCAAAAATTTCTGACTTGAAAGGAACAACCGACTTTGGGTGGGGATCCCCATATCCCCCGTTTTATGTATGATATACACGTTCTTAGGTAGGTCCTCAATGTATTTCCAATGACCTCTGACAGAGCCCGTGTGACAACGGCCAGTTTGCGGGCGGTCGCCGACCGAGAAAACGCACCATTCACCCGTGGTTAACTGGCCTTCCGAGTTGATGCGATATAACTTGAAATATTTTATAGTTTTTTGCAGTGGAAACATTTGTCAAACGAAGGATGAATCAATTAGTAAAAATGATCAAAGCTACACGAAAAAACAAAACGATAATAATTTTTGTTTTCTAAGTTACAAATCAAATCAGTATTACATTGCTGCAGCATGATACAAAGTAAGCAGATCCGTATTTAAGTAAAGCGACCGCCCTCCCCTCCCGTTGGCCGTAAGAAATGTTGAAAGATAAGATATTGCAAAGAAAGATGAGAAAATTGCATCTACTTGGAAAGAAATTTTCAAATTGTGAAGCATTTATTTTTTGGAAGAGTTTTCTAAATTTTGCCTCAAGCGCGACCAAAAAAGACACTTTCACAGCCAATGAGAAGAAATGTTTCCGAAAAATTCGCTCTTTACGAATTTAATGGATAGTTTTTAACGCGTTGTAAAACTTCATAAAATGCGGTTTGTGCTAGCTGTCCCAACAAGATTTCCGGCATATAAACCTTTTTATCAAGGAAGTTGCTGATGTGTAAAGCAATTTATCTTGAGTCCGCCCTCCCCTTCTCATTGAGCGATTCCTGAACACGAGCCAGAAAGTAAGTATACGCAACTAGCAAAGCAAAACGTCACGCAAGCAAAGTTCATACGCAAAATACCGAAAATAAAACGTTTGATTCAGGAGATCGGCGATTG
Organism: Mermis nigrescens; assembly: GCA_036768485.1. Classification (NCBI taxonomy): domain Eukaryota; kingdom Metazoa; phylum Nematoda; class Enoplea; order Mermithida; family Mermithidae; genus Mermis; species Mermis nigrescens. The sequence continues at coordinate 139,002 of JAVLUZ010000757.1, read as the reverse complement.
TGTCAATTTTAAAGTTTGGAAAATTCTAAAATTGCTTGCCAAAATTATCAGCTAAAACCTAAAGAATCTCTAAATTCTCAACCGTCGACAGAAACCTAAAACGCAAAAAAAGACCACAAAATTTTAGGCAAAACCTTACGATTGGCAACCCAGTGCTACTTTTTATACCATCTGCTAACATGGCATTGATTGCATTTTTACTGGTCACTTATTGAAATGAATAAATCGCCATCTTTTAAAGGTAAAGAAAAATTCAGCATAACGAAAAACGAATCTTGATGCCCGTTAGCAAAAATATCTGATATACAAAACGTGTGCGTACAATTTTCTCAGCACAAAAACAAGCTCATAATAGAAAAAAATTTAAAAACGTACGAACGAATGAATGGTATAATTAATTGACAGATACATTCTTCTAGCCTTAAATATATATGTAACAGCATGCATGTAACAGGGGAGATGGGGGATTCCCACCCAAAGTCGGACGTCCCCCCATCCCCCAAAGCCAGAAAATTTTTGACCCCCCCCCCGATTTTTGGAAAAAATTGAATCTTTTGGCCGTTTTTAGGCGTTTTTTCCAAGAATTGGAGGTCCTTTACCCCCTCCCCTAAACTTGGTCGAGACCCCCCAAATTTCGAGCCGTTGCACGTATGTGTAACAGCATGGAAAAATTATAGGGAGAGAAGGCAACAAACGGCAAATTTCAGCTGGGGGCAGCTTTATTTCTATACAAATACTGAAAAGAATAATTTTCGAGAAAACCCTAAAAGGGTTAGTAAACGACTTAAAGTCAAGCTAAACCTCACTTAAGACAAACTTCAACCGGTTGAAGTCAAGACCTGCACTTACAGCTAAGCTAATAGCAATGTTTTAACAGCTTATACCTATTTTTATTATGGACTTAAATTATTATTGGAACTTCATCTTGGTTTTTTTGGACTGATTTAATAAAACAACAATATTCATCAATACTACGAGCAAAACATTGTTTTGAAAGGTTCAAAAAATTTTGGAAGGTACATAAGAAATAAGATAATTTACAACAAGATGAAGAAATTACATATATTTCACATAAAATCCCAAAGTTTTCGGAGCTTCATGTTAGACGTAAAGTTTTTTCATAAGTTTGGCTCAGGAGCCATAAAAGACGACACTTTTCTATAGCCTTTATATAAGTGTGAAATAATTTTTTCGAAAAGTTATAATTTTATAATCCTAATGAATAAAGCGTGTCGAAAAACGGCGAAAAATGCGGTTTTACGAGCCATCCTGCCGAATTTTTCGGAATATAGACCAATTTATGCTGAGTCCGCCCCGCCCCCCCCCCCTTGGCCGAACCCTGAATACGGGGATTAACGCAAGCAATTTTAGTATTTACACCATTTGATGAGGCCAATTGGGCCAAAAACATCCCGCTAACTTGCTCTCCCTAGACCAGCTGCTGACCCCCAGAACGGCAATGCTATGCATCTACATATGTATGCGATTGACTATTATCGACAAGAATGTAGCTGGCCGTCCTATTTTGGGGGGACCAACAGCAATTTTGGGGGGACTAAGCCCAAAAAGGCCAAAAATAGCACAAATAACGTTTAAAAAATCCTATTTTTTCCGATTTTTAGGGGGGTCCGAACCCCCCCCCATTACCCCTTAGAGATACGTGCCTGATGATCGATTACAATTATATAGATTAATTATATCGCCCACCTGATTGCCACCGTATCCATGGCAACTAGAGGCACCCAAATTAGCCGGAATCGGCCTACCCAACGTATCCAGACACATATTAGTCATAACGTTTATCAATTGACCCCAAAAAAGGTTGGGAGGTTGATGCGGATAAAGTTTTGGCACTTCGTACGCAACGTTTTTCATATACCACGAAAAATTCTTGCACTTATTCTCTTTGCGCAACGCTATTTGCCTGGAAATATCGCCAGCGTCCCGATAACGCATAAAAGGTTCTCTGGCGTAATAAAACTCCTTATATTCGTCCATCCATACTTCGGCGACTCGTTTGTAATTCTAAAATTGCAAAGACCAGAACAAAAATAAAAATAAAAACAAAATATAATAAAAATAATAATAAAAATGATTAATTATGATTGATTATTATTAATGAATAAATAAAAACAAAAATAAATAAAAAATAAAAATTAAAATTTAAAAAAAATCGAAAAAATAAAAAAAAAGCTAAAAAGATAAAAGAAGTTGAAAAGAATACAAGAAGAGAAAATTAGAAAATAAAAATAAGAATGAGACTGCAAGCTGAATTGAATGATGCACGAAAATGGATTTTTTCTGAAATGCTCAATTTATCAGACAAAATTCCACCAAATGATGAGCGCATTTTAGAAATTCTTAACTTTTAATTAGAAAAGTTTAACCCACCTTATTTTCATCATTTTATATTATGTCGTTATAGTAAGCAAAAGTCTGGCAAAATTCTTTGACTTTCATCCATATGTTTCAATCAAAGGTGCAAAAGGTCATGGTCGGCAGATGGGGGCCAAATCCCATAAATGCAAGACTGTAAATTTAGGGTTCACGATTTTGTTGCTGTTTAAACGACCAAAATGGTCAAAATAGCCTATAAAACGTTTTTTCGTGGTAATATCGCCTTTTTAAAGCATTTTTAGTCCAATATGACGGCATTTCATCACTTGCAACACTAAAAAACATAGTAATTAATCAGTTTTGGTCGCTTTTTGAGTAAAAAGTACATAAGAGTACTAATTTTGACATTTTCACTGCTTCTGACCTCAAAAATGATGCAAAAACGTTCCGTCAGCTCAAAACCGCCGAACATTAATTGTCCGGCTGACTCTTCAGCGGGAGGTGATACCTTATTCAGCCGGGGGTAATGCCCCTCACCCTCTATGTTCAAGTATGATTTCAATTGATTGAACCATACCTGAACAAGGAACGATCTCAAAAATCAGTGTTTTTTCTATTAGGTCCTTTGAACATGTAGAAAGACGGTCCTCAAAGTTCTTGAATATTTTCTTATGAGGTACAGTAACGCATTCTGTTTGATAAAGCTACCTTTTTCGACCTTCAATAGGGTAGTGCAGCCAAATTTTGAGTTTCTGACAAAAACATTACGAAAATTTATCAGCAAAGCATCAAAAAATTCCAGAATTTCACCTTTCATTTAGAATGAGAGAATTTTCATTCATAATTTATAAAAAGTAATTAGCGAAAAACTTTGGTCATTTTCAACCGTCTTTAACACAATGTGGAAACTTCGTCAATAAAAAAACAAAATACTGTCGAATTTGTACAAAACAATTTAGCATATTCAGTGTCGAAATTTTTAGTGGGGATCCCCTGCCATTTTTAGGGGAAGTGAGCAAATTACCTCCTATTTTTGGCTAAAAACGGCCAAGAACACCTAAAACCGGCCAAAAATGCACTTTCTTCCAAAAATCAGGAAGGGATTAACGATTTTCCAGCTCTCGGGGATGGGGTACGACCAACTTTAAATGGGGGATCCCCATCTCCCGCTGTTACACGTTTGATTAAAATACTAGATTAGAGTGAAACACTAAAATATTTCGGCTGATTTGAGCTGTTAAACTCGATGCTGGAGCTATAAATAGAAAAAAGTCAGAGATTGGCGCTAAGCGCTGAAAAATTTGACGCTTTTGCCCTTCAAGCTCTATTTTGAACTTTATAAAGGCATATAGAACGAACAATTAATGATTCCAGCGCGAAGCGCCGAAAAATTTGAAAATTTTACATAATTTTACTGTTCCGCACAGTCTTCCCAATAATTTGATTTTTAATTTTAATTAATCCATTTATAGACAAAAAGTAAAATTTTCACGTTTGGCACTGACCATCTACATTTTTCATATACATTTTCAATTAAATACAGGTTTCTATTGAAAGAAAAAGCAGAAATTTTTTTCTACCATATTTTGTCAATTTTACGCTTCAATTTTAATACAACGGAAGCATTCCCAACTTTTTTACAGCCCGTGGAAAGAAAATGGCAACGACTCTAGTCAACTCATAATTTTTTCATGTTTCTTATCGACTTTTCCAAACTTAACGGAGAAAAAAGGAAGAAGAATTTAATTTTTTTGATCAATTTAATTTAATTTACATAATTTGATTTATTTATTCTAAGTTGCGTTCTCCGATTTCACAATTATTTGTTCACTAGTAGAGTAATTAACTCTTAACGTACAGTAAACTAATCTAAAACGCCCTCAATTAGCTTTAGACAATATACATTAATTGCAGTACCGTGGAAATGACTGGTCCACTCAAATTGCCAAATCTGTAAGGCATATGACTTCGATAGACGTGGCCAACACGAGAACATGGAACATTCAAAACTTGGCCACCGCACTGCCAAACCTGTAAGAAACGCTTATGCATACTTAGCAACGAGGTACAATTTACATATGTAGGTACTTTGAGCACAGGACATGAAATCAAGGGACTGTGCGCACAGATCAGCTGCGTCTAATAAAATGACTATAAAACTGTTCTTAGTATCGTACGTAAAACGGCTCGAAATTTTAAGTCGAGGGTCCCCAGGGGCGGGGTGGTAAATGACTTGCAATTTTGGGCCAAAAATATCAAGAAAAACCTAAAAATGGCCACGCCTAAATGTTGGAAGGAGGTCAAATATCTTATGACGGGGAATAGGTGACGATAGACTTTGGGTGGTGTAATCCCCCACCCTCCCTGTCACGTGTATGGGTGGAACTGAGGACGTAAAGAATTTCTGCGAAAAAAGGAGTTCAGGCTTAAGGCTAATGAAACACATATACAGAGTAATTGCAAAATAATTCAGCTACATATTGGGGGATAATTTATTACTAAAGAAAGCAAAAAACTAATCGAGCACTTTGCATTGAAGCGAATAACCAACAGCAATCAATGTTTTCACTTATACAGAGTGATTTAAAATCAACGAATCACAGATCGATTCTGACCAGGCACGTAGCTGGCCGTCCTATTTTGGGGGAACCAACACCAATATTGGGGGGACTAAGCCCAAAAAGAGCACAACATGACGTTTAAAAAGTTTATTTTCCCGATTTTTCCCAATTGGGGGGTCCAAACCCCCATTCCCCCAGAGATACGTGTCTGATTCTGACAATTTAGCATGTACATAATGAATCAAACGTAGTTTGCTAGTTTAAGAGTTCATCAACTCTGAGATTTTAAGTTTCCAGCCAGCTGGTAAGTATACCCATTGAGCTACTATTGATTCAAAGTCGACCAAGAAGGTCATTTTTAGCAATATGTGTTTAATGAGTGCAGAAAAGAAGTATGTTTGCAGTTAGAATCACAGTTTCCAACTCTTCACAAGTTCAAAATTTCAAACAATTAGTTTCATACTTGGACAGTATTTTTTATTTTATTTTTTCTTGTTAAACGATTCTCTATATAGACACTGATTGCACTTTTATGACATGTTGCATCTTTAAATCATCAGCAGGAAATCTTAACAATAAAGTAAGCCGCACTCAGCCACGCGTATGCACAAAGGCCAATCTTACCATTAATACCAGTCGCCCATACATATAACAGGGGATGGTGAATCCCCACCCAGAGTAAGTCATTCCTATCCCCAAAGCCAGAAAATTTTTGACCCCCCATTTATAAGAAAACTTGCGTTTTTTGGCTGTTGTTAGGTGTTTTTAGCCAATAATTGGAAGTCATTAACCACATCCCTAAAAATGGTCGGGGAACCCCACTAAAAATTTCGAGCCATTACATGTATATATATATATATATATATATATATATATATATATATATATATATATATATATATATATATATATATGTGCCCCCAATTTTCCGGTTGGTTGTCCTTTTACAAAGTGGTTGTTTGGCTGCTTGATTGGCTGCTTACTTGTTGATTGATTAATTGGTTATTTGATTGATTTACTGATTAATTATTTATTAAATGGTTAGTTATTGGTAGATTGGTTAGCCCATTAGCTGATTTTCGAATGATTCCTATGTATTTTCTTAGATCCATCTGCCTTTTTCCAGTTGTTTGACTGATTAATTAATTTAAGAGTCATTTTTGTGTATAATTCCATCATTTTTTCGATTAGTGCAGCATTTTGAAAAAGGTTTCATTGATACTGACAGGCCTTCCACTGATGTCAACCCGATCCCCATTGATACCGAGTTGAATGAAATTGCACGATTTGTTCAAGTATGTTCAGCCATAGTCGTAAGCAGACATGTACGTGGGGGGTTTGTGAGTCTAGACCCTCCCAGAATGAAAAATAGGAAATTTTCTCGGTAAAATGAGGCAAAATGAAGGCTAAAAACGGATGAAAATGAAGAACTTCTTCCTTTAAAAGTGCTTTAATTTGAGAAGAAACTGCGTAATAACGTATTTTTAAAAAGCACAATTCTTGACCGCCCAGACCGGCTGACTCCCCAGATCAGTTAATTAGTACTTTACAGCGTCTGATGTAGGTTTTCTATCACAACAAAGCGCATTCCACGTGCCAAAAAATGTTATGCGATATACGATTCGTTATTCAATCCACCCTGTGCAATTTTAATCGTTCCAGTAAATCAGTTGTGCGTACATTTTTAAAGAGAGATGTTCAATTTGCGAATCTTTACGAACAGCCTATTCTTGCAGTGAACAGTCCGATAAAACCGCATTACCTTGAAATTTAATTATATACGAGGGCAAAATGTCACGCTTTGTACGATTTACTATTCAATAATACATTTCCGTTGCGCTTGAAGACAAATATATGCACATATGCAACGGTTCGAAATTTTTGGAGGTGGTCCCCGGCCATTTTCAAAGGGAGGGGACAAGGGGTAAGTGACCTCCAATTTTCGACCAAAAACGCCAAAAAACACTAAAAACGGCCAAAAATGCAACTTTTCCCCAAAAATCGAGGAGTCAAAAATTTTTTGACTTTGGAGGAAGGGGGACATCCGACTTTGGGTGGGGCATTCCCCCAAGCCTCTACTTTTACATGCACACCTGGGCAACAGCCCATCCCAGCCCGTCCACAGAACGGGCTGACGCGAAAATTGGACGGGCTGGAAAGATCCATTTCAATGGGCTGATTCTGAAAAAATGTGAGAAATAGTGGAAAATCGTATAAAATTGTCTTCTTTAATCCATTTTCAGCCCATATACATAGGGGGACCAACCAACCAGGCCCGTATCCATGATTTTGTTCGGGGGAAGACTAAAGGATGAGTTAAAAGAGACGTTTTATGACCACTAGAGCTGTAAATTTTGTATATTTTGCTACCCAGATGCCTTAAATATGGTGACAATCCAATGGACACCCTCTTGAACAAATCTTATTTTCTAAATAAAACCTGTGTAAAACAGAAGACATAGGTGCAAAATACGCTTTAGGTTGTATAAAGACTAAAAATGGAATGTTGAAACCGTGCGTTAGGGACTAAATCGACTTTAATTATAATTTGAAATTCAGCGCGAAGCGCCGAAAATTTTTTGCGATTTTTGGTTGAAAAAGTAAAGAGGGAGTAAAGGAAAAAATCATTCTCATATTTCATTTCGATGGGGAGGACACGCGCCCCCACCCCCCTGGATACGGGCCTTCAACCAACTTTTGAGACGCCATAGTTGGACGGGCTGAAGGTTTTGCCATTGCCAAGGTATGGTTACGTGCATGAATATATGCATACAAAAATACATTACGTGTACAGAAAACATTCACCTTAAACGATAATTCGAAGTTTTCCCCGCCCCAGATTTTTAGACCAGGATCATAATATCCCAGCTTCTCGAACCATTTCTTGTTAATTGCAAATAAGCCTCCTGCATGAGTCGGTGACTTAAAAATACTGTAATCAGCGTTTTATTAAGATGAATGATCAATGAAAATTCTCCCGTACCACAATTTTCTGACCCGAAATTTAGCTTAAAAAAGCGATTTCAGTTGTTATTTTTGTGTATTTACATGTAAAAGCGGGATAAGGGCCCCTACCCAAAGTTGATGGTCTCTCATTGGCTGCAATGTTTAACCACCCCTCCCCAATTTTTAGACAGAACTGCCTTTTTTGCCCATTTTCAGACGCCTTTTGCCACTTTTTTGCTAAAAATTTTAGGCCGTTCACACCTAATCATAGAAGTATAGCCCACCCAACCATATATTTCAAGCCATTCTTTCGAAAAATATAACAACTAAAATGCACGGAAAGATAAAAAATGGCAAGTCTTTGAAATAAAATTCTCAAATTTTCGATTGGAAATATTTTCCATAACCTAGGCTCAAGCGCGACCAGCAAACGATACTTTTTATAACCTTTTAAGTTAAAAATTTTTTCAAAACGCTAAAATTTAACGATTTTTGATTAAGCATGTCAAAAAAACGTCGAAAAATGCGGTTTTTACGAGCTATAATAACGAATTTTCCGAGATATTTACCAATTAATGCTGGATCAAACCGTCCACCCCCCCATTAACCGAATCCCGGATACATACCTGATTATTCATATAGGCACATGGCCGCTCTTAATACAAGAATCCTTAAGTAGACTAATGATTAATATAGCGCAATTGACCATGCATTTCTGTGAAATCAGCGGTTTTTGCTAAAAATCCAAAAACGAAATGGAAATAAAAAAGTAATTTAAAATTTTGTTATTTCCGAGGAATGGCACGCACCGGTCAGTAGTAATCTACATTCTTGAGACAAAGGCCGGCTGCTGAATTAAGCGATAAAGGTGGGAACAGACAAAAAAAGATGTTATACCCATACATTAGTATATACAGCCTCTTATGCAAGATTTCATTTCAAGAGGGAGTGGAAATCGCCAATATTTCGAAAATGTATATAATGTGTTTATGGGGATTTGATGGGCTAAAAACGACATTTTTCGATATGTTTTGCGTTTTTAGATCACCCCTGGACGTAGCTTGGTGGCGATAAAAAGAAATTACATGATTCAAGATTTTTTTGTGGCTTTTTCTCCATTTTTGCAGCCACTTTGAGGACAAGCAATGCAAAAACGTGTACATGTAATGAAAATCTGGCGCTAAGCGCCGAAAATTTTCGCATTTTTATCCCTTCATGCTCCATTCTTCAGCTTCCTCAGGATAAGCGAAACAGGAATTACACCTGGGTGCCAGAAAATTTCGACACGTATTTCCATTAGAGTTCTGTTTTATAGCTTCCTGAATATAAGCAAAGCAGGAATTTTATCTGACGCGAAGCGCCTAAAATTTTTGAGATATTCATCCTTTTAAGCTTACATTTACTTCTTACTAAAGATAAGCAAAACAGGAATTATATGTGGAGCTGAGCGCCAGAAAATTTTGAGATTTTTATTCTTTTAAGCTCAATTTTGCACGTTTCTGAAGACAAGCAATGCAGATAAACTTATCCAGCGAGAAATTCTTTCTGGAAAACCTAAGATAGGTAATAAATGGACAAGCGCTTATAAACTACGCTGCGAAGCGCCAAAATTTGATTAATTTTATGCTCGAACACATCAAAAATCGATATAGCTTCTTACTACAAATTCTATAAATTAGACACATCTTGCATAGTTTATAGACAGTGGCGGATCTAGGATTTTCCTAAGGAGGGCGGTATCCCAACATTCCCAAAAACAGTCAAAATACGTCCAAAAATTTGCCCTTAACGCGCGAAATAGCGTTTTTTCTGTGTTTTACATTGCATACTTTTTCCTGTATTTATGGCATTTGATGCGAAACATCAAAATTTTTAATTGAAAATAGAAGAAAACTATGCAGAAACAGCTGTTTCTGCTGTTAAAATCGTTTTGAAACCTACATGAACAGAAAATGGCTTGAGAGTCGTCAAGAAAGTATATAAATTTCATTAATAGGTATCATCTGGCGCGTACCGCCGGAAAAATTTAGGAAATTATGGTCACTGACGGCCAAAAATCATTGCAAATTGCATATCTATTATTTATCTCGCCAAATATTTTTGGCCAATAGGGGGGCGGCCGCTCCCCCGCCCCTCCCCTTAAATCCGCCCCTGTTTATAGATTGTAAATATGTACTCTAACGTAAACGGAAAGCAAATGCAGTTTAACATTAAATCAACAACAAGTAATAATCAAACTAGAATATGCAAAACTTGCATAATGAATCTGCATTAATACACAACTTGACTTGAGAATTTGCAGAGATATAGGTACATATTCGATTAATGAATGAATAATCAATTAATATTGATTTAATACTTAAACGGAGCGCTAATTTGCGGTCTTTCCTTCTTCTCTTTATCTGACATCTCAGCCTCCTTGTACAAGAGACCCCACTCAAAAATACCGCGGTAAAGTTCGTCAGCTCTACCACCGTATTGTCTATGATATTCCCACGTATTCATATCAATACTGTCTATGACTGGCACAGTAACGATGCGACTAAAAAATCAATAAACTGACAATGCACACGTTAATCTATCAACATCATCACACATTGATACTGGCGGGTATGGGGGTATTACCTCCTCCCCTATCAGAACTTTTGAGAAGCATACCCCCTCAGACCTTTCGCACCAAAACCTATTTGCCCGAACCATGGAAAAGCATCAAATGCATAGTTTCCCAAGGTCGAAAGTTCAGGGGTGAAATCCCAAAATTTAGGACCACTTAATTTAGAGTCTAGCCTTTTTTGCGGGTCAAATATGAAAAATAGCTAAAACATCCTATATAGCATATTTTAATGTTAAAAACTGCATTTTCAACAACTTTTTGTCCCATTCTAACTAGTTTCGTCACTCTTGTAAGTGAAAAATATAAGAATTCATCGAAAATTTTGACTTTTCAGCAGTGATCGTACGGGGTCAGATTTTCACCCCGATCGGGGTCGGGGTCGGGGATGAAAAACCCCGGTTTTCGGGGTCGGGGTCGGGGTTGAAGATTAACAATTAACATTGCATGATTACATACCAATTTGAAAAGGATAAAAACGATACCTTCACTTGTTTGTAGAGCATACTAATAAAGCTGGTTATGTTCAACATTTTATTTTCATTCCAAGTTCAAACATGGTTTTAGCAATTTAGCATTACTTTCAATTTTAATTACTAATCGCTCTCGCTTTTTCGTTTTCTTCCACAGTTTTTTCATAACGGTTTTCTACGGCGCACTGATTGTAGAGGAGACAATGGCGCGAAGCGCCGAAAATTTTCGAAATTTTTAGCGTTTTCATGTAGAATTTACGCTTTTTTATTGACAAACAGTTCGGAAATCATAAGTGGCACGAAGCATCAAGAAATTTAGTCATGCCCTAAGACAATAATCGGCGGTGCTAAGCGCAGGAAAATTTTGACGTTTTTACTCTGTAAACTCAATTTATACCGCTTAAATCATACAGAACAGATAAACTAATTGCGGCGCGGAGCGCCGCAAAATTTTAAAAATTCCTAATCCTTCTACCTTTTCTGTCCTCATAAAAATCTCTTTCAACATGTAGAACGAGATTGTACGGCTGGGGGTCTGGGGTGGCGCTCAAGCGCCCCAGTGAGGTCCAGAGCAGAACCCCTGAAAATTTTGTAAAAAAGCACTCTAATTTTTAATTAGTAAAGTTATAATTTTCGCAAATTGGCAAAATCTCGGTTCTGGATTAAGTCCAAAAAAACTTAAAATTGATGAACACCTACACTGCACCAAACTTCTGAGCTGAAATGCGTTTTTCGACCTCTGCTAAGTATGTAGCGCAGCAACGGGTCGCAACCAATAAGTCATTGAAAGATATATCAATGAGAATTTTGTTCTTACCATTTTCAAGCCCATTTGTGGCCTTCTTATTAACTAGTTCAGAAAACAGAAAATGCGCAAAAACACAAGAAAATTTGGCCTTTTCTTTCATTTAGAATAGAATTATGTGTCCTTGTAAAGAAAGATAAACAAAGCAGAGAATAGATAAATTGGTACGCAAACATTTTCGCACTTTTACTATTATGTTCAACAAGCATGTGCAGTTTCATTCAATGAGCTAATAGTGCATTAAATCACTAAAGTGCTGCGAAGTGCTGAATTATTTTAACAGATTCAAGCTTTTAAATTCATTGGATCTGTATAACAATAAATAATAATGACTCGGCGCGAAGCGCGGGAAAATTTTGACGTTTGTGCCTTTTTAAACTCAATGTTCTGGACACATTGCGCCAGAAAAATCAACATAATTTCTGAAAAATTCCGGGGGGAGCATGTGCCTCCATTTCGCCCGGCTACGCCTGTGATTCCGCAGTAATTTCGGCGCACTTCATAATGGAAAATATGCGAACATGTATGTACGTCTTAACAACATGGCGACCAGGCGTACTTTTTATGAAATATCGCGAGTGTCGAGTTTAACATATTAATTTTGCTGGTGAATGAATCGTCCTTGTTCCGAATTTATTTGCTATTTATACAATTCTTCCATGTGCCAACAAATAAAATGCTATATTTCACCCCCGAAAAAAGGTTCAACCCCGACTCGAAAAATCATGCCCCCGGTCGGGGGTCGGGGTCGGGGTTTAGGCCGGGGTTTTTCGGGGTCGGGGCCGGGGTCCCCGTACGATCACTCTTTTCAGATCATTTTAAGTTCATTCTAAGTATTTTATGGGTAGCGCCGAAAAAAGTTTCATATCTTCGCTGCTCTTGTACCCAAAAATCATGCAGAAAATGTTTGATAGCTCAAAATCATCCGACAGTGATTCAAGTCTCGGACCCTGAGGTGGGGGTTATACCTCCTCACCCCCATATGGGAATGAGTGATCAAATGACATCTAAGAGTACGATTTCAGATACTGCCTACACTTATTTTTCGAGCAATTGGCTTTCCAATCCATTTATCCAGACAATTTTCTTCCATTATATTATATATTTGATATTACAGGTCATTCAATCGCTTTTATTGTTATTGTTTTCATGCAAATTTAATTATACATTTTCAAGAAGAAGAAAAAACAACGAATTAAGTACCAAAATTTGTCGAAATTCGACATTAAATAGAGTGAGAAAATCACTCATTTACTCCCCCCAAGCAAACTCGGCTTGCCCCTCCCACAACTTTTGACATTGTGCATATTTGATCATCATACAAAATTATGCATACAATAAGCACATATGTAACAGAAGATTTGACTCAATCATTAAAGCCGATCATACATCATAAAACAGTTGCGTATGTTACTAACTCGCCATAGGCGTGCTTAAAGGGTGGCGAACTGGGCGGCCGCCCAGGGCCGCTAAAAAAATCTCAGGAAATTTGGAAAAAAATATTTTAAGGGTCATAATTCACAAATCATATTGATGAGCATCTTATTTTTATGACCCGGAGCTTCTGAATCTGGAAGATTCGGGTTCAAATTAACCAACCTTAGTATTTTGCCGGCACATCAATTTAATTTTGAATGTGTATTCTTTTCTAAAGGGCAGAAATTTTGTCCAGAGGTTCACACGTATAATTGTTGATGGTATATTTCCACAGTGTAGGATTTTGTGGGGCAATCGTATATCAATATCAATGTTAAAAACAGTTTTTTAGCAGAAATCAAAAAAAATCGCGCTTTAGGCAGGTTGAATGCTATACTCGTAATAGTGTTTTATTTTGCCTTTTCCACTCATTTTTATAACTTTATGCTTGAGTGATATCATTTGAAAATGAATTGTATATTATTTCAGTTACATCTCATCTTATCTTATGTACCCTTCGCACAATTTTATTAGCAAGGCCAATCTTGCTGTAAAAAAGCGGAAAAAATCAATGTAAAAAGTAACTGTTTCACGTTTAAATCTACCATTAAGAAAAACGCTCAAAAGTTTGATGTACGAGTAAGCTCGTTTACGATGAAAAATTTGTAATAAGCGCCTACGAGAATGCTTTACTTCGTACAAATTGGACTATCGAGGGCCGCTAAAGGCAGCTCGACCAGGGTCGCTAGAACCTTAAGCGAAACCTTACCCTTCATAGATGTTTTTACATTTTTCAACGTTTCTCGGACAAAACACGGGCCTTACATATGTATGCATGTTCTCTTTCCCAAGAAGAGCCCCAAGTGCATGCATCCAGACAAGACGGGGGGTTATGGCACACCCCAGAATGGAAAAATGAGAAAAAGTTTGGGAAAATGAGGCAAGATAAAAGGCGAAAAAGAATGAAAATTTAGAATTTTCTTCAAAAAAGCTTTAAATTGACCAGAAACTGCGTAATAACGTAGTTTAAACGCTATTTTCGCGCTCATACCAGTATTTGAGGCCATTTTGGGGCAAAAAATCTAAATTTTTGACCCCCGCAAGACCGGCTGACCCCCAGAACAGCCTTGCTGTAAATCTATGCATACATCTCTCTATCAAAACGGCGATACTCAAGATTCGACTGCACTGCATACGAGCATTACATTATCATAATACAAAACGGTGTGATTCGACATTTGTCAGCATAGCAGGGAGGTGGTGAACCACCATCCGAAATCGTTTGTCTCACCACCTCTCCAAAGGAAGACAGATTTATTTACCTCCCTTCGCAAACACTTTCGTTTTTAGGCCATTTTAGTTGCTTTTATGACATTTTTGGCCAAAAATGATAGGTTTTCTAACCCCCTCCAAGAAAGTTTGAGCCGTTATAATGTATGTTATCCTAACCAGTCTTTTTTGTACTCGGTAAAGATTTTACCGATGTACAAAGACTTTTCGAGACCGTCTTTGTACATGTACAAAGGTTTTTGGGAGAACAAAAATTGCAAAAAAGGTCTGAAATACGCAAAAATTTTCGGCGCCTCGTGCCGAAATGAGTAATTGTGCGTTGTATATATTTTTATAATGGCAGAAATTGCATTTCAAAAAGAATAATGTCAAATTTTTTGGCGCTTCGCGCCGTTTTAACACAATTTTAAGTGATTTTTTCACTAAAAGACCCATAAATTAGCTAAAATACACTATCAAAAGTCGAACAAATTTGTTTTTACACACTAAAATCGCTACTGTACCATATTATAGTACCCAAAAATTTGTGTGTACAAAGACTTTTGAGAACCATCTTTGTACATGTACAAACGGATCATGTACAAAAAACACTGATTGTTAAAAGCTGAAAAACGTGAAAGCTTTCGAAGGCGTGCAAAATTTATCGTACCTATTTTCAGCCATTGGTGCCAACAGTGGAGGAAGCCAATTAACATTGCATTCACAATGTGCGTCTAAAAATACGACCGCATCGCCCTCTGTAAAAAATGAAGATTAAGTAAAATGGGAGTTTATGCGAGTTTAAGTGAAAATTCTGTTTAGTGCTCGCCATGAATTTTTACGCGTTAATATGCTCCATAGGATGATAGAGCTTGTTAAGGCTTATATATATGTTTAACACGTCGGTTGTGCGTGGGCGGAAATGGGACCGACGTGTTAAAGATATAACCCTAACAAGCTCTAGAAGCTTATTAAAGCGTTAACATTCGTGGCGAGTAGTATAAGCCTATGTAAGCTCACATTAAATTTACATTCAAATATATTTAAGGTGGGCCAGTTTCAATATATATGTATGTACTATGGTTTGAAACGGACTTACACACGATTTGAATCAAATTTTTTGAAAACTACGAATTTTACATATTCTCTTAATGGATAGAGCACGTTGTAAAATGTCGGACAATGCAGTTTTTACTGGATTTTTTTACTACTTTTTACTAGTTTTTACTAACTTTTTTACTAGCTTTTTCACTTTATTAACTTTTTTAATTTTTTACTAGCTTTTTTACCACTTTTTTCTACTTTCTACTTTGTTTTTTACTTTTTTACTTTTTTTATTACTTTTTTTAACTTTTTTTACTAGTTGTTTTACTACTACTAAATTCACCCATGTGAATCACGAGTGAGGGTCTGATTTTTTCAGAAAATTTTCCATGTTCTCAAAATAGCATTAAGGCATTAATTTAATTAACTTAATTAATGTCTTAGCTAGTTTTGTTACCTAGCATTACGTCCACACTCGGGCAATAGCCCATCACAGCCTGTCCATGGAACGGCCTGACACAAAAACTAGACGGGCTGAGGGGTCCATTTGGATAGGTTGATTCCAAAAAAGTGAAAAAACAATGGAAAATCAAAGAAAATTCTTTTTTAACCTATTTTTAGCCAAATACGGACCAACCAACCTTTGAAAGCCCATAGTTAGACGGGCTGGAGCTTGGACTTCTGCTCGGGTATGATTACGTGTTTATTTTAAGTTCGGCTTTGTATTCTACAATTTTTGTAAGTCTTCTCCAGTATTGCCGAGTCAAAATTTCAAAAACTACCAAAATTGTACGAAAACGCCGAAAATCTATTCTGGGTGCCCACAAATTACCACTCTGTGGTTAAGCACATGGACTAAAACTACAAAGGGCCCAAAAAAACTACCAAAATGGTAAAAAAAGGCTATCAACCTGGCAAGCCTAGTCTTATTCTGCAATTGTTAATTTTTCTACATATGTGCTCGTTTAATCATAAAACTAATGCTGTCTAAGTAACTGCTATTCCCAAATTTCAATGAAACTCGTTAAAGCTGAAAAAGTAAACGCACAGTAAGGAATTCCTGAAATTATAAAGTGCCGTTTTGGGCCCGGGAATGGTGAGTATGAGTCAAAAACATCGTTTTCTGGCGTTTCTGACAATGCTCTATCCTTCTAGAGTATAAAAACGTACAAAATTTCGAAAAAAGTCGAGCAAATTGAACAAATAATAGTCAAAACATGAAAATATGGCGCAAAGCGCCGAAAATTTGTCATTTTTGAGCAAATAGATAGCTAAAAACGCTCAAAAGAGCACCTTTTCTACGAATATCGGAAATTTTAAGAAACTTTCGGGAAGTGACTAATTCTGGGGAGGGTAAAAAAATTGTGGTGAGGATTTTTCTGGGGGTAAAGGCCACCTAGATCATTTATGATGCCCATCAATAATACGGATATGAAGATTTACAACGGGTATATATTCTTTTTCGTCATAAAATGATACAGGTATTTAAGTGACGTTTTAATGTATTGAAATTTTAAGAGTTTCTGAAATTTCAAAATGTTAAATTCTGATTAATATTTTGTTAATAAAAACTACTAACTTGAGTTTTGTGCTCCAATGCTTCTTGATTTAATCAAACCTTCTCTCTGAGTATTACGTAAAAGGCGAACTTTGTCACCCAAACTTCGAATATATTCGTCCAGACGGTCTTTAAGATGATCTAAACTAGAAGAAAGAACAAAGCATTAAACAATGAAATTAATGAATTTAATATTATTGATTTAAATAAAATCAATAAATTTAAATAAGTACATAACTTTCGTTTTAAACAATAATTGGATAATGAATCTTTACTGTACAAAATGTACAAAGACTTCTAAGAACCATTTTTGTACATACAAAAAAGGAACCTCATACAAAAACACTGTACCTGAACAATAAATCTACACAATCAGGCATACTTGTGACATGGATACTGGGGGCTATGCCACAAAATAAATTATATTATTCATTGCAATCCGAGAAGCTTGCTGATTTGGTTCTTCATCAACAAATTCAGCTACAAAACTTAGATTACCTCTTATTTTAATGTTTTGTTTTTTATTCTTATATTTTAACTGTATTTTATTTTAAATTAATTTTTTACATTCTGCGTTCATGTGCTAAAACATATGACGATATCCTATGTTATTATATGAGGAAGCCAACTAAAAAGAGAACTTTAAGGAATATTAATTGTTCAAATTTTGTGGCAAGAAATGTAGGAGCGAAGACTTTTTTGGGCGAAACAGGCACATATATCTCTGGAGAGAATGGTGGGTTCGGACCCCCCAAAATTCAGAAGAATCGGAAAAATGGGACTTTTTAATTATTATTCTGTGCTATTTTTGGCCTTTTTGGCCTTAGTCCCCCCAAAAAATTGGTCTTGGTCCCCCCAGAACAGGACAGCCAGCTACATACGTGCCTGGTGCGAAAAGAATCAATTTTTTAAAAATACTTGCCCTTTTCACTAAAATCGTCTATCATAAGAACTTCGGCGAGTAAACTGGGCGGAGTTCGGTCTAAGACGGAATGTACGGTACGCAACAATGGCGACCATCCTTCATTGTGAAACACGATTACTACGGTTGTTTTGGGCAAGACATCGGGATATCGCCAAAATTGGCATCTGAAATAAAAAAACGGTGAAATCGCAAGCCCAGTCAGTCAAGACTCCAAATACGTAATAAAATATAAAAAATAAGGATCACAAAGCGAAATTAAAATATAAAGATGCAGCAAAAATTGACTACATATCCAGTCTTTGTATACATTCAATTATTCACCAAATGCAAAGCCTTACTGACTTTTGTTATAATGCTAAATAATTAACAAAAAAATACAATATGGCTATTACGACGAAGACGAAAATTTTGCATAATAATAATAATAATAATAATAATAATCATAATGCTAAATAATTAATAAAACATACAATATGGCTTATTACGAAGAAGACGAAAATTTTTGCATAATAATAATAATTATAATAATAATAATAATAATAATAATAACAACAATAATAGTAATAATAACAATAATACTTTATTCGGAAAAAACACAAGGATAAAAAAGTCGCAAGGAAAATAAGATAGCATAGTGTAAAATGCGAAATGTCTTGGAGAAAAATGTCCTGATGTCTGAACCAAGCAAGCAGTGAAGGAAAAAAATTAAATTAACGAAACAACGATTCAGACAACCTACACCAAAATTAAGCATGGAACAAATCAAAGGCGCTTATGATTTGTGCGTAAGTGACTTAATAAGCAATATTTCGATGAACTATCAATTCCGTCTTTCATAATTTCAAAATACGAGCACTAAGTTTCAGTCGAAAAGCAACTAAAAATTGCCTCGAAATAAACTTTTTTGGTCTAAAAGTTGAAGAATGTACGGGTGGAAAATCTCTAATTTGGCCAATAAGTACTTGCAAGAACATACACTTATTTCTTGAGCAGTAGACTGATTTCCCAATGGATTTCCATGAACTATTTTTAGGACAAAACAGTTGCACCTATGTTAGACCACGTGACAACTTAATGTTAAAGTAAAATCGCTATAACGAAAATGCGCCGTAAAGTAATGCAATCTATTTATTCTCCTCCCCCAGGAACTCGGTATCTTCTTTCGGGACTGTGGACGGTGTAAATGCATGTAATTTTCGTATTAAATGGCCATCGCACATGATCTTGAGAGGAGGGTTTAGGGTTCCCCCGGAAAAAATCTCACCCGCCCAGAAATTTTTTTACCCCTCCCCCAGAATTCGCTATTTTTCGAAAGTTTCCAAAAATTTCCGAAAAATTCGTAGAAAAGGTGCTTTTTTAAGCGTTTTTAGCTATCTATATATTTGCTCAAAAGTGTCAACTTTTCGGGAAGCGCCATATGCTCATGTTCTGACTATATTTTGTTGACATGTCTTACTTTTTAAAATTTTGTTTTCAAATTTCTTCATTTTTTATGCTGTAGAAAGATAGAGCATCGTCAGAAACGCCGAAAAACGATGTTTTTGACGCGTACCCAGCATTTTTGGGCGCAAAAAAGGCACTTCAAAATTTCACACCCCCTCATGCTGTGCATGCCTTTTTTCGTAGTGTTTTTAAGGGCAGTCTACGTAATGCACACGATAAGCATGATGCAATAGTAAAACTAACTCATGCGGTCTAGTATCAGGAATACTTCTGTGTAATGAAATTTTGTCGCTAACGTATGTATCGAATCCATATTCATTATTAGCTATACTTGAAGCGGCAGGATCATCCGAAATAACAGGCCGGCCATTTTCGCCTTAAAGAGATGTTTCATACAATACGAATTTGTCAAATATGAATACCTGATCGACTGGGGCGAATTTTTCGGTCGGGGCTGTTATTTAATCATACCTATCAATGTTCAACGGTTCACCCCTTCCAACCTTCCAAACAAAAAATGGTTGTTTTGGTTTAAAAAAGTGGTTGTCCAATTTTCAGCTCCGAAAATTGATGTCCATGGTTCAAAAAATGATTATCCAGCTTTGAAAAAATAGTTGGTTTGGCCCAGAAAAAGGTTGTCCAAGTCCAAAAATGGCTTCGCCTGGTGAAGAAAAGTGGTTCTTTAGTTTAAAAAGTCGCTGTCTAGGTTCAAAATTGGGATTTTTAGGCTTCACTGTCCAAGACACATACCCGTCATAGGGGAATGAGTGAGGGGGTTTTACCCACCGCTGAAAGGTCAGCCAGACAGGTACTGTCCGGCAATTTTTAGCCGATGGAACGTTTTTCCCCATCATTCTAGAGGTTAAAAGCAGTAAAAATTTCAAAATTTTCCTGGCGCTAGTACATTTATGTACCACTTTTTTACCCGAAAAGCGCCAAAAGTTGATCAATTTCTGTATTTTTTTCAGTGTTTAAAGTGATATATGCAATGCAGTCAAAATGGACTATAAATGCTCTTGAAATGCGAAATAACCACGAAAAAACGTTTTATAGGCTATTTCAATATTTTGGTCGTCTAAATAACAAAAAAATTCGTGAACGTCAGATTTGTTGTTTTAGATTTCTGAGATTTTACTCCCCCTGCCGACCCTGACCTTGTCCCTTGTGCACATATGCGTCCAAATGACCCCCCTACTCCCCACCCCACCCAACTTTTAGTTCTCTCGATCCTGTGAACGGGTAGAAACAGGGTATATATGCATTGTCCAGGTGTGCAATTTAATACACCTCAAGTTCAGTTGCATTGCTAAATTAAATCCTGTTAACGATTCTCAAACATGTCTTCTGACCCTGAAAGATTTACTGTGCAGGCATCGCTTTCGCCACTCTGGAGTATTTAATCTATTAGCCTTAAATTTGGAAAAGAGGAAATTCCAAACAAATTTTTATTCTACATTGACCACTACCACTTGGGTGCAGTGTTTTTTTGTACAAGATCCGTTTGCGCATGTACAAAGATGGTCCCTGAAAGTCTTTGTATATTTCGCACACACAAATTTGTGGATTAAGGCAAAAACAGAGTTGTTCGACCTTTGGTAGTGTATTTTATCTAATTTCTGGATCTTAAAGGCAAAAATCACTAAGAATCGTCTTAAAACGGCGCGAAGCGCCGAAAAATTTGACATTTTTCCTTTTGAAATGCAATTCCTACCATTATAAAGATATAAAGAACACACAATTACTCATTTCGGCGCGAAGCGCCTAAAATTTCTACGAATTTTCAACCTTTTTTGCAGTTTTTGTCTTCCCAAAAATCTTTGTACATGTGCAAAGACGGTCCCAAAAAGTCTTTGTACATCGGGAAAAATCTTTGCCGAATACAAAAAAACACTGCTTAAGTGAATTATTTTTTTGTTGCATTTCAGTCCAAATGTTAACGATGAATTAGCAATATTATAGCTTAGTAACATAATTGCAGAAAATTGTGAGTTTTTTAACAGATACCTATATAAATAAGACCTTAGTTTAGTTCTTACGCTACATGCTTTTGAAACCAAGACCCACTTAGTTTTATTCTCCTTCTGCGGCATATACCTTGGCAAACTTAGGATACTGAATGATAATGGAATCTTTATCTAAGAAAAAATATGCAAAATGCTTAGGAAAAAACAGATTAACTGCTTCAGTCATTCATAGACAATCGTAGAACGTCCAGCTGTCCAGCTTAAAGTGATGGACGATGATCATCTGATTATTTAAAGCTAGGAGATGACTTATTTGGTTTATTTTGAGACAAGACCGCTGTTATCACACCATAAAAAGAATTAAATAAATGCAATATTCCCCGGCCTCCGACCCGACTATTTTTGAGACTTGCCTCGGCCGGGGTCGGGGCCCCGGCAGATCACTTAAAAACATACGATCAAATATACATGAAACACTTCGATATTTCGGGTAAGGGTCCACAAACTTCTATTGTTGGCCAAAAATGGCAAAAAAGCACCTAAAAATATCCAATAAACGCAAGTTTTTGCCAAAAATCGGGAGGAATGGTCAACAAAAAGTTCAGACTTTGGGGTAGGTGGGAGGCGGGCGATTAACATTGGAGGGATGCACCCATATCTCCCTATTACATTTATAGATGATACGATATTTAAAAAATACAGTCGAACTCGGCTAAAATACACCCCATATATAGGACTTTTCGGCTTATAAGACGCAAAAACCTCTGGTCCCGGCCATAGCTGACCTGCTCCCACTGCATATACTTCATACATATAAAGCAAGGTCTGTAAGACGCACGGCTATAAGACGCGGGCACCTTGACTATAAGACGCGACCACTTCAACTAATTAATATATGAATTTCTGCGGACAAAAGTGAAATTATGTACTTTTTTTTGTAAATAGGTTACAAGTTTGAAGTGCAATGTGTGAATATTTATCTGCGTCCAGTATTGATGCCGACTTTTGCTTGTAAGTCTGCTAATATATATATATATATATATATATATATATATATATATATATATATATATATATATATATATATATATATATATATATATATATATATATATATATATATATATATATATATATATATATATATATATATATATATATTTATATATATATATATATATATATATATATATATATATATATATATATATATATATATATATATATATATATATATATATATATTGCATACAATGTAAAATTATTGAAGCAAGCTTCGATAAGAGATAATTTCCACTGAGCTCCATACTTAGCGCGCCCTTTATATATCCAAGTAAAGCATAACCTTGCTTATAAGACATACTCGGCTATAAGACGCAATTGAACCTGGTCCCAAGGATGTGTCTTATATCCGAATTCGACTGTATCTCAAAACGTAACAAAATGAAATCAAAACTACGATTCGGGCCTGCGGCGTGGCATAAATGGACATTGTGCAAGCGACAATGGATAAGGAGGCCAAATCCAGGTTTAAAGTCATTGAAGCATTAGCGAATAAAAAATTGTGTTTGAGTCTCGTACCGATACTTAATCGAAAACTTGCATTTTTAGTCATCTTTAATTTAAAAAACTTGGAGTTTTTAACAATTAAAAATTAAAATACGTTATCCGATAAATTTATTTAACTATTTAAGGGTAAAGTTTCTTCGCACAGAAAATGTAACTACGACAATGCATATGCATACATGTCGTACAAAAATATCTTAAAGCTAAATATACCATAGAATTATATAATGGAAATGCCTATTTGCAAAGAACAACCATTTGTCTACTGATTCAGATCGCTTCTCTTGAACTATATTGTACTTTTCGTATATCAAGCACACTGTAACAGTTTCATGCGTTTGCATTCCAGAGCGTGATTTTTTAAAATCAGAAAGCTGAGGATTTATCAAAAATCTTAGTGAAAATTAAGCTAAAAAAGTTGAATAGAAATGAAAATCATGCCTCGGACACTTCACAGCCAATAAAAGTAGATGTATAAAAATATTACAAGTGCTATTAATTTAACACTCTTGTTCACCTGGTCCCTCCCGCCTTGCAACTGCTTTTTCGTCCGTCTCAACTTCATAATTTCCTTTAACACCTTCTTTAAAAACAGTCTTAGATACCAGCAAGAGCACACTTTTATCCACAGCGGCTATATCATTGTCCGATATAACAACAGGATTCTGAAATGAACGTAAATCATTCACGATAAACAATATGTATAAACGGTATACAATTAAGAACAGAAATTTACTGAAGAAAAGTTCCAAGTAAAAAATGCTTAGAACACGTCTACGGTGAATGAATTCCGCGCAAGCAAACGCCCGAAATGAACAAGTACATGCAGTCTCAGAAGTGCAAAAGACCTCTCTCCAGACATGTACAGCATGAAAATTCTGAGAAGAGGGGGTTGAAAATCTAAAGAGCCTTTTGGGCTAAAAAACAGTAGGTACGCGTCATAAAAACCTCTTTTTTCGGCGTTTCTTACGATGCTCCATCTTTCTAGAGCATAAAAACGCAAAGAATTTGAAACAATATCAAAAAAATTCGATTAAATTAAACAAGACATAATCAAAAAAATGAGTTAATAGCGCGAAACGCCGAAAATTTGACACTTCCGAGCAAACAGATATATACTAGAAACGCTTAAAACAGCACCTTTTATACAAATTTTTGGAAAATCGTGAATTCTAGGGGGTTGAAAAATTTCTCGGAGAGTGAAAATTTTTTTAGAAGAGGTCGAGAACCCCCAACCCCCAAGATCATGTGTGCCTCCCACCCACTCCGTCCGACTTTTTGGCAGAAACTTTCATTTTATACTATTTTCAGCTTTATTTACCAAAAAAATAGAAAGTCATTTGTCCCCAAAATTGGCAGAACACTGCCCTGCCTTCACGAAATTTTGAGCCGTTACACATGCATACTTAGGTGCATAGCATGATCAGTCTAAGGAATCAACCAGAGAGCTTCACTGATTGAAGAGTGTGGGACAGCGTGAAATTTACCAACTTCATAGCCTCGAGTCCATTCGATACAATTTTGTCAGAATTTTTGTTTTTCATTCATTCTTGGCTTTAATTTGGCCTTACTTTAATGAAAAATTTTCATTCTCTATTGATAAATAGCTTATTTTATATATCCAAGGGAAAAATTGTTATTCCTGCCCTATTTCTTACCTAATCTATCCCATTTTCCCATAGAGTATTCATTTTTCACATTTTGGAACCTACAGCTTTGCATGTCTTATCCATACTCAGATTTTGAATTGTTCGCAATATCGTAAAAAGACTGAAAAATTCTATTCTGACGTGCACTCCTGGTTTAAAGCCGGAGATTCCCGAAATTTCTGTGACATACGTTTCTTCACAATTCAAGCAGTAATTAGATTTAAGAATGCATTCATGCATGTTCCTCAAACAACTCGTATCATATTAGTAATTGGCGTAGAGTATCTCATTTAGGTACGTAGGTACTGTACTGAACTGAAGTATTTTATTGTACACACGTATGGCAGTTTGCTTCCGTCCGCCTTAGGTGTGCAAGACTTCCCATAACTGACTAAAGATAACGTTTCTACTTCGATTCAGGTTTTCGATTATTTTCCAAACGCTAAAAATCGAAGTTTTAAAAACACCAAAACAAAAAGTACAAAAATACTTTTCATTGTTTTTGAATCTCAAGTTTTTTCACAGATATTATTCTACAACATCTTTGACAATGATCATTAATAAAGTAGCAATGGATTTCTCTTGAGTACGTCTGACAAAATATAGGCGCGATTTTATGTAAGCATAATTGTTATATTTTTTAAAGTGCCGTACAGTGATCGGACCGAGGCCTCGGCCTCGGCAAGCCTCGGCGTTTTTTGGAGCCTCGGCCTCGGCGCCGAGGGCGAAGCTGAAAAGTGCCGAGGCGCCGAGGGTTAAAATCAAATTTGAATAAGTTTAATATGTCCGTTGAATATTAACTATTTAGAATGCATCTGCAGTACAAAGGATATTTTTTACCTATAGACTTTTCTTGTGGTTTTAGTCGCGTACCTAGTTACACAAAGTTACATACAGCAAAGTGCCAATTTATTATTCATGTGATGACTAAATTTTAATTCTCATGCTTGCTACATGGATCGGAAACACACGTTCCCGAAGGGAGGGGTGAGGGACTCAAGTCACTGTCAGACGATTTTTGGTGAAAACCTTTTGAATATTTTTGAACCTAATTTTTACTATGGCAAAAGTGCAGCTAACTATTAGAATTTCTCGAAGTGATACATTATTTTTGAATGTAAGCAAGAGTAAATAGACAAACTGTCACTATAAAACATGCATGAGACAGCTCAAAATTTTCGGGAGGGGCTCCTCGGCATACATGTAACGGCTAGAAATTTCGGGTGGGGGATTAGCAACTCTAATTCTATGTCAAAAATGGCAAAAGCACCTAAAATAGCCAACAAAGCGCAAATTTTCGCCAAAAAAAGTGGAGGGTGGGTCAAAATTTTCTGACGTTGGAGGGAAGGGTTAGGGGGAGACGTCCAACCCTGGGTGGGTGGGGAATTCCCCAAAGCCCTTCCTGTTACACGTATGGTTTTCGGCCATTTTTATGGGAGAGGGCGTGAATGATAACGAATTTTCGGCCGAAAATCGCAAAAACGCAGCTAAAAATGGCCAATAAATGCAGGTTTTGCCAAAAATCAATTTCGGCTCGTGCATTTTTTGGAGCCATTTTTATACAATGTTAAAATACTTTCTTGGAGAAAGGGATATTAATTATATCGTTTTTCATTTTTTTTAAGGAAATTTCAAAAAATTTTCGGCGCTTCGCACAAAATATCGCTAATATACTGTATTTAGATTGAAGCAGAGGCATTGAACACTCAAAAATCAATTTTTGTGTAATCCAGGCATCTTTATGCAGATTTAAATATCTTTCGTATCCATTTATACTGTTTTTAAAAATTTTATGCAAAACAAGTACCATTTAAAAACTCAGCACATTTAGCCGTTCAAAGATAAAATTGACTAATTTATCCTGATGTTGCATTGGATTTCTAAGCACAGTAGTGCTTATTACATGATTTAATTGGCATATTACAATATCTGTAATATTTCTGATTTTGTAGTACAAGTTGTTTTAGCTTTCTCAGTCAAGTTTTATGTGTAAATTTCATCAAAAGCTCATAAAATTTCGGCGCTTCGCGCCAAATAATCTTATGAACTATATCCAGGCCGAATTATCACATTTAGGACCACGGTTTTTTGTATTCGGCAACGATTTTTCATAATGTACAGAGACTATTCAAACTGTCTTTGTACATGCACAAAGATTTTTGGAGAGACAAAAACTGTAAAAAGGTGTTAAATTCCCGAAAATTTTCGGCGCATCAGTAATTGTCTGTCCTATATATCTTTAAAATAGTAGAATTTGCATTTAGAATGGAAAAAATGTCAAATATTGAGAGACCCAGGAATTAGCTAAGATACGCTACCGAAGGTCGAAAACCCCTGTTTTACCACATTAAATCGCTACTGTACCACACTATAATAATACACAAAAATTTGCATGTACAAAATGTTCAAAGACTTTTGGATACCATTTTTGTACATGTAAAAAGGTATCTTGCACAAAAAAAAACACTGTTTAGGACTGCATGCCGGTTGCAGGTCACACACTGGCAGTATGAAAAATGTGTATGTTTGAAAATATATTTATATAAGATATCTACAAAAATTTGTTCGCTCATACAAAGACACTACTTAATTTACTGGTCCCCCATTTTGTGATTTCACCCTTCCCTCAAGTCTGGACCTCGGGAAACTATGATTGGAAAGTACAGTGCAGTTTCTGTCATATTACCTACCACACCAGAATTGGATGACTGAAAAAGCGTGTTTAAACATGCATTACTGCAAAAGCGAGCACAACAATGGCTACAGTTCTGTCTTTACTTAGCTTATTTCGTTTGTTCGTTTATTTCTTTGACACTGTTTTCTCATTTATGTATAGTAATAAAAGTTTTTAAGTGCTTGTTCAGCCATATTTTTTATTAAATTTTCCAAGTCTTCAACCGCAACTTGTTAAATTAAGTATGCTTTCATTCTGCTGACTTTATTCAATAAATCCTTCATTTAATCTACTATTATTGAAAATGACATTCGATAAAGTGTTCAATATTACGATTATTCTCTAGCTCTTGTGCATACAAAATATTCTAAGAGCACTATTTATGGGTATAGGTATATAAGCTTGACCCTCGGCATTACCCTCGGCTCGGCCTCGGCCTCGGCCTCGGCCGAGGCAAGGATTTTAAGACGCCTCGGCCTCGGCCGAGGCCGAGGGTCCAGAAAGTACCCTCGGTCCGATCACTGGTGCCGTAGCAAGTTCCTTACCTCGGCATCCATATTCTGAATCCCAATGTAACAAACTGAGAGGAACAATAAAATAAATGTCACTAGCACGCAATATTTGCGACGGAAAATCCGCCACATGCTTTCAACCCTTCGCTTAAAGGACATCCAGGAAACAAATAATATAAATATCTATCTAATAAAGAAATATACATAAATGCACATTAAAGCTGACACACGCATAAAACTTGGGAAAACATGTATTTGCTTAGCTCACACGTACATAGGGGTGGGGGTAGTACCCCCGCTGGAGGGTCGCCAGACTGGTACTGTCCGGCGAATTTGAGCAAAGGGAACGTTTTCTGCATCATTCTTGAGGACAAAACTAGTAGTAATAATGTCAAATTTTTCTGAATCAATACTCTTATGTGCTTTTTACTCAAACAGCGCCAAAAATTAATCAATTTCTATATTTTTTTAGTATTAAAAACTATACAATGCACTTAAAATACTAAAAATGCTTTTAACATGCACCACGGAAAAGCGTTTTATACGCCATTTCGACCATTTTAGGTCGTTTGAGTAGAAAAAATCGTGAGATCAAAATCAACTAATTTGGATTTCTAGAATTTCACCCCTCTCCCTGTCTATCCTGACCTTAGGCATTTATGTCATCTAGGTATGAAAATTATAGGGATGGTGAAGCTTGTGACAATAGATTTACAGCCTGACCGATCTATGGCGTTAGCCGGTCTGGGGATTCAAGAATTTAGATTTTCTGCCAAAATGACGTCAAAAACAGATTAAGATGCTGAAATAGTGCTAAACCTGTTAATCTTAACGTACACTTTCTATCCATTTTAAGCACTTTTGGAGAAAATTTCTCTTTTTCATTGGTTCATAGCCTCCCTTTAATAACTAAAACGTTGCAAAAAATAGGCATTGGTGTAGCTGGTTCACATAAGTATTAAGATAGCCACATGTTACAAGTACGTATACAGTAAGTAGTATTCAGTGAGAGCTGTCACTAACGGGTTTGACTTGAGTCAAGTCGAAAACAAATAAGGCAGTGCTCGGATTGTTTACGAAGATTCATGTGACTGACCAAAATGTTAGTGCCAGCGTTTAAAATAAGACTAAGTAATGGGATGCGACTTGCGTCGCTCACTTCGCTCGCTCCGCTCGTCGCATCCCATTACTCAGACTTATTTTAAACGCTGGCACCAACATTTTGGTCAGTTTATGATACTAAGCCTAAGCCTAATAAGCAGGTAAACCGATGCAAAACAACACGAATAACTTGCATTCTTTATGGAAATGAACCAGCGTTAGTCGATTGGTTAAGGTTCTGGGCTTTGTAGTAAGAGGTCCGCGTTTCGAAACCTGGTTGACAACAACTTTCTTTCATTTCATCGGATGCTACCAACTGCATAAATACCCATTATAATATGACTATCCTAATACTAGGGATGCAACGGATATCCGGATCCGGATCAGTTATTATCCGGTATTATTTTGGATACGGATCCGGATCCGGTATTTTGAAAAATTAAGATCCGGATCCGGATCCAGTATTTTTGGAAATAAGATCCGGATCCGGATCCGGATCTTTTACAGTTTAAAACGGATCCTAAACGGATCCAAGAGATTATGATAAAAGATCATTAAACCTTGAATTGTATTGAAGAAACAACATCATTATGAGACAAAAGCTTTACTTTGATTGACTTAATACTCAAATTCAATGACAGGCAAATTGTATTCAAGAAACAGCAGCTTTTCTGCAACCAAAGAAAATGGTAGATTGCTCAAAGTCATAAGCTTAACTAACTGCTCATCTATATCAATTGATCTTGCATCATCGTTATTCCATTTTTTACCCTCAAATCATACATAAGTTAATTAGGAATCCTCTCATAAAAATAAAACATTTCATACAGTAAGTAAGCATGCTTCCATTGTCATTTTCACTTTTTGCTTTTCATGTTTCAAAGCAGTCTTTTCGCAATCTGCGCGTTTTTCTGCAAAGGAAAGTAGACATGCCTGACGCGAATCTTCTACAATCTGTGCTTAACAAGAATACCTCTTTCCTTTTCTCCGATCTGCTGGGACTCCTCTGCTTTGAACTTTTTATAATCCGCCGCATGCTTAGTTTGCAGACGCTTTTTCAAATGGTACCAGTATTTTTTTGTACTCGGAAAAGATTTTTCCCGATGTACAAAAACTTTTCGGGACCGTCTTTGTACATGTAAAAAGATTTTTGGGAAGACAAAAATCTCAAAAAAAGGTCTAAAATTCGCAAAAATTTTCGGCGCTTTGCGCCGAAATGAGTAACTGTGTGTTGTATATATCTTTATAATGGCAGAAATTGGATTTCAGAAGGAAAAATGTCAAATTTTTCCGCCGTTTAAGATGATAGTGATTTTCGCTCTTGGAGACGCAGAAATTTGCTAAAATACACTACCAAAAGTCGAGCAACTCTGTTTTTAACACACTAAAATCGCTACTGTACCATATTATAGTATCCAAAAATTTGTGTGTACAAAATGTACAAAGATTTTTGGGAAGACAAAAACTGTAAAAAGGTGTAAAATTCCCAAAATTTCTGGCGCTTCGCGCCGAAATGAGTAATTGTTTGTCCTATATATCTTTAAAATAGCAGAATTTGCAATTAGAATGGAAAGATGTCAAATTGTTTTGAGACAATTTTTAATAATTTCTGGCGTCAAAAAGCCAGAAATTGGATAAAATACGCTACCAAAGATCGAGAACCCTGTTTTACCACACTAAAATCGCTACTGTACTATAGAACACAAAAATACTAAATGTACAAAGACTTTTGGGGACCATCTTTGTACATGTACAAACGGACCTTGTACAAAAAAACACTGGGTGGTACCCCTCCACCGCTTCTGGAAAGCTTTGCTACGCAGAGATTACATTGCGATTCAGTTTCGTTATCAGCTAACCTAAAATAGTTTCAGATAGGACTAGAAATGCTTTTTGGCATTTCCGATTAATGAGAGGAAGACGCCAGATTCGCAGTTTTTCAAGCTACAGCCGAATTAAGATCAATCCTGACCACTGAACCAAGCTCATGCAGCTTTGCTTATTTCATCATCCTACAGTAATTCTGCTTCTGAATTTAATGAGCACCGTACTTGCAAACAAAAATTCAAGTATTAAAAAAAATTAAGCGTTCATAATGCATATTCATGGATCCGGATCCGGATCCGGTTCCGTTATTATCCGTTATTTTAATAATTAAAGATCCGGATCCGGATCCGGATCCGTTATTTTAAATTTTATGGATCCGTATCCGGATCCGTTATTTTGAATTGTGCGGATCCGGATCCGGATCCGATATTATTGGAAAACCCGGATCCGTTGCATCCCTAATTAATACATACGTGAACCTGCTACACGAATGCCAAAAAATATAGGCTAAAGTGCAGAATATGGGTTCCGTCAGAAATTGTTGAAAGACAGTTTAGAAAGTTCAGATTTTTAATAAAACTCACAGAAAGAGTAGAAAGAAGGCACGGAAAGAAAGTTTCATGAAAATCTGTCCAGTATAGAGAAAGCTAAAGGCCTTAAAGTTCACAATTCAGCAGTGCTCCAGAATAGGGATTTTTGACATTCACCTATCCCAGAAGTCTGTTTTCCTTTAATTTTTCTTAGGCTTGGGCTCAGATTTCGATGAATGATAATTTTAGGTTGCTTAGGTCGATAACTCCTGCTTGAGTCGACATAGGTATAGCTGCTTAGATTGACTTATAGACGTTTGGACTAAAATTTGCGAAAATTTGTATAGGATCAAGTTTAAAAATAATTTTTGAACAAAAAGACTGGTAACATCTTCGTTACTAGGCAACTTATTTAAAATGACAACTAAAAAAGGTATTTCTACAGAATAGCAAGTGTTATAACGTCATCAACAACATTAATGATAGTGATTATTGCAATAGTCCTATTTTATATAAAGTGATTGCCTCTACCATTTACCTAATAGTCGACAATGCGTAAATAGCTGAATGCCACTATACTAAGTCTAAGTCCAGCGACAACAATTAAGCAGATCATTATTGATTATTTTAACAACGTAAGTTACTATTCTGTAGAGGTGCCAATGCACGAATTTTATGTACTAGTGCTAAATTACAAAAAACACGAATTTTGCGGTAAAATTTGGAATATTGCAGGGAACGGTGAACGGTTTTCAATCAAGCTTGTTTTCTGCGCCTTATTTTAACGATTTCAGACGTTTTGCAAAAAGCTCGGACTTTTCGAGCCTGTTTTCAGGGATTTCTGGCGCAACCCATATTCTTCATTTCCTCCAAAAATAAGGTAAGGTCCCCGGACATTTTGAAAGGGGGTGAGATAAAATGACTTCAAATTTTGGACCATAATTTTCATAATTTTCAAAAAAAAACAGCTTAAAATGGCAAAAAACGCAAGCTTTTGCCAAAAATAAGGGATAAGAAATTTTATGAGTATGGCAAACTTTAGGTGTAAGGGATCCCCAACCCGTTACATATACGGTTCACTGTCTTGCTCGCATACACATCGGCCGGGCCGGCGGCCTTCCTTCCAGGGTTGCCAAGTGCTCTTGTCAAAAAAATCCCAATTTTTACTTCAAACTGCCTAAAAAACTCCCCCAACCAATGGTTTAGGCGCAAAAAAACCTCAATTGCTATAAAATGCTTCCAACAGCCTAAAAAAATCCAATTTAGGGGGAATACCCACAACCAGGGAAGTGCTCTAGTCAAAAAAACCGCAATTTGTACCGCGAATTACCTAAAAACTCCAACCAATGGTAAAGAATAGGCGCAAAAAACTTCAATCGCTAAAAAATGCATCCAATGGCATCAAAAAATCCCTAAAATGGGGGGAAAACCCCAACTTTGGCAGCCAACGTTTTTTTTCCACTTTTTGGTCTATTTGTCAATTAAAATTTTAGGAAATGGAAAAAAATTTGGGCTTGGTTGGCATTTGTGGAAAATTTTTGTAATGTTAGAATGCGTTTTGGAGAGGTGAAACTTCAAAAATTGTCGGCGCTTCGCACCGAATTGATTTATTGTGAAAAAATATATGCATATTAAACAACGCTTAGATAATTTTGCTACTCAGCTTGCTGACTTACAGAATAAAATTGATCGCCTTGAACATTCACGAAATTTTTCCACCGATTATGATAAAAACGAATTATCTGCCATGATAAATGACGCGATTGAAAGAGATTCCAAAAAGTGCAATGCCGTTTTATTCAATTTGCCTATATCGAACAGTCTCAAGGGCATTGATCAGGTAAAATCTCTAATTGACTCTCATTCTGTTGGTCATGATCTTGTGTCGTCCGATGATACTCGCGTCTTTTGTGATGGTCCCATTCCCGAAAATCGCGTTCAATCGGTCAAAGTTTGCCTGACTTCGGTTCAGGCAAGGCATCGCTTCATCTCGTTGATTAATAAGACAGTCCGCGTGCAGTCTAAAGGTCCACTTTCGCATCTACGGTGTTGTCCTGACCACACCTGGGCAATGCCCCATATCGGCCTATCACAGGACAGGCCGAATCAAAAGTTGGACGGGGCGAAGGGGTAACTTGGACGGGGCTGTTTTGTACAGGAAGAAAATTTTTGGAGATAATTTAAGATGATAGATAGATACAGTATATCATGATCAGTTTGCAAAACATGCACAGGAACCATCTTATTACATTGTTTGACACCCACCTTTTTCATGGATGGACCCACCTTTTTTCATTGACCGACCCATTGATTAAGCTGAACGACCCACCTTTTTCAGGCACGGACCCACTTTTTTGCAGGCAGGGACAGACACACCTTTTTCAGGTTCTAGGGACCCACCCACCCTTTTGGCTGGAAGTTGGATGGGGCGGACCATCAGCCATTGCCCAGGTATGGTCCTGACCTCTCTTTTCTTCAACGAAAACGCCAACGCGAATTGGTTTCTGAGCTGTATGATCATCAATTTTGAGGTGAACATGGACTTTACATTGATTTTCGTGCTGATTGTATTAAATGTGAACAAAATGTAAATTTTAATAGCTCGCGACTCGCTCATTAGATATCCGCGCCCCGAGATTATTTAAAATTTCAATGTTTTTATGCAAATGCTCGAAGTCTTTTGAACAAACTTAGTAAGACAGTCGCTGTTTTATCATGCATTTGTGTTTTCTGAACAATAAACATTTTCTGATCTTGTCTTGTCTTGTTATTAATCTTGGCATTGGTGTAGCTGGTTCACATATGTATTAATCTTTAAGCCACGCCGCCGCAATTGCAGCATTTTTATCTACAATCTGGTCTAGAACTTCACTACAATTAAAAATTCTTATCTTCTGCACGGATTTGGTTAGTTTTTGTAATGCAAAAATACGTTTTAGAGAGGTAAAATTTCAAAATTTTTCTGGCGCTTCGCGCCATTTGATAAATTATACTTTTTATTGTCAAAAGCGACTCCAGAATCAGCTAAAATGCTTTACTGAACAAAGGAAATTCAAGTTTCAACAGAAATACCGTATACATTAGTATAAATCTTTAAACAAAAAGTGCATCAAGCACCACAGAGTAACTTAAGAATATGGTACTTTCAAAATACTAAAAAATAAACTTCAGAAGAGCGGATTATATTTGCTCAGAAGTTAGAACATATTGAAAGGAAGCACGGAAAAAAATTTCATCCGTCTATAATCAATATTACAAAAGCTATGGGTTTTCGTTAATTAGCCTCTTCTCGACCTAAGCAAGCATCATCTCGACCTAAGTATTTAAAGATTCAAACAGCTGAATGCAGAATCACATGTAGATGCCCAATTTACGTCGACCTAAGCACCTATACATCGACCTAAGCATCTATGCATACATTGACCTAGGCATCTATACATCGACCTAAGCATCTATACATCGATCTAAGCATATATACATTGATCTAAGCATCTATACATCGACCTGAGCGGGAGCGACCTCGACCTAAGCAGCTTAAAACACCTTTTTAGATATACTAAGCCTAAGCCTAAGTATAATTGAAGCAAAAACTTAGATTTTCGTATATCTTATCAAGTAAAACCGAAAAAAACATGCAAAAAATATGAAAATTTTTTTGTTTTTAAAATTTCGAACAGGTTTCCGCGCCTTTTTTCTCTTTTCTCCTTCATTGCCATGCTTCCTTCTGTAATTTCAGCCCATTTTTTTTGATTTCTGACAAATGTGTAAGTCCTTGGATCGAGCCGTTTAATCGTCCCTCCCAACACTCAAATCGAGAGTTGCCTGCAACTTTGCAAGTATGGCTCAGATTTTCACCAATTTTTTTTCCGCCCTACTATTTATCATGTTCTACCAGTTTGGCAAAAAATTTTGGCATGCCGTATTCGTTTTGTTCCTTTTCTAAAAGTACCATATTCTTAAGTTTAGCCAAACACAGGCGCTCTATTTTTAACGTTTTTAGACCTCCCGAAAAAACGTGGAAAAAGGGTGGAAAAGTGGAAAAAATTTTGAGCCTGGTCTATGATGCCAACCAAATCGCTGGAAAAAACGGTGTTGGCAGCACCGTTTTTTTCCCAGCGATTTGGTTGACATTATAGACCAGACCCAAAATTTTTTCCCACTTTTTCCGGAGTTTATTGAGAATAAGGTGACCTTGTCAAATTTTCAAAAAAGCGTGCTTTTATGCCTTTTCAAACAATAATCTTTAACTTAGAAGCAGTGATCGGACCGATGGTACTTTTTGGACCCTCGGCCGAGGCCGAGGCCGAGGCGACTTAAAATCCTTGCCTTGGCCGAGGCCGAGGCCGAGGGTAATGCCGAGGGTCAAACTTATATACCTATACCTATAAATAGTACTCTTAGAATATTTTGTATGCACATGAGCTAGAGAATAATCGTAATATTAAACACTTTATCAAATGTCAAACAATTCATTTTTATTTTCAATAATAGTAGATTAAATGTGTGAAGGATTTATTGACTAAAGTCAGCAGCATGAAGGCATACTTAATTTAACAAGTTGCCGTTGATGAAGACTTGGAAAAATTGATAAAAAATATAGCTGAACAAGCACTTAAAAACTTTTATTACTATAAATAAGAATAAGTGTCGAAGAAATAAACGAACAAACGAAATAAGCTAAGTAAAGACATAACTGTAGCCATTGTTGTGCTCGCTTTTGCAGTAATGCATGTTTAAACACGCTTTTTCGGTCATCCAATTCTGGTGTGGCAGGTAATATGATGGGAAATGCACTGTAATTTCCGATCATAGTTTCCCAAGGTCCAGAGTTGAGGGAAGGGTGAAATCCCAAAATGGGAGACCAGTAAATTAAGTAGTGTCTTTGTATGAGCGAACAAATTTTTGTAGATATTTTATATAAATATATTTTTAAACATACACATTTTACCTTTGGTAGTGTATCTTAGCTAATTCCTAGGTTTCTGAATATTTGACATTTTTCCATTCTAAATGCAAATTCTACTATTTTAAAGATATATAGGACAGACAATTACTGATGCGCCGAAAGTTTTCGGAAATTTTAAACCTTTTTACAGTTTTTGTTTCTCCAAAAATCTTTGTGCGTGTACAAAGACGGTCCTGAAAGGATTCGGTACATTATGAAAAATCTTTGCCTAATACAAAAAACCGTGGCCCTAAATGTGATAATTCGGCTTGAATTTAGTTGATAATATTAGTTACGCCGAAATTTTTATCAGCTTTTAATGAAATTTACACATAAAACTCGACTGAGAAAGCTAAAACAACTTGTACTACAAAATCAGAAATATTACAGATATTGTAATATGCCAATTAAATCTTTAATAAGCACTACTGTGCTTAGAAATCCCATGCAACATCAGGATAAATTAGTCAATTTTATCTTTGACCGGCAAAAAAGTGGAAAGATATTAAATAATACTCATTTTGCATAACATTTTTAAAAACAGGATAAATAGATACAAAAGATATTTAAATCTACATACAGATGCCTAGATTACACAAAAATTGATTTTGGAGTGTTTATTTTCCCTGCTTCAATCTAAATATAGTATATTAGCGATATTTTGCGCGAAGCGCCGAAAATTTTTTGAAATTTCCTAAAATATACTGAAAAACGACATAATTGATATCACTTTGTCCAAGAAAGTATTTTAACATTGTATAAAAATGGCTCCAAAAAATACACTAGCCGAAATTGATTTTTGGCAAAACCTGCATTCATTGGCCATTTTTAGGTGCGTTTTTGCGATTTTCGGCCGAAAATTCGTGATCATTTACCCCCTCTCCCAAAAAATGGCCGAAAACCATGCGTGTAACAGGGGGTGTTTGAGGAATTCCCCATCCACCCAGGATTGGACGTCCTCCCCACACCCTTCCCTCCAACGTCAGAAAATTTTGACCCACCTTCCCATTTTTGGCGAAAATTTGTGCTTTGTAGGCTATTTTTAGGTGCTTTTGCCATTTTGACATAAAATTAGAGTCGCTAATCCCCCTCCTTCTAAAAATGGCCAGGGACCAGTGATCGGACCGAGGCCTCGGCCTCGGCCTCCGCAAGCCATCGGCGTTATTTGGAGCCTCGGCCTCGGCACCGAGGGCGAAGCTAAAAAGTGCCGAGGCGCCGAGGGTTAAAATCAAATTTGAATAAGTTTAATATATCCGTTGAATATAAACTATTTAGAATACATCTGCAGTACACAGGCTATTTTTTACCTATAGACTTTTCTTATGGTTTTGCTCGCGTACCCAGTTACACCAAGTTACATAGAGCAAAGTGCCAATTTATTATTCATGTGATGACTTAGTTTTAATTCTCATGCTCGCTACATGGATCGGAAACACACATTCCCAAAGGGGGAATGAGGGAGGGTTATAACCCTCCTCTCAAGGTACAAGACTCAAGTCACTGTCAGACGATTTTTGGTGCAAACCTTTTGAATAATTTTTGAAGTTAATTTTTACTATGGCAAAAGTGCAGCTAACTATTAGAATTTCACGAAGTGATACAGTATTTTTGAATGTGAGCAAGAGTAAATAGACAAACTATCACTATGAAGCATGCATGCAACAGCTCAAAATTTTTGTAAGGGGCTCCTCGGCATACATGTAACGGCTTGAAATTTTGGGTAGGGGTCCCTGGCCATTTTTAGGAGGGGGATTAGCGACTCTAATCTTATGTCAAAAATGGCAAAAGCACCTAAAAATAGCCAACAAAGCGCAAATTTTCGCCAAAAGTGGGGAGGGTGGGTTGACGTTGGAGGGAGGGGTGTGGGGAGGATGTCCAACCCTGAGTAAATGGGGAATTCCCCAAACCCCCTGTTACACGTATGGTTTTCGGCCATTTTTATGGGAGAGGGGGTAAATGATCACGAATTTTCGGCCGAAAATCGCAAAAATGCACCTAAAAAAGGCCAATAAATGCAGGTTTTGCCAAAAATCAATTTCGGCTCGTGCATTTTTTAGGAGCCATTTTTATACAATGTTAAAATACTTTCTTGGACAAAGTGATATTTATTATATCGTTTTTCAGTATATTTTAGGAAATTTCAAAAAATTTTCGGCGCTTCGCGCAAAATATCGCTAATATACTGTATTTAGATTGAAGCAGGGGAAATAAACACTCCAAAATCAATTTTTGTGTAATCTAGGCATCTTTATGCAGATTTAAAAATGTTTTGTATCTATTTATACTGTTTTTAAAAATTTTATTCAAAATAAGTACTATTTAATAACTTTGAACTTTTTTGGCCGTTCAAAGAAAAAATTGACTAATTTATCCTGATGTTGCATTGGATTTCTACGCACAGTAGTGCTTATTACAAGATTTAATTGGCATATTACAATATCTGTAATATTTCTGATTTTGTAGTACAAGTTGTTTTAGCTTTCTCAGTCGAATTTTATGTGTAAATTTCATCAAAAGCTGATAAAAATTTCGGCGCTTCGCGCCGAACTAATATTATCAACTAAAGTCAAGCCGAGTTATCACATTTAGGGCCACGTTTTTTTGTATTCGGCAAAGATTTTTCATAATGTACAGAATCTTTTCAGGACCATCTACATACACAGATTTTTTGGGCTAAAAAACTGTAAAAAGTTTTATTTCGAAATTTTCGGCGCATCAGTAATTGTCTGTCCTATATAATATTTAAAATAGTAGAATTTAAATTTAGAAATGGAAAATGTCAAATATTCAGAAACACCAAGGAATTAGCTAAGATACTACCAGAAAGGTCGAAAAACCCTGTTTTACCACACTAAATCGCTACTGTACAATACTATAATAGTACACAAAAATTTGCATTACAAAATGTTCAAAGACTTTTGGATACCATCTTTGCACAAGTAAAAAGGAATTATCTTGCACAGAAAAACACTGTTTAGTACTGCATGCCAGTTGCAGGTCACACACTGGCAGTATGTAAAAATGTGTATGTTTAAAAATATATATTTATATAAAATATCTACAAAAATTTGTTCGCTCATACAAAGACACTACTTAATTTACTGGTCCCCATTTTGGGATTTCATAGCTACCTCATCTCTGGACCTTGGGAAACTATGACCGGAAAGTACAGTGCAGTTTCCGTCTGTTACCTGCCACCAGAATTGGATGACTGAAAAAACGTGTTTAAATAACCATTACTGCAAAAGCGAGCACAACAATGGCTACAGTTCTGTCTTTACTTATCTTATTTCGTTTGTTCGTTTATTCCTTCGACACTGTTTTCTTATTTATAGTAATAAAAGTTTTTAAGTGCTTGTTCAGCTATATTTTTTATAAACTTTTCCAAGTCTTCATCAAAGGCAACTTGTTAAATTAAGTATGTTTTCATGCTGCTGACTTTATTCAAAAAATCCTTCACACATTTAATCAACTATTATTGAAAATAAAAATGAATTGTTTGACATTCGATAAAGTGTTTAATATTACGCTTATTCTCTAGCTCATGTGCACACAAAATATTCTAGGAGTACTATTTATGGGTATAGGTATATAAGCTTGACCCTCGGCATTACCCTCGGCCTCGGCCTCGGCCTCGGCCATACGGCCTCGCGCCGAGGGTCCAAAAAGTACCCTCGGTCCGATCACTGCCAGGGACCCCTACCCGAAATTTCAAACCGTTACATGTATGCCGAGGAGCCCCTCCCGAAAATTTTGAGCTGTTGCATGCATCTTTTATTGTGATACTTAGTCTATTCACTCTTGCTTACATTCAAAAATACTGTATCACTTCGTGAAATTCTAATAGCTAGCTGCACTTTTGCCATAGTGAAAATTGACTTCAAAAATTATTCAAAAGGTTTCCACCAAAGATCGTCTGACAGTGACATGAGTCTTGTATCCTGAGAGGAGGGTAATATCCCTCTATCACCCCCTTTGGGAATGTGTGTTTCCGATCCATGTAGCGAGCATGAGAATTAAAACTTAGTCATCACATGAATAATAAATTGGCACTTTGCTGTATGTAACTTGGTGAACTGGGTACGCGACTAAAACCATAAGGAAAGTGAATAGGTAAAAAATAGCCTGTGTACCGCAGATGCATTCTAAATAGTTAATATTCAACGGACATATTGACCTTATTCAAATTTGATTTTAATCCTCGGCGCCTCGGCACTTTTCAGCTTCGCCCTCGGCGCCAAGGCCGAGGCTCCAAAAAACGCCGAGGATTGCCGAGGCCGAGGCCTCGGTCCGATCACTGCTTAGAATTCGAAAAAACTGTCGGAAATCTATGTGAGTGAAAAAAAAAATTCGAACAAAAAATTTTTTCAATGATTTTTTTCACTCTCATGGTTGACAGATCAAGTTTTCAACATCTACGTTATAGATTATTGCTTGGAAAGGCATAAAATCACGTTCTTTTTGAAAATTTGACATTTCAACATCTAATCATCTATATATACATTAAGCATCTATACATCGACCTAAGCATCTATACATCGACCTGAGCGGGAGCGACCTCGACCTAAGCAGCTTTAAACACCTTTACAGATATACTAAGCCTAAGC
Organism: Mermis nigrescens; assembly: GCA_036768485.1. Lineage (NCBI taxonomy): Eukaryota > Metazoa > Nematoda > Enoplea > Mermithida > Mermithidae > Mermis > Mermis nigrescens. The sequence goes on along the minus strand of JAVLUZ010000757.1, from coordinate 98,239 downwards.
CTAAGTATAATAGGAGTAAAAACGGCTAATATTGAGAATAGCCCAGTTCGTCTTAATTAATTTGTTATCCTTAAACACATGAAGTTCAACAGCCTGTAACTCGGTCAATAATGCCGACCGACACCTAATTCTTTCAGATTTGAATTCCTTGACCATTAATTAGATCAAATCATCCATGCAAAGTTAATTTCTAGGAGGTCACCTCATTCTCAATATTAGCCCTTTTTCCGACCTTTTTCCACCTTTTTTTGGGGCTCTAAAAACATTAAAAATAGAGCGCCTGGGTTTAAAAATCAGTGTTTTTAAGTAGAAAATCCTATGTACACATGCAATAGCGGTGTTTGATGCACTTTTTGTAAAAAAATTTCGCACTCTACAAAAAATATCACGATCAGTATACGTTATTTCTGTTGAAACTTGAATTTCCTTCCTTCAGTACAGCATTTTAGCCAATTCTGAAGTCGCTTTTGACAATTAAAACTATAATTTATCAAATGGCGCGAAGCGCCAGAAAATTTTGAAATTTTAGATCTCTAAAACGCATTTTTGCATTACAAAAACTAACCAAATCCGTGCAGAAGGTAAGGATTTTCAATCGTAGTGAAGTCCTAGGACCAGATTGTTGATAAAAATGCTGCAATTGGCGCGGCGCGGCTTAAACATCACTCACAAATAAGAATTAAATCAAATTTCGGCGCGAAGCGCCGAAAAATTTTTGCAGTTTTGCCTCTCTAAAACGCATTTTTGCATGACAAAAACTAACAAAATCCGTCAGAAGATAAGAATTTTCAATCGTAGTGAAGTCTTAGGACCAGATTGTCGATAAAAATGCTGCAATTGGTGCGGCGCGGCTCAAAGATTAATAACAAGTAAGAATTAATCAATTCGGCGCGAAGCGCTGAAAAATTTTTGAAGTTTTACCTCTCTAAAACGCATTTTTAACATTACAAAAATTTTCCACAAATGCCAACCGAGCCCTAAAATTCTGTCCATTTCCTAAAATTTTGGATGACAAATAGACCAAAAAAAGTGGAAAAAACGGTGGTTGGCATGGCAGCCCTTTCCTTCTTTCATTCGAAACGACTTCTACAGTACGTATCTACTTTTTAATTTAAATGTGTGAAATGTAATGCTTGCTTAAATATATCTCAAATTTACAAATTTTACTTCACGAACTTGAACCAAAAAATTACCTTCAACAACCACGGTTTTTTTTGTATTCGGCAAATATTTTCCCCGATATACAAAGACTTTCCGAGTCCGTCTTTATGCATACAAAAATTGTATGCATATAGAAAGGAAAAATATCGAACTTCTGGTAGTTCGATTCCTTTTGAACTTATAGCATTTTTTGTCGTCAGAAACCCAGAACTATGCTTAAATATGCTAGAAAAGATAGGAAAACCCTGTTTCATCAGACTGAAAGCGCCACTGTACCATATTATAGTACCCAAAAAATTTGCATGTTTAAAATGTACTAGTCTGTTTCACGAAACCTTATGCATGGATCACAATTCCTGAGTCGATGTAAATTGATTACAAAAGTGGTTTAAACTGAAGCAGCAATCACGACACTGTGCATAGCGATTGATAAGCATCAAAATTTTGTTTCAGTGAGCTGCCTGGAAACCACTTTTGTAGCTATCGCTAGATTGCTGAAAATTGATTTTCATGCAAAAGGTTTCGTGAAATAGACTATAGGAATACATTACTCACCGTCCTTGTTAATTGGGTTAAGGGCGAAGGACTTGAAGGACTTGATCCGATTGAATGGCTACTGAGTACTGACCCCTTATAAAATGTTGCTTACCACAGAATTTTAGGTTCCTAATAAAATCATCAAAAATGCGATGTTTACAGCATTTTCGAAGTCATTTTATTTTTAAATTTTTATAAAACCTTTTTTACATTTTTAATCGTTATATTTATAAGTGCGGTGCACTACACACTCGTCGAGCTCATGCGCTGTTTTCCCGTCAGCATGTTTCGCTGTTCGGATGGGATTTCCCGTCAGCTCATTTCGCTGTTCGGACGAGCTATCTATAGCTTTTGCGCTTCTTTTGCGTTCTAACCCGTCGAGATGACGTTTCATCTCCGGATTGAATCGCGCAATTTTTCAGGTAATTGAGCACTGGTTCGGCTCGCGGAAGCGAACGAACACTGCGCATGGGCGGACCATCGGATCTGCCCAGTTTTTAGGCTTCTCAATTGCATATTGCACGAAAATTCTATAGTCTACCGATATTGTAGACAAAAATCGGCGACATCGCCGATTTTTGTCGACAGTATCGGTAAAATTGCCAACTTTTATCGTTGGAGAAAACTGCTGAGTGGCAGATGTATACATATAGTATGTTTCACGAAACCTTGTGCATGGATAGCAATTTTTGAGTCAACGTAAATAAATTACAAAAGCGGTTTAAAGTACAGCATCAATTACGATATTTCGTATATCAGTTGATAAGCATATGAATTTTACAATGCAAAATCGTATTACAGTAGGCTCGCTAGGAACCACTCTTGTAGCCGCGCGCTGAAAATTGATTTACATGCACAAGGCTTCGTGGAATAAGTATACTATAGAATTTTCGTGTGAGAGGGAGTGGTCGGTATCCCAGCTTCTCCGAAAACAATTGGAATGATGCCCTGCGAAATGCCTTTTTTGGCGTTTTACGTTGTCTACTTTTATTTAGAATCGCTTCTGGCACATTTTTTGAAAAACTGAAATTTTCGACAATTTTGTGCGAAAAAATAATTAAACATCCATGATTTTAGGGAAAATCCGGGGGTAATTTGTGAAATTCAGGCGATGTACTGAAGCGTGAATTACTGCTCGATCTCCTGCATTTGTAGCATTTGACGCGGAGCGTCGAAAACTTTTGAAAGTTATGCTTGAAAATAGAAGAAAACTATGCTGAAATCGCTGTTTCTGCTTTTGAAATTGTTTTAAAATCTATTTGAGCAGAACGCTCCCTCCCAGTCCGCCATATGTACAGTTCGCATATGGGCATCGATAATTTAATCATTTCACGAAACCTTGTGGGATCATAATTTTTGTGTCTTTGTACATATGTATGTAAATCGGTTATGTTTACTAGGAAAACATATATTACAGTAGGCTGCCTGAAATAACTTTTATAGCTTCTCGCCTGAGCCCGGTTGTACCACGACCACTTTGCGCTCTAAAGGGACACTTTGGAGCCAATGGGTACCTTGGAAACGTGAAGTGCTTTGTTGGAAGAGCGCTTTGCCAAAGTGTCCCTTTGAAAGGGACACTTTGGCAAAAGAACGCCGGATGCACCATCTGCACTTTGCATTCAAAGTGTCCCTTTAGTCGACACTTTTGCATAGGGACATTGCGAGGTCCCTTTGAGCGGAAAGCGATGGAAATAAATTCAGTAAATACACTGTAGATTCGAACGATTTCAATACAAAAGCATCTAGTGCTTCCGAAACCTATAAATAGTTAGGGGCTTCTTTTATACAGTAATCTTTCGAATTTTATGCACACATCGATGCATTTAAAGGATAGTCGGAAAATTAAGGTTTTTTACACTTTTCTGTCAGTTTTACGCAAAAGCAGTTGCAAAACACTGCACTAAATGCAATGCAAAGTGCAGATGATTACTTGGGTACCTAAATGCAATGCGAAGTGCATATGATTATTTGTTGGCAATGCACACGTGAGCGTGGGGGCATAGGTGGGCAGCAAGAAAATTCTGGAGGGTGCAAGATTTTTCAAAGGTTAAAAGATTGCCTTAAAAATGGTGGTTTGACGAAAAAACGCCATTTTTCAACGTTTCTCATCGAGCACTATCCATTGGCATCAAAAAATTGCGGAAAAAACGAACAAAAAATTTCAAAAATTCAATTCTGGGGGGGGGGTATTTTGGTTTTTGAGGGGAGGTATTATAATTTCTGGGGGGTGCATACCCCAACCCCCACGCCTAGATGTGCATACCTCCATTTTAAAATCCAGTTTTTGACCTTTTGAAAAATCTTGCACCACCCCCTAACCCCAGAATTTCGGTGCTGCCCACCTTTGAATGTGAGGGATTTTATACTCCCAAAATTTAAAAATTTGTTAAGCCAACTGAGACTTTGCGAAAAGAAACGTCGAATGGTATTTGCTGTCCCTCCCAGCCAACTATAAATTTGTCGCATTTCTTTGTCTTTATAAAATTTTTGGAACAAACTCTCCCCAGAATCTGGCAGTGCTCGAGTCCATGTACGCTCATTCAACAAGATTTGAACGAAATTAGCGAATCTAATCAGCAAAAAACATGAATTGATCAGTTACTCAATTAGTGAGACTTCATACAAAATACACATATATGTATAGATGTAAGGAGAAGGGGTGGATTCCTCATCTGAAGTCGGCCATCCCCCTCCCCCAAAGTCAGAAAATTTTCAACCGCTCCCTGATTTTTGGAAAAAATTAAATTGTTTGGCCGTTTTTAGGTGTTTTTTTGCAGTTTTTGGTCAGAAATTCGAGATCATTTACCCCCCCATCCTAAAATTGGCCGGAAACCACACATAAGCATAAGGGGGAAGGGGGGTTTGTGGGTATACATCCCCGCAGAAATTGAAAAACCCACCGCAGATTACTGTACACCCCAGTAATATTTTAACCAATTTTCAGCGATTTCACCCCCCCCTCCTCAGAATTTTCATGCTGCCTTACGCCCATATGTGCTCAAAATTCTATCACGAGAGTTTTCTTTTTCAGACTTTTTGATGAACGCAGAAAAATGACCGGATCAATTTTTTTAGTTTTTTACATTAGAAAATTTTCAGACCTCTGAAATTTGCGTCTCCGCTATGCTCTACATCGCAACAACTGTAACGTGCCGTTTCGATGCGATTCAGACTTGTCCTTACAATTCTATCGTTAGAGAAAATTTGATCTTTTTTCAAACTTTTTATTAAGCGCCAAAAGAATGGAAAAAATTTTTTTTATAAAATTTGAAAATTTGCAGACTTCTAAAATTTAAGCCTTATTACGCTACGTTATATACGGTAACGTGCCGCTTCGATGCTGTTCAGACATTCAGTCCATATAGTTTATTTGAACAAGACAATCACAAGAAAGCGATTGCAATGAATTATTAAAATAAATTAAAGACAGTTTTGAGTATTCGATTAATAAATGTATAATATACATGATTCTAATTTCCGATTAATCCGGGCATTGACCAATGAAGCAATTTGTTTCGGATAACGATAAGGTGGAATGGAATGAACATCAATAGATGAATCCAAATTTTCTTTCAAAATGGTGAGGTGGAACGGAATGAATATTAATAGATGAATCCAAATTTCCTTCCGAATCTACAAGTCAAACAATTCAAAAATGTTGCTTTGTCTAATTGTCTACGACTTATACGATATATAACAAGTTAAAAGTTCCTTTATTTTCAAAAAAGTAGCATGCTTTAAGAAATATTAATGTCTAGATTTAGTTCAAAAATAATGAATGATGATAATTCTATCTTACGTTTTAGTTTCCTACGAAATTGTGCTAAAACTCACTTAAACTTTTGTCCAAGATTATAATTTTAGATCTTACATGATTTAAAATGAGTGAGATTGTTGGCATAACTTCTTGAGAATTCTACAAGGCTCTGGTTTCATCACATTTTTGCCAATCAAAGTACTAAATTCTTCAATATTTTCAGTTTAGATGAATAATAATCAGCTAAATCAAAAACTGATTCGGAATTTCTTCATTAAATATTAAATTTAAATCTAATCACATTATTTTAATTCAAATGATTTACACGTTAATAAAAATCATTCTTTTGGTACCTACTTGGAATGCACAAAGTAGTAAATAATGAATAATGTAAAATGCAGACATGTAATAGATAAAATTTTCGGACGGGGATAGTTGACAACGCATGGGCGTGGGACAAGCATATATGAGCAGCAACAGAATTCTTTTGAGGTCCGATGTGGCAAATTTCCAAAACTGGCTCCAAAAATTCAATTCTATATGTCTATCAATTTAGAGATCTTTCAGATTCTGGAGTTCAGACCCCTACACCCATGTGTGGTTAGAAGACATGTGCAGATGGCCGGTCTAGGCATACATTTAACAGGGGAATAGGGATCTATTCCCCAACCAAAGTCAGTCAGCTTCCATTCTGACGTGCACATAACAGCTCAAAATTTTGGGAAGGAGTAGTCAAGTCAGTCATTTCTTGGGATGCATCGATTCCTGGCAAAAATGGCACAAATAGCACCTAAAAATAGCATAAAAACGCGAGTTTTTGCCAAAATTAGCGGAAAAAAATTTATTTTACTGATGGACACTGAAACCTTGAATAGTAGGATCCTCCTGCCGAGAGAGACTGAAAGTTTTTGACACTATAAGTTTTTTACAAAACTACAATTTTTAGGCCATTTTTGTCTAATGAAATAAAATGTCATGAAATAATTTTCTTGAATTTATTTTCAAAAGAGATACATTCGATAATATATTACGTCTTTCAACTTGCAAAAACCTTTTTCGGAAATTTGAAAAGCTTTCTTAGTTTAAAAAAAGGCTCACTTGAGCGGAAAATCTTTTTTCCGCCGAATTTTAAGCATAATTCAGAAAGATATTTGCATTGAAACTCGGAGACCACTTTCATGATAGCAAAGAAAATGCTCCGATGGAACAAAAAGTACGAATATACTTGGAATTACGCATCGTTAAGGATATTAAAGGAGGGGACTAGGGAAAAGTTACCTATACATGCCTGTGAAAGTTGTAAGAATCAACTATAAATAAGACTTCCAATAAAAACTAAAAAACCGAAGTACGAGTATATTCTGCGGCCTGCAGATGAGAGTTGCACCTCTAATGTAAAAATAAATAACATGAAGAGCTTATTCCTAGAAAAGAGGCGATCACTAATCAAAAAATAACTTAATGTGCATTCTGCCGTTAACATGGTATGCACTGATATGAGGTAGCAATTAACAAGATGGTGTGCTTGTTATATTTCATTTATAAAGCCATTGACGATTAAGTAAATATTGGTTATTGAAAGGGAAATTTAAATCGGTTATTAAAACACATCTAAGCCTCCTCATACTCCCTTTTTCTGAGCCAGTTTACAACGTTTTGTGAAGGCACGCTTTTTCCGGAAACCGCAGAATATATGTACTTCGATTTTTTGCGTTTTTTAGCGGAAGTCTAATTTATAGTAGATTCTTACAACTTTCAAAGGCATGAATATGCTACTTTTACCGAGTCCCCTCCTTTTAAGTCCTTAGCGATGTGTAATTCCAATTATATTCGTCCTTTTTTGTTCCAATGTTCCATCGGAGCATTTTTCAACGCTAGTACCGTACTTTAATTAGCATGATTTGAGTGAATCAGTCAGTAAATACAAACAGTAACATGCCATAATAATGACAGCAGTCCAATAACGCGGAAAACAATATTGTTCCATACATCAGCATTAACTTTTAAAGCACGACAACCTTATATTATTTAAACAGATCACATGTTTTCAGCATAAACTTTACTCAACTACTGGGTGTAACGAGCACTTACACTCATATTCGTAATCCTGACACTACATAGAACTGTTTGAGAAAATTAAGCTTTTGCAATGCTCTGAAACTAAAGTTAATTTTCAGTGTACACTTTTCACAACTACTGGGTTTTTAGAAAACATACAGTCGGATTCGTAATTCTGACTTCATGGAATATATTTTGAAGAAAAAATTACGTTTTGCAACGCTTTGGAAATAAAAGAAATTAGTAGTGTAAACTTTACACATTAACAATGACTGACTAGCGTAAACTTAACACAACTACTAGTTGTATAGAAAACTAACAGTCATATTCGTTATTCTGACGTTTCATAGAACATTTTGAAAAAATTAAGCTTCAGCAACACTCTAAAACTAAAGTTAATTTTTATTGTAAACTTTACACAACCACCGAGTGTAAAGAAAATTTTAATTGGATTCGTAATTCTGATATTAGAATTAATATTCATGAAAAAATTGACTCTCCTCAGTGGACTGAAAAGAAATAAATATCAGATGTAAACAACTTTACACCACTGCTGAGTGTAAACAAACGCACCGAACTGACATATGGCGCTTGACCCCTAATGCATTTTTAGACTTATGATCATGTCCAGACTCATAATCGTGCATTTACAGCACCAAAATTCTGAGAGGGGTGCAAGATTTTTCAAAGGTCAAAAAATGGTCTTAAAAATGGGGGTATGGCGGAAAAAGTACCATTTTTTAACCTATCCCATCGAGCATTATCCACTGGCATCAAAGAATTGAGAAAAAATTTCAAAAATTGAATTCTGGGGGCGCATTTCGGTTTCCGGTAGGTGGGGTATTCGGCCTTCTTGGAGGGATGGGCGTATTAGGCCTTCTTGGAGGGGTTGCATATCCTCCAAACCCCCCCCACGCCCATGTGTGCTCATAACCAGAGAACTGGCTGAAAAACAAGACAGAAACACGTTTAATACCTCCGATTTTTGACCTTACATCGCCCGATAAAGCTAAGCATTGATGTAAATGAACACAATTTGCTGTAACGTGTACCTCTTAGAAAGTACTTTATTTTTATTCTATTTGTCTTATTCCGACTACTAAACGGAGAAATCGGTGAATAAAAAATGGACAAACGTATTTTTCCACCATTTATTAATTGTAAACTTCAAGGATCTGAACCTAACTCCCCATTGTGTGTAAAGAAATTCGGTTTAAACAAGTAGTTTGTAGCCTTTATATTTTAGTACGTTTATGTGTGGAAAACTACTGTTCCGCAGATAATTTGAGATATTGACCAATAAAAACAAGGAAAGAAAACGTTAATTTGCTGCGACGTGTAGCCCTTGGAATGCATTTTATTTTTATTTTATTTAATTTGTCCCGACTTATAACCGGAGAAGTTGACAGAGAAATCTGAGACAAAACCTGTTTTTTTACACCATCCACTAGAGTGTAAAGTTTGAACCCTTAGGTATAAATCCGTATTAAGTGTGTAAAACAATTTGCAGGTAAGCCAAAAGTAGCCCTTGGGCCGTAGTACAGTACTGCTGGGAAAAATTTCTTAACACTCATAACAGGAATTGTTGGCAGACAAAAAAGAGCCAAAATGTGTTGTTTCGCCCTCAGTTTCTTTACACTCTCTACACTGCCACTCTGGAAATCAGCCACTTTAAAAAAACAGTTTTTAGCTTACTCAATTGTCAACATTTTGAAAAAGATAGATTAAACAGATTGCAAAACTGAATTAGGAAAGTCCGGTAACCGACCAAAATTTGAAAAAGTATATGTTATAACGTTACAGAAAAACTTTACACGCTCTTTACATACCAGGTATTATTTTTGAATAAAAACACCGGCAGCGAATTTTTTTATTGTCTATCTTTTAGAATACCTCACAATACAGAAGTGTCACAGTGTGGCTGTAGGGGGTGCACACTGCACAGGTGTTAGGGGTACCGAGGTATATTATAGGTACTCGCTAACGCGCTATATACCTATAATCTAGCATCGACAATATTACTTTGTAATAGGCATTTATGGACAGGTACGTACCTACATATATGCATACTATGTATGCATTGTAAAAGAATGGAATAGAAGATTTAAAAATCAAAATGCATCTTTTGAATAGTCACAAAAATAATGCAATTAGCCTGTGGAAATAAAAAGACTGGAAAAAACTTATTTCTTAGAAGATAAATAGATGAAATATATGATTTTCCGAGCAAATGTCAAAGTGATTTCGACTTTAGATATATAAGTCGATTCAACTTGTTTGAGAGGGCAGACTTATAAACTGTTTATCTTACAAGGGAAAAAGATTTCGATCTCTTTTTATTTTTTGTTCCAACGAATTAGCGGTTTCCTCAGCCATCCCAGAAAAAGTCGGTAGTATAAATATGAAAAATATTTTCGGGCTGACCCCCGATTCTCATGCGGTAGGCACATGTGAGCGTGGAGGGATGGTTTGGAGGGGTTTGTAAAACATGTTCGGGGGGGGGGTCGGTTCGTGCGCTTTTTTTGAATCAAAATGACTACAAAAACTGATAATGAACGCTATTTAAAACTGCTTTATCTACTGTTTTAGGTCTACAACAATTTTAAAGAAAATTTTCGATTTTTATCGATTTTTGGCCTATATTTGCCTCATTTTCCTCAGAAAATTTCATATTTTGCCATTCTGGTGGTCCTAGCCACACATGGGCGTGAGGGGTTTGGGGGTTGTAGGTTGAAAAAGTTGAAAAGTTGAAAAAGTTGAAAAGTTGAAAAAAGTTGAAAAAGTTGAAAGTTGAAAAAGTTGAAAAAATTGAAAAAGTTGAAAAAATTAAAAAAAAAGTTGAAGAAAAGAACTTAAAACCCCCGCAGATTATTTTAGAACCCCAGAATTCTATTTTTATTTTTACATGGAGGGAATTAATTTTTATTTGCCACCGATGCAGTTTAAAGAACGCTTTAGACTCACGCCTTTTCACGCTAGATTACTAATGGAACGAATATCTCCATATTTTAAAACCGCTGGGATACGAAACAGTGATTTGACAATCGATCTCAACTTTTCCAAAAACAGTTAAAATAGGTCCAAAAATTTGCTCTCAACGTGTGAAATAGCGTTTTTTCGGCGTTTGACGTTGTCTACTTTTATTTAAAATCACTTTTGATGTCAAAAATAGAAGAAATATACGCTGGAATAGTTGTTTCTGCTCTTAGAATTGCGTAGGAAGCTATCCCATGAGCAAAAAATTGCTTCCAAGTCGCAAAGAAAGTAAATAAATGTCATTAATAGGTATCCGGCGCTAAGCGCAGAATAAATTAGAGAAATTATGATCATTGTCGGACAAAAATCATGGCAAATTACATATACAGCCAAATATTTTTGGCCAATAGGGAGGAGGGGCCGATTCCCACTCGCCCCCCTTAAATCCGCCCCTGCTTTAAATATACCTACAAAAAATCTTATAAAACAGTCCAAACATTTGTAATTATTTCGTTATTTCCGATTTAACTAAATGGCTTTTCATATCTCAAGATCGTGTTAGATGCCGCTTGCAAAGCAAATTCGCCCCCTCTTGCAAGTTGCAAAAAATTGGCTAGATCAGCATAAGTTGCTCTTTCAAAAACTTTATCAGCAATTTCTAAATAAATTTAATTTTCTAAAAATCTATAGTACAAATATTGCAAAGTCGAGAAACTTAAATTCTTCTAAATTGCACTATTTAGATTTCATAATATTAATTATAATAGTGATGATAAAAAATAATAATCACGACAATAATAATTACGACCATCATAATGAAAAATTATTTATATTTTTTATCGCCGCATAAAAGCGAGTTTTACCATTTTCTATCTACAGAATGTGCAATACACCATGCTTAGTTTTGTAAGAAATGCAACGTCAAGTGATTTTTTTCTTCACTGCGAATTGCATTACTGATTGTATATTTCCATCTATCACCTTTGAAAAAATTGCAAGACGTAAGATTTTTTGGCACTGTACTGTTTTAAGGCAGCAGCTGAATTCTATTTCAAAAAAGCTGCCTGGCTTTAAAATTTTGTTATACAAAAAATTAATAACTGGTAGATGGTATCAGACAATTAATCGCCAACAATTAATCGCGCACAATTAATCGTGGACAATTAATCGCCGAACAATTAATCGCGTTAACAATTAATCGCCGGGACATGTAATCGCCTAATACACTTGAATGTGCAACGTTGTATTTGGGGTATGGAAATCCTAGAAACAACTACAAACTGGGTTTTCAAGATATAGCTGTTTCTGAAGGATCTATTAAGGATTTGGGAGTGTACATTAGTGATGACCTATCTTCTAGCATTCATTGTGTAAACAATGCGTCTAAAGCTCTTCGAGTTGCATCACTGATCCAGAAAAGCTTTGTCTCGAATAATATTGAATTAGTGGTAAAAGCTTTTAAAGTCTACGTAAGACCCATTTTGGAGTACAGCTCAGTAGTTTGGAACCCTTATTCGATTAAAGATATCAATTGTATAGAACAAGTTCAGCGTAGATTTACGAAAAGAATACTATGGCGACAAGGTGACTCGTCTTACAATGAACGGTTGGCTTTGTTAAATCTTGAAAGACTCGAAACTCGGCATATTCATTTTGATCTTACTTTTGCTTTCAGAGTAATCAGGAGATAGTTACCTTCATTTAAAGATTTTTTTGAACTCGCACCAGAAAGGGGTACCAGATCGGTAGACTCATGTTTTAACCACAATTATATCATTTTATTCGACTTTTTTGTTTTTCTTTGAATTTTCTTGTGTTATGCTCTAGAAAGATAGAGCATCGTACGAAACGCCGAAAATCGATGTTTTTTACGCGTACCCACTATTTTTAGGCCCAAAAAGGCACCTTAAAATTTCACCCCCCAGAATTCCTATGCTGTGCATGTATGATAATAAGCTAAGCTTTCACATCTACTACTTTCCTTTTTACACACCTTCTTATATTTTTTATACACTTATCTATTTTTGACACGCTTTTGATGACGCTTGGTTATTTACGATTAAATAGACCCACGATTAATTGCGTACACGATTAATTGTTCTGCGATTAACTGTTGGCGATTAATTGTCCACGATTAATTGTTGGCGATTAAATGTCATGTAATCCTGGTAGATAGAATGTATTTTCTGCACAAAAACGACTTGGAGTACAAAAAAATCATAGAGACTTGTTTCGGGATGAAAATCAAACTGGTAGAATTTCAGCGAAAAAATAGAGTGCACAAAAATTTTCTCGGAGAAAAATTTTTTCGGAATCTGTGCACCGGTGCAGAGGGATCCGTGCAGAAAAAAGCCTAAATGTGAGGGTCATACTTCGTACATGGAATGGAAGTCTGCTAATCAGTAATGGAATGTTGGTGAGGTGAGTTATTTAAATTCAAATACAAATTTTAGTTGTAACTTAAAATCTCTAATTTTTTATCGTTACCTTGTTTCTTAATAACTCCAAGAACTCAAAATTTCCTGCTGCTCAGCCTCAGACCCCGTCAAGCGGTCCTTCAGCGCATCCCCTTAACCCCCAACCATATTTTCTTGGGCGCTTCGCGCGCTTCCAGCATATTTTGTATACGTGACCATTTTACAGCTCTACAAAAGAGTAAATTTATCTGCTACTACGTGTATGCGACGCTTTGGTGCAGATTAAAAGGCAAAATGCATTTTTGATAACTTTAGTGACAAACAAGTTATGTCAAAAACTTTCCCGAAATTTTTCAAAAAAATTTCACATCAAAAGTCACTTAGGAGCAGCCAGAACAGTGCAGAAAAGCTTGAAAATGTGTTTAAAACGTATCAAAAGTCACTTAGGAGCAGCCAGAACAGTGCAGAAAAGCTTGAAAAATGCGTTTAAAAAACGTATCAAAAGTCACTTTTATAGGAGCAGCCAGAACAGTGCAGAAAAGCTTAAAATGCGTTTAAAAACGTATAAAAAGTCACTTAGGAGCAGCCAGAACAGTGCATGAAAGCTTAAAAATTGCTTTACAAAACAAAAGAAACCGCTTGCATTTATCACTACCTGATACCGAGATATTCATGCATAGATAGTTAACTTTGCCCCGTTATAATAGAAAGCGTATCCAATTCTGAATTGGAAAGTATATCAATCGTTGCAAATAGTCTCGAGTGTAAGATACAGTAGGACTTTTTCAAAGGCATGCTCGTTTTGTCTGTGAAGCTTTAAGCGGCGAATTCTTTCATTTATCAGCATAAAAGTTTCGTAAAATTACGTGAAAAATATCTATTATGGCTGCGCTCTAATATCGCGCGCTCTAATGTCGGCAGCACTTGTCGTGCGCTCTAATGTCGGCGCACTTGTCGTGCGCTCTAATGTCGGCTCACCCTCATTGCTTTTATCGTACTTACCTCACATGAGCGCATTGTGAACAGATTTAAGTTAGACTAGGAAATTTTTATCCGAGCCCGACTTGTAAATTCCAAGTGCTTGGAAAGAGCAAAAAGACAGACATTTGGAAACCTGGAAAATTTAGTTGGAGACTAGGAGAAAAAACGACATTTTTCAAAGTTGAAAAATACTAATGACTTGGAATTTTTATTTGAGCAAATGAAATGACAATCGGAAACTTGAAAATTCCAAGTCTTGGAAATTGGAACTTGGGTCTTGGATTTCCAAGTGGAAATGAATCAACCCCTGACCTCCCTCAAAATCTCTTACCTCTTCTCGAGAATCCAGCAGACACCCAAACTATCATGAACTGAATTTTTAGCATGTTTTTTAGGATTTTCGCTAGCTTACACTACCCGGACTATCAGAATTCAGCTGCTATAAAGTTTTAACATTGTCACCGTCCCAAAATTGTATCCTAACATTGCCACCTCGAGTACCGCTAAATTGCCAGAACGAGTGTTGGCATACAACCACGTATGGTTTGGAATTAGACCCCTTCAATACCCAAATACCCAGAATCCGGTTGGCCTCCCCGTATTGCCCCATCAGATTCCTGTTACCACCAACCTGCAGATCGTTTAAAATCATTATTTATCTCATTTTCATAGACAATATTGCACGTAGATGGGGTCGCCAGAGAAAAGTAAAATCAAAAATATGTGACAAGGAGCGGCAAAATCCTTAATTTTTTTCATAGAATGTTGCACTCATGAAGTATATTCATGTCAAAATCGCCAGAAAATACACTGCTTTCAGTGTAAAATGCTTGTCAGTACCCAACTCCTGAACTCTTTAGCATTAGTTGGAATGGGGGGACCCGCGGAGGCAGTGTTGATACCAGATATGCACGTGGGAGGGGGAGTTTAGGGGTCTCCAGATCCCCAGATTGGAAAAGTGGAACATTCTGTGGGGAAATGAGGTAAAATGTAGGCCAAAAACGGATGAAAATCGAAAAATTTTCTTCAAAAGTGCTTCAATTGACCAGAAACTAAAATAACGTAGTTTTGACAATTTTGGCGCCTATACCAGTTTTTGATGTCATTACCCAAAAAAGCTCAATTTCTGACCCCCCCCTTCGACCGGCTGACCCCCGTCCCCCCAGGTCGGCCATGCTGTGCATCTATGGTTGGGACACGACCATACGTGGGCAGCAAGAAAATTCTGGGGGGGGGGTGCAAGATTTTTTTGAAGGTCAAAAAATGGCCTTAAAAATGGTGGTTTTCGACGTTTCTCATCAAGCACTATCCATTGGCATCAAAAAATTGTGAAAAAACGAAAAAAAATTTTCAAAAATTGAATTCTGGGGGGGTATTTTGATTTCTGGGGGGTATTTTGGTTTCAGCGGGTTGCATACCTCCCCAAACTCCCCCCCCACGCCCAGGTGTGGACACGACCCTAAATAGCAATACACATACATATGTCACGGCTCGAAATTCTTGGCGGGGCTCCTCAGCCATTTTTAGAAGATGACCTCAAATTTTTGGCTTAATACGCCAAAAAAACACGTAAAAATCGTCAAAAAACACAACTCTTATCTAAAAATCGGGGGCGATCAAAAATTTTCCGACTTTGTAGGGAAGATTGGGACGACGTTCAGCTTAACATGGGGAAAATCAAGTCCCCCTGTGTACATATAACTACCCCTGCAGGCACGTGTTGACTTACTGAATTCAGTAATACCAAAATTCTGAAGTCAGATCTGTACTTGTACTAGATGAGCAATTATAAGTTTTGAGCGTCAGCGAGCTCTGCACCACGGAAAAGAACAAATTAAAAAAATTGAACTTGATTCCAATCATATTCAAAAAATGCATAAAATGGCCCAAACAAATGATTTCTAAACAATGCAAGCTCGACACTGATAAAAAAATAGTTTAAATTGTTTCATACTTAATTCTGGCGTACCATCAAAGAAAAGCAAAACGGAAAATAAATAATTCTACGTGGAGAGTCAAAAAATTTGTTAAATTTTTTTTGACAAATTCATTATGCCTTAATATGTAATTTGCTGTTTGGTAGCGAAAAGTTAAACAAAAACAATAAATCCGGCGCGTTAAAAAGTTTCGACGCTTCGTAAGACATAGATAACCTTTTGAATTTCTAGGGGAGTAAAATTTTGAAGTCATATATATTCTAATAACAATTAGTAGACAGGAAAAAATAATGGTGTTTTTGAGCTTTCTCAACGAGCTCTAAACATTATAGAAGTGGAAAAAATTTTACTTGATTTTAATCATATTCAAAAAATAAGTTGTAATGGCTCTACAAATAATTTCTAAACATTATCTCCAAGCTTGGCCCTGTGTTCAACCTTTTTTTTACTCGATTAGTACATTGAAAAAACAATAGGGAAAATAAATAATTCAGTGCAACCATATTTGACATATTCACCATGTCGTGCTCAAACTTGGGCTTCTTAAGAACAATAAATCGGGACCAAATGCCCGAAAATTTTGGGATTTAGCTTAAAAGTGTACTAGAAAAATCTATTCTGGCAGTCTTTCAAATGCGTTTCAAGAATTGTAAAAAACACTCGTACTCCAAATTTGGGGAGATTAGTCCCTCCAATCCCCAACAGCTGTGCCTCCGTTTCGCGTCAAATACTTAAAATACAGGGAATCGAGCAGTAAATCAAGATTCTAAATCTTCGCCTAAATATTCTAGATTTTCCGGCGCTTCGCGACGACTTCGCTAAAATAAAAGATTTTTTCGCACCAAATTATCGAAAATTCCAAAATTTTTCGAAAAAATGTTGCATAAAAGTGATTTCAAATATAGTTATATAACGTAAAACGCAAAAAACACTTCATACCTGAAGGGCGAATCGGACCTATTTTTCACTGTTTTTGGAAAACTTGGGGTACCGACCGCCCTCCTTAGGAAAATCCTATATCCGCCGCTGCCTCTGTCAATGTACTTTATCGTTTCATTAAAACCGTCAGCATCGGTTATGAATATTCAGAAAACAAACATATTAGATATGCTTGCGTACTGTAGGAGAATGAGACTAGTTCTCAATAATCGCTCAAAATTTATAAGAGATCCGATGTCAGTGTGCATCATAAAGTATCTACAGTAGGTACTACCTGCATAATGTCTTTCTTTACTTGTTTACTATAGAGACAAATTTTTCTTGAAAATAAAAAATTTCATTAGTTGCAGATTTATACGTTGTTTTGAACTTATGTTTGCTTTAGCGCCCTCTTTGTCTCGTTGGACGATGTGTGGACTTATTGATACATAAAATATTATTTTCGAAAAATAAAAAAGAAAGTAGGCATAAAGATAGACGATGCCGATGGCATGACCGACCGCTACTCTCCGTTTTGATGGATTATCGGGCCCCGAGGGTCCAAAACAAGCAGAATAGGATATTTTTTTCATGAAGCACCGAAACCCGCCCCAAAACATACATATACTACTCGTTTACGTAATTCGAATTAGAAGACGTGCGACTTATAGTATCAGGTATAACCTAAAACTAACTAAATTCCTAGTTGAATAGTCGTGCGTGTTATGAATATTATCTGGGGGTCGACGTAAGTGATTTTTCCTTCTCATATTTTCTTCATGAAAAATGTGCGTGGGCTTTTGAACGGATTTTTTTATAAAGTGGACACTTGTATGTTTGCTACAGCGACTATTCGTTTACACGCTAATCTCGTACTATGTTTAGGTACCATATGCCACCTACCAACATAACGTTGTGAGTGTATAAAGATCTCCGGAGGGCATTACGTACGACTACGTTTATACGCATAGCATGCATCAGTTACAGCATCAAGGACTATGGAAACAAATGGCGGCGATTAATCAAAAGTTATTCTGTTAACTTTGGCTATTATCGTTTGCGTCATTTTTAAAAACCTGAAACCGATTACTTACTTAAATTTCTTCGTCATATCTGTTCCGAATTTCGGTTTTTTAAAATAAATCGGTTCTCTAAATTTCGTTGCGTCGCGTTTACATTTCATCAGTCACACTGGTGCGCGGCGTTATCTTTCATTACGCTTACTGTAGGATAATCGATTAAGAGACGATAAATCGCGCTCAGTCGATTCGATTATGCTTCATCATAAAAATGGCGCTCAGTCGGATCGCATCAATAACGCCGAAGCGGACTTATTCCCAACTTTGTTACACCAACAAGCCGATGATATTTTAGCATGCAAACAGCATGCGAATAATAATTTAACTCCTATTTCACTTAATAGCAATTTAAAATACGCCGATTTACTGTTTAAACACCTTAACACTAATAATAGCAGGGAGAGGCATCATTTGGCGTTCGCGAATAGCTATAGTACTTTACACGGTGGGGAACCGCTTACTTTAAACTTTGCTTCTTGCTCCGATGCCTTACAATATGCTAATTCGAAGCTAGCGCATTGCTCCGATCCATTCGTCGCGCAAACCACGGGTATTATCGCCCCATCCTCGTTTGCTTGCTTTGATCAATCTTCGAATTCTGCCAACAAAAATGGAGTTGATTTGTCGCCTGATGACGGTCGGACTTATAAATGGATGCAAATCAAGAAAGCTAGCAAGTCGGGTAAGCCTTTTATGTAATCTGAGGAGCGGATTTGAGGGGGCCGCCCCCTTCCCCCAATTGGCCAACACAGTTGGCTAGGTAGAATCGATATGTGATTTGCAATGATTTTTGACCGTCAGTGATCATAATTTCGCATTTATTTACTTTCTTTGCTTTGGGAGCCATATTTTTGCTTGAGGAATTAGCTTCAAAACGATTTCAGGAGCAGGCTATTTCAGCATAATTTCCGTCTATTTTTAAGCCTAACTTTTAAAAATTTGTGACGCTCCGCATCAATTGCTACAATACAGGGAATTGAGCAATGGTTCAAACATTCAAGCGTCCTTCCACCTAAATTTCACAATTTTTCCGACGCTTCGCATACGATTTTCGCTTGAGTTACAGAGATGTAATGATTTTTTTCGCACAGATTTGTCGAAAATTTCAACATTTTTCGAAGAAATTCTGCACCAAAAGCAATTTCAAATAAATGCAGTCAACGGAAAACACCGGAAAGCACGCTATTTCGCACATAAAGGGCAATGTACCTATTTTCAACTGTTTTGGAAAAGTTTGGTCACGCCACGCCCCCTTACGAAAATCCTAGATACTGGAAATCTGTAATCCGTTTCACGAAGTGCATGTGAGCAGCAAGATTCAGCAGGACAAGCAATTTGAGAGTAACTGCAGTAAATGTCTCCATGACTTAAACGGTGATGCAATTTTTGACCTTGCATGAGACAACAGAGTCAAAAGCTTCTGTAGTCTTATGTTGTCTAATCTTCCCTTATTTTATCGTCTTGAGAAAATAGTAAAATCGATGTACATATCGGCGTAAAAGTCATATTAATCAGCAATGGCGGCTATAGAAGTTTTGTAATGGATCGGTACACTTGCTTCACAAGTAGTCAAAAATTGTCCTAAAATTCTACTATCCACGGGCTAAATCATATTTTTCGACATTTCCGATGTCTAGTTTATTCATGTTCCTACTAACGATCTTTTCAAAAGATTTTAAAACTTGTGAGAAGAATGTTGTGCCCCTAAATTGAATTAGCAAAACTACACGCGAGTTAAGCTTGAAACCCATAAAAGAATCTATCTTGAAGCGCCGAAAATTTTTAGTAGGGTTTTAAGCCAAAACATAATGTAAACGGTGCTCATTTTGTATCGGTGCACGAGGCATAACATTTTTGCCATGAAAAGTATTTATTCGCAAAACTAGGGTCAATAATAAGTATTAATCAGCGCGAAGCGTCGAAAACATTCTGAAGACTAATAATGACAAACGATGTTGAAAAACACGTAAATACACCTTGTGTATATTTTTCTTTGTCATCACCAACAACATTCAGTCAATGGGAGTGGTGTAAATAAGCAGCAACTGAATTCTGTGGAGGTCCGATGGAGCAAAATGCCAAGAATAGCATTAAAAATTCAATTCTGGAGGGTCTATCGATTTTAGGGATCTGCCAGATTCTGTAGATCCAGATCCCCCTCCCCACGTCCATGTCCCTATCCTCGAAATCCGCTAAGGTTCACAACTGACGAGGGATGACGTTAGAAATAGCACCCCAACTTTTCATAAAGCCATGAAGTCACCCGAACAGAAATACGTGTCAGTGTGCATGCATAAGGCGTGCTCGTTGTACGCAGCTTTAATTCGGATCATTTTTGCAACAATTCAGGAATTTCTAGACGTTAAAAAATGCTTTTACGCTTAAAAGCTGTCAGAATTTTTCTAAGATGACCCTCAGTCGGAGGCAGAAATTGGCGATATTATCTTGAATTTCTTTTTACCTTCATCAAGTTTTATTATTGATTTCGATTTCTTTCGGCTAATTCTGATCGGTGTCGGCTATATCGCTGATTTTAGTTGGATTTTACGATTTTGTCGATGAATCGTCATTGCCCATTAGCTATTCTATCAGTACATGGTCGAGGGCATTGTAGGGCCGCAGCCAAATTCTAAAGGAGAGGGATCTGATGGGGTAAAATTGTTAAAACTGGCACCAAAAATTCAATTATTGGATTCTATCGATTTTTGGTGGGACCCCGCCGGATTCTCGGGGAGGGGGAGTCCAGACCCCCAGACACCCCACGCCCATGTGTGGTCGCGACGCGGGTATAGATGCACAGCATGACTGGTGGGTCAGCCGGTCTGCGGGACTAATCAATGAGCTTTTTGGGGCCAAAATGACCTTAAAAACTGGTTTAAATGCTAAAATAGCAATAAAATTATGTTAATTAACAGTTTCTGGTTATTTCAAGCACTTTTGAAGAAAATGTTTGATTTTCTTCAATTTTTCGCACTTACTTTGCCTCGTTTCCTTAGAAAATTTCAATTTTCATTCTGGGGGTCTAGAGACTCCTCAACCCCTGCGTACATGTCTGGTCGGGAACATAGGTGGGCGGCACCAAAGCACTATCCATTGGCATCGAAAAATTGCGAAAAAAACAAAAAATTCAAAAATTGAATTCTGGGGGGGTATTTTGGTTTCTTGGGGGAGGTGCATACTCCTCAAACCTCCCACGCCCAGGTATGGGCGTGGGGGGGTTTGGGGGTATGCAACCCCCTAGAAGTTGAAATACCCCTCCCCCAGAAATCAAAATACCCTCCCCCAGGAAAATTTTTGCTTTTTTAGCAATTTTTTGATGCCATTGGATAGTGCTCGATGAGAAACGTTGAAAAATGGTGTTTTTTTGCCATGCGACCACTTTTAAGACCATTTTTTACCTTTAAAAAATTTTTCACCCCACCAGAAATTTTTTCACCCCCCCCAGAATTTTGGTGCCGCCCACCTATGGTCGTGAGTCATCAGCTGTGGAGAAGTATTTTCGGGATAAATGGCCTCTTACATTGCCCTCAGCAGGAAAAAGTCATCATCAGACTAAAATTGTGAGAATACTTTTTGCGATATCGCCAACAATTTCTGCACAAAATATAGCGGTTCATACACGTACAGCATGGGAATTCTGGAAGGTCAGCGTGAAAATTTTTTAAAATTACCTTCTTCTGCCTTAGAAACCATTGTCAAAAAGCTGTTTTTCGAAGTTTCAGACGGCGCTCGTTCCTGCAAGGATTTGAAACAATAAAAAATCGAACAAAGTTGAAAAACTTCCAGTAATTTGAACAAATATATTTAAAAAATTGAATATATGGCGCGATGCGCCGAAACTTTGACACTTTTGAGCCAAAATAAAGCTAAAACGCTTACTTTCTACGATTTTTTCGGAGAATCGACAAAGCTGGTGGTCAGCACAGCAGCCATTTGATGGGGGGTCAGAGCCATTCTGGAGATCGAACGAAACCTCCCTAATCCCCCAAAAAACATGTATGCTGCGGTTTACGAGATGGAATTGAAATAAGCGTAAATGAATTGTAGACTAATTGACAATAGCTTGAAATCAAAAATTACGAGACAAATATCGCGCTCTTCTTATTTTTTCTTTTCATGACAAGCTTTTCTCAAATATCTCCTAAATGACAAAATCCTATCGAATTTTTTAATTTTTCTTCCGACTGGCAATCATAAATGGGCAACGGCCTAATTCTGTGCGTTCGAAGAGGAAAAATCGCCAAAAATAGCCCCAAAAATTTAGTTCTAGTGGGTCTATCAATTTTAAGAAGAGTTTGCCGGATTCTCTTGGGTGTCCAGACTCACCACGCCTATGCTCGCAATCACACCTGGGCTTGGGGGGGAGGTTTGGGGGGTATGCAGCCCCCCGAGAAACCAAAATACCCCCCAGAAATCAAAATACCCCTAGAATTCAATTTTTGAAAAATTTTTGCGGTTTTGCGCGAATTTTTTGATGCCAATGGATAGTGCTTGATTAAAAACGTCGAAAAATGGTGTGTTTTTTACGCCATACCACCATTTTTAAGGCCATTTTTTGACCTTTGAAAAATCTTGCACCCCCCCCCCAGAATTTTCTTGCTGCCCACGTATGCTCGCAACTCCTTTCGGATTTAAATTTATCCCAAGACCGGCTCTACTAAGCGATTGAATTTTTCTAGTGCGGCAAAAGAAAGTTGAAGGCTTCTAGCTAGTACTCAAAAGACCATTTGAGAGTGCATTATTTCATATTATTTTCCGATTCAAACAGAAAACACATTTGTTTGCACACTTTTTCGGAACAATTTTAAGGATCGATTTTACATATCTGTGAGCTTTAGTCCACTTTCACTCCACTCAGTGAATTATGGGTCAAATACTCGTAACTTAGTTGCTCAGAGTTGTACAGTCGGCAGCAACATGGGCAGCAGGAAAATTTGGAGGGTCTTGTTGGGTGAAATCGCAAAAAAATCGCCAAAAATATTATTAAAAACAGAATTCTGAGGTTTACAGTAATCTGCAAAGGGGTTTAATTGACATTCACCTAGTAAGATGTCAGAGGCGGTGCCAAGCGCAGGCACGTAGCTTGCCTTCTGAATTTGTAAGGGACTAAAATTTTGAAGTCAGATGTTTTATCAACTACTAGTAGGTGAACAAAAATAATGTTGTTTTTCGAGCGTTACCTCTAAACATTGGGAAAGAAATTTTTTTTAATTTTTGAAAAATTCAATTTGTTATCAATCATGTTCAAAAAATAAGTCGTATAAAATGGTTTCGCAAGGGATTTCTGAATATATTCTAGCTTAACCTGTGTCAACTTGTTTTGTACTCAAGTCTTTCAAATGCGTTTCATTCTTCAAGAACTCTCAATTTTTTCCATTGAGGCACCCTTGCCCAAAGAACTTGTTCTTAGAAAATTAGGAATTAATTCCTCCTCCCCTACAGCTACGGCCTGACGAAGCGCCTACAGAATTTGCAAAACATTGTTCATATGGAGCAAAATACAAAGTGATTTTAGGATTTGATCTGAAATTACATTCTTTTGAATTTTCGATAGGACATGAAATCAACTGTGCAAAATCACGACACTGTTCATCCTTAAGATTTTTTTATCAGTCGTATAACGCAGGAAGAAAACTTCATTTTTGGCGTTAGAAATAAAGCCTTTTAAGCTTAAGCTCAAATGGGCCTGGGGGCTGGAAAGTTTGGACCCCGAGAATCTGGTAGACCTCATAGAATTGAATTTTTGACATGTTTTTTGGATTCTTACCAGTTTTACACCATAAATTCCCCAGAATTTAGCTGCTGCCCCTGTATGCTATCAAGGCGTCAAAAACTCAATAAAATTGATTTATTCAGTTTAATCTGAATGCTAAACAATGACAAAAGAAGCATAAAAATGCATGTATGAAATCTGCAAGTTTGGTTGCCTATGTGAGTGGGGACGCTATTATACATGGTCAGCAAATAAATTCTGGGGGTCTGATTAAATAAAATCTGCAAAAAATGTCAAAAATTAAAATCTTGGTATCTACCGGACTTTGGGGCGCTATTCGGATTATGTGGGTCTAAACCCCATCCTATGTCTGGTCACTATGTACTGGTATTTAGGCATATATTAATCAATCTTTTTTAGTATTTATTATATAAGTACATGTACAGGAAACATACTTCTGGTAAACAACCAAAATGTTAGGAAATTCTAGTTTACTATTTGCTGATTGTATTAAGGCGTTTCTGAATCACATCAGTTTGCGAATGTTAAAGAAGCCTTACTATCTGCTAATTCGACCCTTCTGGCAAATTGTACAGCTAGCTCCGCCAGCAGTCAATCAAATGACGTAAAAATTAATGATATTTATGGCATTTCGTCAAGAGCCAATTACTCTACAAAACAATTGACCGAGCTAGAAAAGGAATTCTATACGTGCCGCTATTTGACCCGGACTAGACGCCTCGAAATAGCTAACCTTCTTGGTTTAACTGAAAATCAGGTTAAAATTTGGTACGTAATTTCGATTTATTTGTATAACATGTACACCAATGGCGATTAGAAGTAATTGGCAGGAGAGCATATGGTGGTTTGGGGAAGGAATAAACTTTCAGAAGGAAAATATAAAAATTTCCTGAAAGGGGTAAAGTGTGGGCAAAATAGACGGAAACGCAAGATTTTTCTCATAAAAGAGCTTAAAATTATCTATACGAGTAAATCGTGAATTAGGGCAGGTTTTGGTATTTTAACATTTATGCATGTTAAAGACCATTTTAGTTCATTAAAGCCGTCTGACTGATCTGGCTGACCAACAGTACTGCATATGGTGAGTTTTTAGTCTGCTTGTGAAATGAAAAGCACATATGCATCGTAGTTCAGGAATTACCGAGTTTCGTCTTTAGCTCTTTCAAAAGCAGATTTTTGTATAAAAATGAAAAGCACTTAATCTTTGATAAGAATTGAAAACAGCTTAATACTCGTATGCACGTTTTCCAAAGGAGATAAGTTTCTTATTCGAATTTTCTTCAAATCTAGGACATTCGAAAATTCGAGCTAATAAAATTATCGCCAAAGAAGGATATAGGTGAGCAGACCTGTGACCAGGGTTTTATTTCGGGGAGGGGGATTTCGAGGTCAAATATCGTGAGAAACATTAGATGAGCGAAAATAACTGCATTTCTAAGCGTATCTCGGTGAGCTCTTACAGTATGAACATAAAATTTCGAAAAATTTCTAAAATATTTTCACTTTATTTCATAATAAAATAAAACAAACCTAACCTTTAACCCTCGCGTTCCCGTGAACTAGGTAGGCGTCCTAGCCGATCACTTTTTTGTGATTTTTTGTTGTTGTATGTTTTGTATGACTACAAAACTTTGTCTAGCCTCATTTTAGCCATAGTTACATCATTTGAAATGTTCAAGCTAGTAAATAAAATTATGCATCCTAACAAATCAGCATATTTTCATGATTATCACATAAAAACTTAAATTACAAAAAAAAGTTTTGGTCAATGATTAGTACAAGATTGGTGGGCTTCTACATTTTAATCAGCTACTACAGTCCTAAAATGATATTTTAGTCAACTAAAATCTACTGTTTGTATTTATTTTATTCATGTCCACCTCCTGCCTATGCTTAAGTATAGTAGCAGTTTTTTAGTTATAACTTCTTACAAAGTTACTTTAGCGAAAATTGACAAACATGTTCGGAAAGAGCTTAAAAATGGCATAAAATGATACTAATATTTGCTTTGTTGAGGGAAACTAATTACTTTTTAACCTGGCTAGGACGGCATCCTAGCAGGGAAACTTTGACTTGAAAAAACACACGGAAACGCGAAGGATCAATGCAAGTGATTTCGCATCATTCATTAACAAACAATTTCTCAACTTTTGTCTTTGTATTTAATCTTTATGTTTTGCAATGATAAATAATACAGAAAAGGAATAATTGGGCGCGAAGCGCCGATAAAATTTAACATGTTCTACTTATCTAACTCAAATTTGAGCGATTCTGAGTGGGGTGGAAGACTAAAACTATAGATATATAATAAATCTGGCGCGAAGCGCCGGAAATCTTGCGTTTCCTAGCTCAAAAGTACCCTAAAAACCCGTTTTGGCGATGTTTTGGACCTTCAATTACAAAATGTTTCCGTGGCTTCTAAGTATTTAGTTTGTAAATAGTAGTATAATCAATTGGAGGTCCAGGGGAGATTGCAAGATCATATTGGGTAGGGCCTGAATTTGGGAAGGTCAAAAAAATATCAAAGATGAAACACCAAAACAAATTAGTAATAGGAGTCAAAAAACAGTGTTCCGACGGATATTGTTGATGTCTTTCAGTGGACTGAAAAACTCATGAAAAAACGTAAAAATGTCAAGAATTGATTATTTGGGCTAGGTTGTTGAGATCATGGGCTTTAAACGCTCATTTGCGGGCAACACTCTGAAAAACAGAAAAGTTCCTTTAAGTTAGATAATCAAGTAGTAGGGAAGGGATTCTAGTGATTGCAATCTTGTGACAATGATTATGAACAAATTTCTATTTATTGATTTTCTAATGTAAAAAGTCACTTAATTTTTATGGCATTTGAATAATGTGTTGTTTCATATCTGTTTTCACGATTAAAAAACATCATTTAGAGAGAAGGTATTATTTTCGGACTAAAACCGAGCTAGGAGTAGCAAGTGAAAATGTATTTATTTTTTAACAATTATTGCTGGACGGGGGTTTGTACTCTCAGAACTAAAAGACCCCCGCAGAAGCCGACCCGAAATTTGTGCCCTATCCATGGTGATTACGCCTCCCTTTACACCTAACATCGACTAGGGCTGACAAAATATGTTTTAAAATAAATTTCGTGATCGAAACAACATTTCAATTGTTTTAGGTTTCAAAATCGTCGAATGAAACAAAAAAGAAGATCTGTTCAAACGACAAAAGTAGCAGACTTAAATGCCATTCCAGAAATTATTAAACAAACAGAGCCAATTATTCTGACATATCGGAATGACTTGCAACACAGCAGTGCTTTGAACAATTTGGAAAGATTTTCAGAGTCATTTTGATCGCCTTCTGTTGTATATTTGTCAAATAGTTCAAGATAAATTATCTCAATCCTTTGAAAATTTTAATGGTCCTAAAAATGTCATAAATTGTCAGATCATTATTTATTTGATCGAAACGCCCAAGTTTTTAATGCTTCCTA
The DNA here is from genome assembly GCA_036768485.1 of Mermis nigrescens. Lineage (NCBI taxonomy): Eukaryota > Metazoa > Nematoda > Enoplea > Mermithida > Mermithidae > Mermis > Mermis nigrescens. The sequence continues at coordinate 71,218 of JAVLUZ010000757.1, read as the reverse complement.
CTTATGACAAGACATATAAACTATTGTATGTTATATTTTCACTTTATAAAAAGTAAGGTACGTAGGAACGTAACCTAATAATTCTAACTGATACGATTAGGTGTGAGAATTTGAATCAGCATTGTAAAGCTGATTACCATGATGACGGTTGCATTTCAGAAAATGAAAATAATACAACATTGAAATTTATATCTACTTAGAGAAAATATCTACTTAAAAAAGAAAAGATTCTAAGAATTCCTTCTCTTCTTGCACAACATTCGCATAATGATTACTGAGCAAGTAGAAAAAAAATTGTTCGATTTTTATCAATACTTACCGGGTACCTATGTACGTGTTCATGCGTTTCGGGGTTAGACCCTCCAAAATGGCTACTGACTCCCGCAAAATAGTTGCGACCCTCCAGCATTGTCACTTCTTTAAAAAAATCGTAGAATGATGTAAAGCGCATTTACTTAACTTTTGGCTCAAAAATATCAAATTTTCTACGTTTCGAGCTATAAATCGCTTTTAGACTATTTTTGGTTCAATCTGCTCGGATTTTTTTTCGATTTTTTCGTTTTTATGTTATGTTCAAAGCGCGAACATCGTCAGAAACGTCACGGAATAGTTTTTTTAAATGTATCCATCGTTTTTATTACAGTTGAGTAAGTGGCGAAGGAGTTTTTGGAATAATTTGCACCTTTTGTAACACTACAAATATGCAAGTTTATCAACTCAGGCAGATTTGTCATACCCACATTTTAGAACATAAGAAGCAACTTTATAAATTGGACGCTTCCATCTGTAAGATTTGAAAATGCACCGAAGATGCGATAGGTACAACATGGAGTATTTCGTGCAATGGTTCTGAGAAAATTTGATCAGATAGGTGGATTATTCAAAAAAGACCGCCAGAAAGCGACAAAGCACTTTTTCATTAGGCTTTACCTATAACATGTTTATACTCAAAATCGTCGAAAAATATAACAGAGGCGCTGGTTTTTCACATCGCAAGCGCGGTTCCTTTGCCTCATTCAAAATAGCTTTGTTCACCACACCAAGTAGAAAAACTTTTTCAATCATATAGAATGGGAGCGGTACGAGTATTCGTTATTCTAAAAATATAACCTACTGGATACATCCTTTTCTTTTAAGTCAAAAACTTGATTTCTTCAAATCATATGGCGGCAATCCGTCTTTGTCGCTTCCACTTTGCGAAGATTATCCATGGCTTACTGTAGTCACGATCTCATCACAGGTTTTGTCGATTAAATAAGCTCGAATAGCGAGATGGACGGGAGCATAGTTGGACAGCACCAAAATTATGGGGGTGTTGGGGTGCTAGATTTATTTAAAGGTTAAAAAATTGTAAAATGATGGTATGGCGAAGAAACACCATTTTTCAACGGTTTTATCAAGCACTATCCATTTGCATAAAACAAAATCGCGGAAAAAACCAAAACATTTTCAAAATTTGAATTCTGGGGGGGTATTTTGATTTCAGGGGGTATTTCAACTTCTGGGGGGTGCATACCCCGAACTCCCCTACGCCCATGTCTGGTGCAAACTCCCACGCCCGCTGTGGACGGGAGCTATTCGTTGCCGAACAGATTATGCGAAGCACATTCTTTATATCATCAAAATCAATATAAAAATTTACAAGCGTTCGTACATTTTTCGGTCTCACCAACCTTTATAGAATTTTATTTTTTGCTACACTTTAAATATGCAAGCTGATCAATTACAAACAGAACATGAGTAACTTTATCATAGGTAGCGCGTTAGCGCGTACCTATAATATACTTGGGTACCCCTAACACCTGTGCACCCTCTACAGCTATAACGGGACACTTCTGGAAGGTACGAATTTTTTTAAAAGGAAGATAATAAAAAATTCGCTGCCCGTGTCTTTTTGTTTTTCTTGAAACTCAAAACTGACTGTGTAAAGAAGGTGTAAAGTTTTTGTGTAACGTTATAACATAGGACAAATTTTGGGACATTTATAATGCGGCATGTGGACAACTGAGTATTGATGACTCGAAGAATTGAACAGCATAGGATAATAGAGGGATGGATTCTACAGATTGTACTTTTTTTGTTTTTTGAAATTCGTATTATTTAGTGAATGGCAGTATAAAGAGTGCGAAAATCTGGAGGTGAAAAAGCACTTTTTGGTCGAGTTTTCAACCTGCTTATGTCTGATACTAACTCCGGTTATGAGTTTTTTGAAATGTTTTCTGACAGAAATGTAGAGCGGATCAAGGGCTACATTCTGCATATAGGCAAAATCTTCTACGCTCTATGGTGAGTTAGATCCTGGGGTTTAAAGTTTACACTCTAGTGGATGGTGTAAAAAACTGATTTTAAGTAAAATTTCTCTGCCAAATTTTTTTCGCTTATGAGTCGGGGTTAATTGAATGCAGCAGTAATGAAGTGCCTCTCAGGGGCTACATATCGCAGCAAACTGCATTAAAAAACGTAATATTGAGTTATTTATGAGGGTGTAAAGTTCGAAATCAGAGGTAATAAATGGGCGGAAAAACACGTTTTTTCCGAATTTTGATTAATAAATCATACCAAATAATTTTTGCAAGAGAATTTTGGCACACAGGAATGTACTACGATTTAAAAGCTACAAATTGTACCAAACCGAATTTCTTTAAACTCAATGGGGAGTTCGGTACGGAATTTTAAAGTTTACAGTGTTCTAAATGATGGAAAATACGTTTTTGTTGCGTTTTTTGCGCCACTTTCTCCGTCCAGAAGTCGGGATTAGTCCGATAGAATAAAAATAAAGTGCTTTATATCGGGTGCATGTCAGAGAAAATTGTCTATACATTAATATTTGGCGAGTGAAAAGTCAAAAATTTGGTGTTTAAAATGCGTTTCTGTCTTGTTTTTTCTGCCTGCTTCTCCGGTTATGAGTCAGGGACACGATTATCAAGTCTAGAAATGGACCAGGAACCAAATTTGATATGCCAGTCTGGACGCATATGTTTACACTCTACAGTGTTGTAAAGTGGTTTACACCTATTGTTAGTTTGCCCATAGAACATTATGGAGACTTAATTTTTTCATAAATATTAATCGTAATATCGGAACAATATCAAAATTACGAAACTGACCAAAATCTTCTTATACACTAGGTGTTTACATGAAGTTTACACTACATATGTATTTATCTTCGTTTTTGAGCATTCCAGAAATCTAATTTTTTTCCTGGAGTCTAGAAATTTTCAAAGAATCAAATGTGAGACGTCACATTGGCGCGTTTGTTTACATTCAACAGTGATGTAAAGTAGTTTTGCACTCATTGTTTATTTGTCCTCAGACCATTGTAGACATGTAATCTTTCCATAAATGTTGATAATAATATCCGAGTAACATCAGATTTACAAATCGGAATACAATCCTCTTTTCACTCAGGCGGTTGTGTAAAGTTTACACTGCTAATTAATCTTAGTTCTAGAGCTTTGCGAAAACCTGAATTTTTTGCCGAAATCTGAAAAATTTACATGGAATCAAATAAGGGACGTCAGTTGGGCGCGTTTGTTTCAACACTCAACAGTGATGTAAAGTGGTTTATCTTCGTTCTAGAGCTTTGCAAAAAACTAAATGTTTTACCGAAATCTGAAAATTTACATGGAATCAAATAAGGGACGTCAGCTGGGCGCGTTTGTTTACACTCAACAGTGATGTAAAGTGGTTTACATCTGTGTCTATTTGTCATTAAACCGTTATGGAGACGTAATTTTTTCATGAATGTTGATCGTAATATCCGAGTAGTATCGAATTTACAAATCCGACTAAAATCTTCTTTACACTCGTTGCTAGTGTAAAGTTTACACTATATAATAAGCTTCATTCTAGAGCCTCACGGTAACTTATTTTTCCTCTAAAGTCGTAAAATATATATGGAAACAGATGTGATACGTCTGCTAGGAGCGCATGAAGAGTAGTGTAAAGTGATTAACACCTAATGTTAATTTGTTCTTAGAACATTATAGAGGTTTCATTTCTTAATAAATGCTGATCGTTATATCAGAGCAATATCGAAATTATTAATCCCACTAAAATGTCTTTACACTCTTGTGTAAAAATTAAAATGTAAATTAAGTCGAGCTCTAGAAAGTTTTGGAAGCATATTTCTTTACAGGATGTTCTACGTAACATAAGAATTACTAATCAGAATGTTTGTTTCTTCTACAACTAGTAGCTTTGTAAAGTTTAAACCATTCAATTATTAGAAGGACCGCACAGTAAATGAAATCTAGTATTGTATTTCCAAATCTTGCTAATTAAAAGTGGGGTACTAGTAAAGAAAAATGCTCTGATGGAACAAAAAAGGGGAATATACTTGGGATTGTGAATTATCGAGGATGTAAAAGGAGGGGACTAGAAAAATCTCCCTATGTTATATGCCAAAAATCGCAAAATATGTAAAAAATCAGACTTTCTCTAAACAATGCAAAAAATCGAAGTATATTCTGCGGCCTTTGAAAATGTAAAAGTTTAGTAAACAATTGCTGTAGACATGTGTAAAAGAGTATCTACATAAGGTCTGTTGCACGTCAGCTTCCGTGTTTCCTACTGCTTTGAACCAACAATATCATCGATTGTCTTGAATGCATCGATATGTACTATTTCATTCTATTCGCTTAGCTACTGCATTGCTAATTCGCTGCTTTTTTCAATCAATTTTTTGGAAATTTGAATATTGCTTGCACTTTGACACTTAGAATGGCTGTATCTGCTAAGTGACATGCTTAGCAATAATGAAATACGAACAACTTAATTATGATTTGTTAACAGCATTTCACTTTCAATCACATTATTAAGCAACTCAAAGTTGAATGAAGTCTGCAAAAAGTTGCATTACGTAATATGCTTTTAAGATATTATGCCAATCAGAAAAAATATCTTAAAATAATACGTTTTTTTCAGAGACCGCAGAATATACTTCGATTTTTTGCATTGTTTAGAGAAAGTCTGATTTTTTACATATTTTGCGATTCTTGGCATATAACATACGGAGATTTTTCCTAGTCCCCTCCTTTTACATCCTCGATAATTCACAATCCCAAGTATATTCCCCTTTTTTGTTCCATCGGAGCATTTTTCTTTTGCTAGTCAATTAAAATTTCCAACTGTTAGATTCGAAAACTCATCGAAGATACGCGATTCTAAGAATAATTTTCATGCCGTCCTTAATTAGGGTCACATTAACTTGATGTGATTTATAATGTATCGACTTTCATCCCAGTAACCCCCCCAGGTCGAGTCAGTTGATGATCCCCTGTTGAGATTACAAATAGATACGCAAGCTGGCAAGGGAATTTTAGGGTAAGAGCTAAGTTAGACATCTATAATAAAAAAACGGCAAATTTTTTATCGAACATACGGCAAATATTTTATCGAACATACGGCAAAATGCAGACCGGCTGACCCCAATCTATTTTGTACATATGTACATACATCATACATGTAAATTTATTGTACCCTGAGATTTAAATAAAGCGACCATATTTTTGGTTCGGATAAGTTTTTATAGCAGCGAACATTTGCAAACGATTTCTGATGGACCATAAACAATGTTTAAGCATAATTTTTTCCATGTCTATCATGGATTCTAAAAAATTTTCCCTTGGGCTTATGCTCGAACCACCAACCACAAAAATATGAAATTGAACAGCAAGTAATACTATCGTTCTTCTGAATAATACATACATGCAACAATGAAGGGGTCCGCCATTCAAAGCTGATCACCCCGCCCTAAAACCAGAAATTTTTGTCTTCCCGATTATTGAAAAAAGTAAGGTTTTTGGCCATTTTTAGATGTTTTTTGGCTTTTTTGGCAAGAAATTGAAGGTCATTCACCCCCTCTCCCTAAATATGATCCGGGAATCCCATCAAAAATTTCGAGCCGTCACATGCATCTTCTGCGTACAATTCACAAATTCTCCAGTGCTTCGCTCCTGGTTTTCGCTAAAAGTGAAGAAGGTAAAGCATTTTTTCGCACACCAATTGCTAGAACGTTTGAAAATGTCTGTAAAAAATCCTTCCTAAAAAGCATTCTGAACAAAACCGGCAAAAAAAGTTTTTTTTTGCTCCTGAATCCCCCCGCCTCTGTCCGTTATCTGAACGGAACCCCAGAAAGTTAAAAATTTTCCGTGAGAAAATGAGACAAAATAAAGGCTCAAAATAAATTAAAGTTAAAATCTTTATATGAAAATACTTGAAATTTATCAGAAATTTGCGAATGAAATAGCTTTTTCAATCGCATTCAAAAGAGTCTCCCACGACTTATCAAGCTGACACCAAGATTGGACATAAGGACACATAATGGTCCAGTCAGACTGATAACTCTCCCACGTGCACGTCAGTTCTTCAGGCGCCCAAATTGCCTAAATTTGTGTGGAACAGACTTTAATAGGTTAACTATTAGGAATTTGAAGACAATAAACATTAAAGATTAAAGCGCTGTTAAAATGAATGCCAGATTTTAAAAAATATGAATTTGAAATTCCTAGTTTATTCGAAAAAGCGAAGGAGGAGAATCCTAAAATTAAAATCTTTCAATTGGTCTCACTCTTCATATGCACATTTGTAAGTCTGTCAGCAAGCTTATTATAAGTGTTTCAGTCTGTTTTTGCATCCATCTCAGTATTAGTCAGACAGTAGAAACGTAGACCAAAAATATAAAACAATGAGAAACGCCTATGCTACATTTCGAAAAGAGCGGATTGACTTTGGGTGTGCGACAAAACATCCCTAGCAAAACGTCCTTCAATTATGACAGAAAGTCTTCAATAAAACGTTGCCGACAAAATGTTACACGTGTGTAATGCTTATCAGAAGTGCTTTCGAATCGGGTTAGTTAGTAAAATATCGTGAATTGCGATAAAATAAAAATAATCGAAATTCGAGAAAAATGAAAATATAAATGTGATGAATAAAAAAATAACTATCGCATATAAATAAATAGTAATAAAGCAAGTAATTAAGAAATAAAAATCGTAATAAATCAGAGTGAGAGAAGCATGAAACAATCGAAACAAGAAGAATAGTCGAATTTGAGGCATTTCCGCTTTTTTATCAGATTTACAATGCGTCAGCTGCACACAAATCTAAAACAATAACGAATTGGAATAGAATAGATTCCTGTTACGGAAATCAAGGCACTGATCTGCATCAATAAGATGCGAATGAGAAACGAAAAATTGAAAAATTTCATTGAGCCTTGACAGGAGGCAGGATAAACATGCGTAGCAATGCCAATGCACTCCTTCTGGGAAAGAAGATTATCAAGTAGCAGTAAAATAACAAAAAAAGATGAACCAATATTTTTTTACGTTTCATTTAATGTGCGATAAAATAAAATAATCGAAATTCGATTATTTTATTTTATTCTACCATTAATTTTTGGGTTTTTTGCCATTAAAAAATTTTTTAACCGCATCGGCTTAAGTCGATTTGGGGGGGGGGGTACGCCGCGCCCATCATAAACTTGATCCGAGAGAAGAATACAGAGACTAGCGTAAATATATTCAATTGAACGATTGGTTTACATCAGCATCGGGGATGTTTACTTTTCTTTCGTTACCGTAAATTATAACAATAATATAATATAAATTATAATAATAATATAATAATATTTATTAGCCAATTACTGCCGTAGAAAATGCAATAAAAAATTACATGAAAGAATTTAACGAAAGATAATGTTGAAAGAACGGAAGAAAGTTTACAGCATAGCTAGTAATGGCTGAGACGTACAGGCGGATCGCGTTCACGTACGCCCCTTTAGGAACTCATCTAAACAAAGTTTAGAAATCAAATCCTCAAACCATTTAGAAGATCTACAATCAACAATGCTGTGGGGCAAATATTCCAAATTCTAGCCGTCCTGTTTGCAAAGTCGTTTTTCCTACAGTCTAAATGAAATTTGCGGATAAAAAGCTTTATATCACTTACCGATCTGGTACCCTTTCTGGTGCGAGTTCAAAAAGTCTTCAAATGAAAGTAACTGTCTCTTGATTATTCTGAAAGCGAAAGTAAGATCAAAATGAATACGCCGAGTTTCGAGTCTTTCAAGATTTAAAAAAAACCCAACCGTTCATTGTGAGACAAGTCACCTTGTCGCTATAGTATTTTTTCGTAAATCTACGCTGAACTTTTTCAATACAGTTGATATCTTTAATCAAATAAGGGTTCCAAACTACTGAGCTGTACTCCGAAATGGGTCTTACATAGACTTTAAAAGCTTTTACCATTAATTCAATATTCTTTGAGACAAAGCTTTTCTGGATCAGTGATGCAACTCGAGAAGCTTTAGACGCAGTAGTTTACACAATGAATGCTAGAAGATAGGTCATCACTAATGTACACTCCCAAATCCTTAATCGATCCTTCAGAAACAGCTATATCTTGAACACCCAGTTTGTAGTTGTTTCTAGGATTTCCATACCCCAAATACAACGTTGCACATTTACCTGGCGGTTCAAACTGGAATTCTAAGTCTGCGAGTTTACTATTTTGCGAAATAATTTTTAAACTTTCGAACTCGTCGTTAAATTTCGAGTCGAAACATATGTAACTAGCAAAGAAAAATGCTTCGATGGAACAAAAAAAGATGAATATACTTGGAATTGTGGATTATTAAGGATGTAAAAGCAAGGGACTAGGAAAAATCTACCTAAAATCGCAAAATTTGCTAAAAATCACACTTTCTCTAAGCAACGCAAAAAATCGAAGTATATCCTGTGGCTTCGAACAAAGTGTCTTTTTTAAAAAATGCTCAAAGTTTCAGATAAGAGTGTATAAACAAAATCTAAAATGTTTACTTTTTTTAAATTGCTGGCAAGTAGCAACGCTGACTAGCTTAGTATCTTGATTGATAGAAAACTAAGTGGTGTTGTATTTAAAGTTGTTTTATTTTGTTATGAGCATTATAGCAAGCAAAGCAGGGGCCGATTTACTAGTGCACACAATCGTTACGGGCATGCTAGTGTACCTACATTTAGTCTGTTTCGAGTCAACTTACGCGTTTCCTACTGTTTTAAACCAAAAATTTCTTCAATTGTCTTGGATGCATCGATGTTTGCTATTTCATTCAATTGGCTTAGAAAGACTGTTAGTTTACTCAATATCATTTCCCACAGCTACTGCATAGCTAACGTGCTGCTTTTTCAATCATTTTTATGGTTAAAGATTTATTTTAATCTGTTGGCCGCAGAATATACTTCGATTTTTGCGTTGCTTACAGAAAGTGTGATTTTTAGCAGATTTTGCGACTTTAAGTAGATTTTTCCTAGTCCCCTCCTTCTACATCCTTAATAATCCACAATTCCAAAAATATTCATCTTTTTTGTTCCAACGGAGCATTTTCTTTGCTAGTACCCTACTTTTAATTAGCATGATTTCAGTACATCAGTCAGTAAACACATACAGTAACATACCACAATAATGACAGCAGTCCAAGAACGCGGAAAACAAAATTGTTCTTAACATCAGCATTATCCTTTTTAAAACAAGACAACCTTACATTATTTAAACAGATAAAAGTTTTTCAGCATACACTTTACGCAAATATCAAGTTTAAGGAACACTAACGCTCAGATTTGGAAGTAAAATAAATTTGTAAAATAAACTACATATTGACAACAAATGAATAGTACAATTTTTACACAACTACTAGGTGTATAGAAAACTAACAGTCAGATTCCCAATTCTGATTATACGTAGAACATTTTGAAAAAAATTAAGCTTCCGCAAGGCTCTAGAAGTAAGGTTATGATGCAGTGTAAACTTTACACAAGCACATAGTGTAAGGAAAATTTCCGTCGGATTCGTAGTTCTGATATTACTGTGATATAACGATCAACATTTATGAAAAGATTAATTCTCCACAATGGACCGAGGACAAATAAACATCAGATGTAAACCACTTTACACCACTGTTGAGTGCAAACAAACTGGAATATCACATTTGGTTTCTGGTTAATTTTTAGACCTGAGATTATGTCCAGACTATAACCCAGAACTTAACAGAAAAAACAAGACAGAAACACGTTTAACTCACCCATTTTTTTGAATTTACACCTCCCAAAAAGCTAAATGTTGATATAAACAAATGCGATTCGCTGTGACGCGTACCCCTTAGAAAGTACTTTATTTTTATCCAATTCGACCTCGCCCGACTTCTTAACAGAGAAAGTGGCGAAGAAAAATGGACAAACGCGTATTTTCCACTGTCCACCACATTGTAAACTTTAAAAATCTGAACCTAACGCCCTATTGAGTGTAAATCAATTCGGTTCGGGCCACTTTGTAGCCCTTTGATTGTAGTACGTTTGAATGTGCGAAACTTATGTTCCGCAAAATATTTGATATGATTTACCAATCAAAATACGAAAAAAACCTGTTTTTTCGCCCATTTTACACCTCAGATTTCGAACTTTACACCCCCATAAACAACTCATTGCTTTAACCTAAAGCCCTTGAAAGTTATTTTATTTCTATTTTATTCAATTCATCCCAACTCATAATCGGAAAAGTTGGCAGAGAAATCTCGGACAAAATCTATTTTTTTACTTATCCACTAGAGTGTAAAGTTTAAATCCCGGGTACTAATTGCGTATTGATTGTAGAAAAGTTTGCTGGTAAACACAAGATAGCCCTTGATCCATAGAGCATTTCTGTCTGAAAAAATTTCCTAAATCTCATAACCGGAATCGTTGGCAGACATTAACAAGTCGGAAGTGCATGGTTTTGTCGAAAGAATTAAAAAAATGAAAAAAGTCATTACTCAGAAGATTTGAAGTCATTAGTCTTTTTTAAACCCGCATGCGAGATTGAATGCGTCAGCCACTGCACCAACTCGATAAATCGGCGAATTTTAATACTTAGTCGATTATTAAAAAATATTCATCATTCTACTGAAGTTTAAGAATAGTGCATTTATGATAATAAAAATAATTATTTATTAAAGACGAGTCAAAAACTTCTGAAATTAGAAAAAATCTGATCAAACAATATACGATACAGAGTTACCTATCGGCATTAGAAAATAGATATATAATTCAAAGTTTAACTCTTCATACCTCAACAAACAGTGGCTTTAGAAAAGTTTCAAGGTCAGAGCCGTTATTCTGACCTTACGGAGAACATTGAAAAAAAATTAATCATCCACGACGCTCTGGGCGGAAAAATTTTTCCAGTTTAAAGTTTACACCTGCGCTAATAAGGCAATATTGATTGTAAGGAAACAAAATAAATTTTGACGTGTAGCGCTCGAGACGAGGCACATTTTAAACGTAGTTACCACGTTCTGTCTACTAAGTGGAGAATATGGAAGGGAAAAAATATTTTTTTGTCCCAGACTCTTTACAATAAACCGCCTCTAAATTTGAAAATATTACTTTAAAAAAAATAAAAAAAGGCTCCCCCAGATTTTATAATCGTCTACCTTTTGAAACCAATCAGACTGCATAGAATGTAGAACTGAGTTAGATATGCTCTTGCACATGAAAACAGTAAAAAAGTCTAATTTACACTCCTGTGCAACAACCAATGAGTGTAAAGAAATTTTAAGACCAGATTCGTAACCTACTAATGAGGGAAAACATTTTTTTAAATTGGCCCTCCGCAAATCATTGGAATTTTTGGAATTTTTGGTGTAATGTTTACACACTCACAACGCACTCGGTATTGAGTGTAAACAAGAAAAAATGGGGGTCCGCAGTTTTTTTATTATGTACTATTAAAAAGAACCGCACCTCTCAGATATGTGCTATTATAGCTGTGAGGAGGGACATATGTTGGGGGTACTCAAGTATATTAAGTACGCGCTAACGCGCTACCTATGATTTCATACGATTTATTTTAGTTTTAGACTGACTAAAAGCTTTTGAAATTAATTCCGTATTGTGTTTATAACATCTACGTTTCTGGCTTATATTTCTTCCAGCAATGATCTTTCAAGTTGCTTAATCCTTACTTCTTGTTTACTCTTAGTGAATGCGAAAAGAGAATATAAAGTTGATTATTTTTCCGTTTATCACTAAGAATAAGTGTTTGTAAGATCTGGGTCGCTTGCATCTAAGCTATATTCTACAACTACCAACCGATTCAAACTTTTGTCCGTTTCATTTAACTTTGAGGTTTCTGAAAAAATTTTAAGTGCCTACAGAAGTATTTCAAACTACAGTATAGTTGTGATATTCTACAGTATGTCGAGTTATGGTGAGATGCTTGTTAGTGCCGAAGCGCATCGCTGCATCAAAATTGTGAGCTACTTTGGTTTTCAAAAGCTTATAATGAAATTAATTCTAAAGGTATCCATAGTCTATTTCATGAAACCTTGTGCATGAAAATCGATTTTCAGCGTTCAAGCAAGTAGCTACAAAAGGAGTTTCTAAGTAGCCTACTGTAATACAATTTTGCTCCGTAAAACTTCATATGCCTGGCAATCGTCGTGCACAATATCATGATTTTTGATCCGGTTTAAACAGCTTTTGTAATCGATTTACACCGACTCAAAATTGTTATCCCTGCACAAGCTTTCGTGAAATAGGCCATAGTCAGTCTAAAACAAAGTAAATGACATAAAATTACATATGTTTTGACTAGAAATTTAACGAAGATTTCGAAAATTTAAAAATTATTTCGCAAAAAAGTAATTTGCCGACATAGTGTTTCAACGTGTGAACCGCTAGTTGATTAGTTTATGGTAACGAAAGAAAGGTAAACAAAGCGATGCTGAGGTCAACCAATCGTCCGATTAAATGTGTTTACGTTCGTCTCTCTATTGTTCTCATCAGACCAATTTTGTTACAGCCGGCGTGCCCTCCCCCAAAATCAATTTAAGCCTCCGCATCTTCCGAGAATATCGGCCTTTCCAAGTTGCATACGTACATGTGGGTCTTGTATGAAGGTTTTCCCACGAAGTCCCAATAAGGTGCGATCATGGATTAACTGAAAGATAAAACAGAATTTATTCACCTGTTTTAGTTTAAGCTTTATTGACCATGCCTTACAAGATAAGTGTATCACCAGTAAAGCAGATAGAAAGTTTAAGCGAATTTATAGACTTTCCAATGTGATAATCAAATTCATGCTGATTTTACGTCGTACGCTAATGTAGTGTCATTAACAACAGACGCAAAAACCCTTATTCCAAATTTTTAATCCTTGGACTGATTTGCAAAAAGCGAGCTGGGTCTTCGAATCCATGTTCCAGCCGGGTCTTAGAAACTATGCAATTTTTTTACATTTTGCTTAATTCGCGCTCAATTTTAAAGTTTTAAAAGACTTAGAACGAGGTTTTGCTTGGCGCTATCAATTTTTTCTCTATAAATCAATATCCAACTTCCGAAATGATCACATTCGATAAAAAATGTAAATGACATTTCTAAAGATGTATGTAGGTACGTTGTCATAAAATTGGTCTTTTGCGATCAACTTGGAAAGCCTAGAAAACACGATTGTGCCTCACTCCCACTGTTTCAACATTCCCACTGTCTCAACACTCCCACTCGAATTCTCAACACTCCCACTGTCTCAACATTCCCATTGTCTCAACACTCCCACTCTAATTCTCAAATCTCCCATTAACTCAACATTCCCACCGTCTCAACAATCTCACTGTCTCAACAATGCCACCGATAAATTTCACATGAGGGCGATAAGATTTGCGACCTTCCACACAGTTTACTTGCAAAAAATTTAATGTTTTCAATACCTCTTCACCAAAGAAGCGATAAAAAGTAGCTTTTACTTATTGATATATCATACAAAAAAGTGTTTAAATTTTATTTTATGTGACACTCTTCTCTCAGATGCATTTCGCTCAATTTTGATATCATGCAAAGAATGTATGTTATTGTATTTCGTGGACTTCAGCTAAGCATTACTTGTGATGATGTGGTAGTGGATAACGGCGATGGCTAAAAAGACTGACTATTTTCTATTTGTAGGTATCTAGGTACCTACTGGGACAATATTTATTTTGCGTTATTGGGCGTTATTGAGGGTGGGTAGATAAGTAAGCATGTATGAACTCAGTTGTGGACTCGGGTGCACACAATCATTCCATTGTTTCCTAAGAAAAAGGCCCTGAAAAAGAGGAAAAGTAATTTCGAAAAATGCAGGCTGATGTTGCTGATGGACGTCTTCTTCTGCACAGACCACACTACACCTGGGCGTGGTGGGGTTTGAGGGTATGCACCTCCGAGAAACCAAAATACCCCCCAGAAATCAAAAATACCCCCCCCAGAATTCAATTTTTAAAATTTTTTTCGTTTTTTTTCGCAATTTTTTGATGCCAATGGATGGTACTTGATGAGAAACGTCGAAAAAAGTTGTTTTTCACCATACCACCACTTTTAAGGCCATTTTTGACCTTTGAAAAATCTTGCAGCCCCCCAGAATTTTCTTGCTGCTCACGTATGGACCCCACCCAGACGCCTCATGCTCATATGTGGTCCCGTTTAGCACCTTAGAATGTGAGACAGTGGGAGTGTTGAGAATTCGAGTGGGAACACACCTGGGCGTGGGGTGTTTGGGGGTATGCACCCCTCGAGAAACCATCAATTTTGGGGAATTTTTTCGTTTTTCTCGCAATTTTTTGATGCCAATGGATAGTGCTTGATGAGAAACGTCGAAAAATTGTATTTCGTACGCCATACCGCCATTTTGAAGCCAATTTTTTGACCTTTTTTAAATCTTGCACACCCTCCCCCCAGAATATTCTTGCTGTCCACGTATGAATGGGAGTGTTGAGACAGTGGGAATGTTGAGACAGTGGGAGTGTTGAGACGGTATCGGAAACACAAGGGCTTTTTTAAAGATTTGCTCTTCTCATTTCCTTTTTTGAAGACAGTGCGGCCGCACAACGACATACACCTACATACCGAAATGGGTCTAATAAAATTCCGTTTTTTTAATGATAAAGGATGTGTACCAATTACTGCTGGATCTTTTGCACATGTTTCTAGAACCCCATAAGGTTATCCAACACCTTGTTAACATGCCCACAATCAAACATGTTCTGGGGTTCACCCCAGAGCTGCTCATCCACATGTGGGCGTGGGGGGAAGGTTTGGGGGTATGTACCCCCCAAAAGTTGAAATACTCCCCCCCAGAAATCAAAATACTCCCCAGAATTCAAATTTTAAATTTTTTTCTTTTTTAGCGATTTTTTGATGCCATTGGATAGTGCTCAATGATTAACGTCGAAAAATGGTGTTTTTCCGCCATACGACCACTTTTAAGACCATTTTTTGACCTTTAAATTTTTTCACCTCTCCCCAGAGTTTCGGTGCTGCCCACCTATGTGCTCATCCCTCCGCAAAACACTGCTTTGACAACCGAAGAATTCTCAATTTCCCGAGAAGCCTAAGCGAATGTACGTATACAATGAATGGGGTAAGCATTTCTCTTGTGCGCTTTTGCTTCTTTCAAAAAGCATGTACCTTCGACTGAAAATTTAATTTTTTGTTTCTTCCTTCATTTAAATTTTGCTCATTTTTCATAATATCTTTCGTACATGTGCACAATGTACATAAATGCGCATTGCATGCATAGGTGGGCAGCACCGAAATTCTGAAGGGGTTGCAAGATTTTTAAAGGTAAAAAATGGTCTTAAAATGGTGGTATGGCGAAAAAACGCTATTGTTCAACATTTCTCATTGAGCACTATCCATTGGCATCAAAAAATCTAGAAAAAAAAACAAAAAAATCTAAAATTGAATTCTGGGGTATTTCGGTTTGGGGGAGGGGTATTTGGCCTCTCTGGGGAGTGCATACCTCCCTCCCTCCAAACCCACATCCACGCCCACGTGTGCATGTACATACATTTGCCTATTTTAGGCCATTTTAATTTATGAAACCGAGCAGGGTTCATATCTAAAATGTCCACTGACTGCAATTATGCTTATAGTCTGTTTCACGATAAGTTGGGGCATAAATTATAAGAATTTTTTAGAAAGTAAGCCGACGGATTACGATAATCATATATCAACTAAATGCTATAATCGCAATCTGTCAGCTTATCGTCGGACATAGTTTTTAAAATTTACGCCCAAACTTGTGTGAAACAGACTATAGATAGCATCATCGGCATTCCAAATTTACGGATGAAATCAATTTAATCACGCACCTCATGAATTTGTCATGTACATACAGATATTACAAAAGAATTCACATCCCTAAGCGTGTAGTTTCCTTACAGTTTTCCACCTGCCGAGATTAGTTAAAGTAAATATGATGCACTTATTTTGAATGTACATAATGTACTCCGCCGACTTTCATTTTTGTGATGATGAAATCTGGAGCAACTGTATTCTGCATTAATGTAATACTGGTGGGTACATATGTAAGTGAGTAAACCAATTTATGAGCACAATACCTCCTTTTCTCATTCCATCAATGCTTTAATGTTAGTTTCAACGAGTGACCTGTTTATGCTAATTATAATCGTTTATAGTCCGTTTCACATGACTTCGTGCATAAATTCTAAGGATTTTCATCGACAGTAGGCCGAGGGTTTTGATAATTAAATATCATATCAATGCTATAATCGCAATCTGTCAGCTTATTGTCGGGGATGGTTTTAAATTTATGACCGAAGTCGTATGAAACGAACCATAGGTATTAGTCGACTCTGCACCTGAATTTTTTAAGCCGATAGGCGACCAACATGCAAGACTGAACTCAAATATCTTCCGTCGCGAATGTTTGTTAAATACATAAATTGGAAACTGGTATAAAATAGTACGGCCGATCTAGGGGGTCAGCCAGTCTAGGGGAGGTCAAAAATGGATCTTTTCAGGACCGAAATACTCTCAAAAGCGACTATAAATGCTTAAATAGCGTTCAACCTACGTCATTCTATTATTTTAAGTCAATTTAAAGCAGTTTTGATAAAGGGTTCCAAATTTCATCCATTTGTTTCGCCTTCATTCTTCAGTTTACCAGGGAAATTTCCCATTTTTTATCTTGGGGGTCTTGACCATAGGTGCTAAGCATGGCTGATCTGGGGGTTCAGCTATTCTGGCGAGGGTTCAAAAATTGAGATTTTTTGAGGCAAAATGACCTTAAAAACTGATATACATGCTAACATTGCGGTAAAACCACGTTATTTCGCACTTTTCATTTTCATATTTTGAAAAGAATTTTCAATTTTTATCTATTTCTGGCCTTTATTTTGCCTCATTTTCCTCACAAAATTTTCCATTTTTCCGTTCTGGGTGGGTCAGGTCAGGACCATACCTGGGCGTGGGAGGGGGTTTGAGGGTATGCACCCCCAGGAACCAAAATATACCCCCCAGAAACCAAAATACCTCCCCAGAATTCAATTTTTGAAATTTTTTTTGTTTTTTTCGCAATTTTTTTTATGCCAAGTGCTTGATGAGAAACGTTGAAAAATTGTGTTTTTTCGCCATACCACCATTTTTAAGGCCATTTTTTATCTTTGAAAAAATCTTGCCCCCCCAGAACTTTGGTGCCGCCGCACTGTATGTTCCGGACACCCCAAACATTCCCTCCCCTTACATGCATGTCTGGTCTAGACCCCAAACCTCCCCCGTGTGCATGTCTGGGCAGGCAGGACCAACCTTCATTTATTGACTGTCCTCTCAAGAACTTTTACTGTTTCACTTTGTCATTCTACTTGTAAGTATTATTTGACTTTGGTGTTACCAAATTGCACCCAACGTGATATAATTTTTTAGTCGCACGAAACCCACCATTTCAACAGTGAATTAGAATTGTATGTTGGTACATATTACGTATATTTATTTGCTTTTGGAGGCCATATTTGAGGTTTTTAGTAATAATTGTATTAAATAGTCGTATTGACAATTCGACTAATGTGCAATTTAATTCAAATTAGAAAATGAATATACACGATATGCTAATTTCTTAGTTCTGTTACATTTCGTTAAAGCTTTGTTTTTCAAAACGAGCTTGTTTTATTCTAGCAGTGCACTGTTTTATTAAGTTTATTCAAAGGCCAAGAGGATTTGGAGGCTTCGTATTAAGTTAAGCTTATACACGTTAAAAGATCATTTTCGACGACTTACCCGTGTATCCTACATACAAAATCATTTACCGAAAATTGCCTAAAACATTCATATTATGCAAGAGCAGATCAAGTAGACCCTAATAGCAAGAAAATGATAGTCCTTTACACTCCTAAAAATTATGACCATGATCCCATTTTCTAAATTTTTGCAGGTACTCCTTTTGGCCTACTGTTTTAGTTGATTTATCTCTGGCTCATTCACGGCGTTTCCCTTTTTTACTCAAAATGCTCATTGCATTATATCTTCTTATTATACGATTCTTATTAGATGTATTCGAACTATTTCTCGCGTCTTTTTTGCATTTTTTTGTACTAACTGCATCATGCATTAAATTAATTTTAATCCTTATCTCTATTAAATTATTTATTCTTCATTTTATCCATTTTTTCCTTTCCTATATCTTTCCTTTTTGTCACAATGATGACCTCTTATTATTACGCCAATTTTGCAGCACCTCAGTAAATAATGTATCATATTTCTGCTCATGCTTTGGTTCTTTTCAAAATATGTCGTTGGATCTGTATGTATGCATGAAAATGTTGTAGCTCGTTATGCCAACCTTATATATGTAAGGTATACAGGAGGTAGACTCTAGCAGTAATATAATAAAATTCATAAAATAAATATATATTTAAATTTATAATATAAAATAAATAATACTTACCTAATTCGTACTGTATAAGTTACCTGTGTATGTACATACACAGTGCGTATGTAAATGTATTGTACCAATCTCAAATTTTCGCTGGGAATTCTTGCTTATAATCCGAAACGTGCGACTGACTTGTCAAAACAATTTAGCAGTTTTTGATAAATAATCATAAATTTTATTTTCCAACTAGTGCTTTTTAATTTACGAACATTTTTTACATTCTGTACACCGGTCATTTTAGCTTTATCTGCTGAATTCAACTAATTTTTCCACTTCCATTTAAATCATGTTTGAATACATTTCATAACATCGTTATTCTTTCTAGTGTTCCAAAAATGTCCTTCCAAATTAGGAATACATTCAAATTTCTCCTTAATCTTGCCCAGAATCTTGAGACAGCGTCATGCGCCTAACACGTTCTTGGAGGGAGGGTGGGGTTTGACACCCTCCCCCAGAATGGCTACGGACCCCTGCAAAATGGCTTCGACCCCCAGAATTGTCGATTTTTCGTAACAATCGTAAAAAAGTGCACTTTTTTAAGCGTTTAGCTCATTTTTTGGCTTTAAAATGCCAAGCTGTCTGCGTTTGGCGCCATATACTCATTTTTTTGACTATATTTGGCTCAATTTCTATGATTATTTCAATTTTTTTAAATATGTTTTATGATATAAAAAAGGAAAATTAAACAAAACGTCAGAAACAATGTGTTTTACGTGTACCTCTTGCTTTTAAGCCAAAAAATGCACCTTAAAAGAAATTTCGGGCATGACTCTCCCCTTCCGGACCATGCTGTACATGCGTGGTCCCCATTCGACTCCTTGTTAGAATCTGCTCAACTTTTTTATTTCAGAAAGTTTACACGCTTCGTTTTTTCTTCTTGATGGCTTTTTGCCACACATTACTTCTAAAACGCAAGGTATTTTACTCATAAGACTACTTTGATCTCGATATTCCTGAATGATTCCATTCGATTTTTCTAAAATGATTGTTATTGCTGTTTTGACTATTTTCGTCTAATTTTCCTTAGGTTTTTTCGATCTAAAAAATTTTTATCGACTTTAAAAAAAACATTTTAAAAATTTATTCAGCGGAAACGTTGAATACAGAATAGATTGAGTAGGTAAAAGGCGAACAACAACTTTATTTGTTTTTTTAGTAACACTCTTACGTGGACGTGAGGTAGGTATGCAACCCCAGAAGGCCGAATACTCCTCCCCCAAAAAAACCAAAATAACCTCAGAATTCAATTTTTGAAAATGTTATTCAGTTTTTTCGCGATTTTTTGATGCCAATGGATAGTGCTCGATGAGAAACGTTGAAAAATGTTGTGGTGGGACGTTAGTAAAATGGTTAATCTGCTGATAGGACAGCTCATTGTGCACGTGAGACTAGTGGGATCGGCAGGTTCAAGATGAGACGGTGGGACTTTGGTTTGTTTGGTCTAGCAAGACAGTGATGTTTTAGTGTTATCCATTGAATGACAAAAAGTCAAAACGATAGGAGCATGCTAAAGTTTGATTGAATCAATAGACGAACCAGGTAGATAGTGTATGTGTGTGTGCTACTTATATCTCAGTAGGAATATTTGGGATTTCGCATCACCCACATCACTATGTGGGCACAAGCGACGGGGTCTGGAGGTATGCATAGGTGCCCAGATGTACTGATTTTATCAGGATTGTACTGATTTTTGAAGCTCGTCCTGATTCTAAAAATGTCCTGATTTTGTCCTGAAATTCAAGGTTCCCATCCTGATTTGTCCTGAACTCTTTAGAAATTTTGAGATAATTACGCTGAACGTTGAATAAAGTATGTTGTATTCACTTACTTACTGTACATACTATATATAAGATTGCTACTGTTCATTAGAGCTGACCAAATCATATGAAATTTAAACCGCTTTATTATCTGCACTGGTCAGAAAATAATATCTCGAAAAATTCATTGTTTGATGAAACAAATAGTAAAACTCATTATTGGAAGGTTCTTCTGATGAATTTAATAACATGCCGATTGAGTAAAAAGATGGTCCACTTTGTTTCGAACCAAAAATTTCTTGATTTGAAATCTCTAGTTAGCGTAATTTTTCTCGATTCCTATGTACATCAAACGCGGCTGTGGAGACGAGTATTTTCCTTGTGCAAAAGCAGTGGGCAGGAGCCGATGGAAATCGATTGAATGTTAAAACCGTTAAATGCTTGCTTCAAATTAGGAATAATTCTTTATCGTGTGGTGAAATGTATAAAAAGATTTTGGGTGACGAAAATTCGCTGAATCAGATATCGTCTAACAGCAAATACGTGAAACTTGATGTTTTATTGTAGTGATGAACATTATTTTGAAAAAGTGCTACTTTTTTCAAACGTCCTGATTTTTGGACCAAAGGTGTCTGGGCACCCTAGGTGTGCACCATGCTGTGGGCGCGCCAAAATTCTGGAGGGTAGGTCAAAAAATGGTTTCAAAAATGCTGGCATGGCAAAAAAAATAACCATTTTTCAACGTTTCTCATCAAGCACTATCCATTGGCATCAAAAAATTGCGAAAAACAGAGAATAATTTTCAAAAATTCAATTCTGGGAGGTATTTTGGTTTCTTGGAGGGGTATTAGGCCTTCTGGAGGGAGGTGCATATTTCTAAACCCCCACGCCCACGTGTGGTATGCACCCTTAGAAGGCCGAAACCCTCCTCATAAACCAAAATAACCCCCACAGAATTCAGTTTATAAAATTGTCTTGTTATTTCCGCGATTTTTGATGCCATAGATAGATGCTCGATGAGAAACGTTGAAAATGGTGTTTTTCACCATACCACTATTTCTAAGACCATTTTTGACCTTTAAATAATCTTCCACCCCAGAATTTTGGTGCTGCCCACCGATGCATGTCCACAAGTCGTCAAAAGAGCAGAGATGCAACTTACATCGTTATCTTTATGACTGAAGGCATTTCCTCGAACATTTTCAAACTATCATGCTTCACGGTTTCCCGTATTCACACATGATTTATTAAGATGTGTTACCTACATATATGGGCTGGCACCAAAGTTCTGGGGGCTGCGAGAGGTGCAGTTTTTTCAAAGAACAAAAAACGGCCTTAAAAATGGTGATATGGCGAAAAAACACCATTTTTCAACGTTTCTCATCGAGCTTGCGAAAAAAACAAAAAAATTTAAAAATTGAATTCTGGGGTATTTTGGTTTTCGGGGTATTTTAATTTCTGGGGGTGCATGCATACCCCCAAAACCCCCCACGCCCAGGTATGATTACCTAGTTACACTTATCATTCGCTAATGAATTGAAAATACGTGTGAAGAGTTAGCGGCACCGATAAATTTTCAGAAATTCTTTTTTTGCTTAAGAACCAGTAATACGTGTCGAAAACGCCGTTTTTAGACGTTTCAGACGGTGCTCGTTCTTTCTAGAATATGGAAACATAAAAAGATTCGAGAAAAATTTGAATAAACTGAGCGAAAAATTCGAAACTTTAGAGTCAAAATTTTCTAGGGGTCAGCAAAGCATCCATTTTGCGGGGATCAGCACAGCAGCCATTCTAAAGAGAATCGAAAGCCCACACCGCGACTCCCTCACAAAAGCACCGCTTCGCTTGCGGTTTTCTTGTCTGTTTGTACATTACTTGCATAGTTCCTATTCTCACTTCAGAGAAACCGAGCGCAAAAAACTATTATTGGACGTGAGCTGCCATCATGAACACGTGAAATAATTTAACAATCAAAATTTTAAAGTGAATTGCTTGACCAGAGCATGCAAGTTTGAGTGAAATTCGGTTCTTTAAAAAAATTATTGTGGTATATGAACGAGTCAAAAAAAATTTCAGAAATTGTGTGCCTACATAGTCGCAGATTATGTAACCAGCGTTTTTTATCATCACGAAAGCTCATTGCAATGTTGAGCAAATCCGTTATTTTTCTCTATCCAAGGTGAATGCATATCATTCATTAACAACAGTTTAAATTACATATATTCGCAATATATCATACTTTAGATTCTATATCTTCGAAAAAAGCATACGGCGTGCAAAGTAGGGAAAACGTTTTTCGCACAAAAACTTCAAATATATGTCTCGTGCCTTGCGCAACAGCCCGGAAAGCACAACAATTTATTTTTACACCCTCATTGTCGAAAATTATTCGCTCGTTTTTTGCCATAAACACGTCTTAAATCCAGAACTTATGACTATTTGTTCGGAAATTTGATCGATGACACGGTTGGCTAAAACGGAAAAATCGAAACACTTAATCAAAGTGGAAGATTGGTTGAAAAAGTTCTCTCGATTTTTTTCAATTAACCAGCCGACTTAATTAATCTTGTTTGTTTTGCTTTAACGAACAACAGAGGATCGAAGACGTTAAAACTACAATATTTGCGCGTACAACGTGGCGGAGTGAAATTATTGGTCAGTTTTATGCGATGTGTGGATTCTGTAAAATTACACAGTATATCTATAAAAATTAAATTGTAGTCGCTTATTAAAAATGATTTAGTTGATTTGATAATTGTGAAGTTTGGGCAAACGATTTCATTAAAATTTTAGCGCGAATGATTAGCTATATAACTATGTACGTTTATTTCATAAGGTTTGCAAAAGCAAGCAATTTTCATCTTAATTTTTATATTTTTGTCAACGGGCCAGGCCGTGTACGAGTGAGAAGAAGCCGCACCTAAAATTCTTAACATTTGAAAAACTTGACTTATTTTGGCTTATTTCATATCGGCTGATCCTTCGTTAATTATATAGATGCTTGGATGGCTAAAAGAATTAGTACTATATTTTTATTATTTATTGATACGTTTTCACTGATCTCTGCGAGAGCGGAGGGCAATAAAATATTGATTCTATCAGACCCATTAAATCAATAAGCACGACGGTTCTCCTTTCTGACAATCATCTGACAATCGAAAAAATCTGCTTCAAAATGTTGGACATAAAGTTAAAGTCATTTGATAACAAGTATAACGATAACGATGGATCAGCTCCATTGGAAATCTGGGGCCAGCTGCGAAAAATTTTTATAAAGTGTCTTTTGGGCTATGAGCGAGTTGGAAAAAATAGGGATTCTTAATTTTTAGCTCGCCGAACTGGCCCATGGACCGCGCTGACGAGAAAACAAAATGACTAACCCGTCTTTGAACAAAGGCATGTTCTCTACTGTAAACTACGGACTGCATGTTTGCAATAAGTGCACAGGAAACCAAATATTACTTGCATGTCAAGGCTAAGCTGGATTGGGCCTGGAAGGTAAGGCCAGCCCAGTCTCAAAGGTCAGCTTTGCTAAGCTGAAAATATGTACCTTCAATATTGGTGTAGTAGTTAAAATAACGGACAAGCGATTTTTATTAGCTATAATTTTTGTTCGATTCATTTTAGATTTTTTAGAACAGTTGATGACATAATAACATTATTATGATGATATTATTTGCCCTTAAAGCTTGCTTTTTCTTCTTTCTGAAGGGATTCTAAATCCGTGCATGCAAAAACTGTATTTGTTTACATGCATTTTGTGTCAAATTCGTGATCCCTTTCTGACGGTATACTGAGATTGCTGATCTGAAACACAAGTAATTGTTAATTAATCATAAAAGATGAGAATTCTTCTTAAAAAGCGCAATCTTTAGTGCAGTATGAAAATTACTTGATATCTGCTAAAGCTTAAAATAATATCTTTCATGCCTATCAATCAATGAATTTTCTGCTAGAACGGAGTACAACGAAATGTTCTGAACATTCACGGCGATGCATCGTCATGGAATTCAGTGGCAGATCCAGAATTTCATGACAGGGCGGTGCCACCATACGTGGGCAGCAAGAAAATTCTGGGGTGCAAGATTTTTGAAGGTCGAAAAATGGCCTTAAAAATGGTGGTATGGCGATAAAAACACCATTTTTCGACGTTTCTCATCAAGCACTATCCATTGGCATCAAAAAATTACGAAAAAAACGAAAAAAATTTTCAAAAATTGAATTCTGGGGGGGGTATTTTGATTTCGGGGGGGGGTATTTTGGTTTCTGGGGGGTGCATACCCCCAAACCCCACGCCCAGGTGTGGGTGCCACACTCCATACTTTTCCAAATCAAAAAATAGCAGATATCAGAAATCCGTTGCAAAACAGCGTTTTTCGCCATTCTCTTGTGGATAGAATCATTTCTAGCGCGGAATAAGCCAAAATTTTCCTAAACTTTACATATCTTTTCAAAATTTTTCATACTTTTCAAAAATTATTCATACTTTTCAATTTTTCATACTCGCATACTTTTCAGAATTTCGAAAAGTTCGAAAAGCACAGCATCAAAGCGCTGGTACGCACGAATGGAGTAAAATATGCTTAAAAAACTGACATTTTTACTCAAGAACACACGTGGGCGTGGGATGGGGGTTTGGGGAACACCTGGGTGCGGAGGGAGGGTTTGGGGGTATGCACCCCCAGAAACCAAAATAACCCCAGAATTCAATTTTTATATTTTTTGTTTTTTGCAATTTTTTCGTGCCAATGGATAATGCTCGATGAGAAACGTTGGAAAATGGTGTTTTTTCGCCATACTACTATTTTTAAAACCATTTTTTGACCTTTGAAAAAATCTCGCACCCCTCAGAATTTTAGTGCTGCCCACCTATGTTTGGGGTTTATGCACCATACATGTACAGCATGAAATTCTGGGTGGGTCAACCAAAAATTTTATAAAAAATTGCTTTTTTTCGGGCTAAAAACGATGGGTACACATCAAAAACACTGGTTTTTGACGTTTCAGAAATGCTCGCTCTTTCTATAACATAAAAAAATCTTTAAAAAATTGGGGAAAAATTGAGTAAATTGGATAAGATATAGTCAAAAAATGTGCATATAGCGCGAAGCGCCGAAATTTCTAATATTTTTGAGCCAAAAAATGAGCTGAAAACGCTTAAAAAGGCACACTTTTTACAACTTTTACAAATAATCGACGATTCTGGGGGTCGCAGCCACACATGGGCGTGGGGGGGTCTGGGGGGGTCTGACCCCCCCCCGAAACAAAAGACCCCAGAAATCAAAAGACCCCCCAGAAATCAATTTTTGAAAATTTTTTCGTTTTTTTCGCAATATTTTTGATGCCAATGGATAGTGCTTGATGAGAAACGTCGAAAAATGGTGTTTTTATCGCCATATCACCATTTTTAAGGCCATTTTTTGACCTTCAAAAAATCTTGGACCCCCCAGAATTTTTTGCTGCCCACGTATGGTCGCAGCCACACCTGGGCGTGGGAGGTTTGGGGAATATGCACCTCCCCCCACCCGAGAAACCAAAATACCCCCCCCCCTCACCCTTCCGGAATTGCATTTTTTGAAAAATTTTCTTCGTTTTTCTCGCAATTTTTTGATGCCAATGGATAGTGCTCGATGAGAAACGTCTATAAATGGTGTTTTTTCGCCATACCACCATTTTTAAGGCCTTTTTTGGCCTTTGAAAAATCTCGCACCCCCCTCCAGAATTTTCTTGCTGCCCACGTATGGTCGCAGCCATTTTGCGGGGGTCAAGCGCCATTCTGGGGAGGTCGAAGCCCTTCCCCCGAAAACGCGTGGTATGAGCCCTCCAGAAGGCCGAATACCCTCCTCAGAAACCAAAATACCCCCCCCATTCAATTTTTAAATATTTTTTGTTTTTTTTCCTACAATTTTTTGATGCCAATGGATAGTGCTCGATAAGAAACGTTTAAAAATGGCGTTTTTCGCCATACCACAATTTTTATGACCATTTTTGACCTTTAAAAAATCTTGCACACACATCACCCCAGAAATTTGGTGCTGCCCACCTATGCTCGAGGACTCCTTGTAAAAAGCAAAAAAACCTTTTTGCTGCGCCTGAAAAACAACATTTGCCGACGCAAAATAGGCTATTAGATTGCTAAGAAAGGCAGTCAATGTCATTGACGAATAGTTCGACAAAATCTAAAAAAACTAACACAAAATGACCAAA
Organism: Mermis nigrescens; assembly: GCA_036768485.1. Taxonomy (NCBI): domain Eukaryota; kingdom Metazoa; phylum Nematoda; class Enoplea; order Mermithida; family Mermithidae; genus Mermis; species Mermis nigrescens. The sequence goes on along the minus strand of JAVLUZ010000757.1, from coordinate 44,534 downwards.
AATCTTTAGAAGAATACATGTCCATCCTTTACCTCGCCAACTACTTAGGCGGACAAGGGGGATATAGGAGAGAGAGAGAGAGAAGAGAGAAAAAGACAAGAGAAAGAGGACAAGCTTCCCTCCCGCCAAACCCACCCTTGAGTGTATCCATCAATTTTATTGAGCGCCATAAATCCTGCTTTACATTATCGTTTCATCAGTTTTCAATGGCTCGATCATCCTTCTCGATCATTCTGCTTTCATTTTTAAGCTCTTTGGAGCGCCTTTTAACACATCGGCGAGATCGTATGTACGTACAGTACAACTCCATCATCCATCAGATGCGTAGTCGGCGCACCACACAGTCGACGCGATCTCAAAAAGCACAACTGTGTAAATAGTCATCGCACCGCCCCTCGTAAACTGCCGACTCATCTTCTAATGCTCCTATCCATACATTACAGCTCAGTTTCTCTTATCTGACTGGGTGTCCTGCGCCGCGTCACTGAATGCATAGACTTGTACCTATACTTACAACACGCAACCCGAGCGACATGTATTATTTTTAGTTGGTGCAAAACGTTTTATAGGTAGAGGTACATACCTACCTACCTACATTCTATTCACTAGATGGTATAGTATTAGTAACTAACACGATTGAACCCTTCTTTGGACGTCCCGCTTTCTGTTACAGCATGTATGCGTTGTCGACAATATAAAAATTAGTTTGATAAGAAGCATTTATTTATATGATATGCTATACCTACACTTCAAAAAATGGTCCGCTTTGGTAATGGGTCAGCAACAGGGCGACTTCTCGTTCCATTTCGACGTTAAAGTTGTACCTACCTATGCAGTTCGCAACTTGCTCAATGCTTAGCTGGTTCGTATTTCGCCAGCCGTAAAAAATTAGCCTGCCATATTAAATTTATGACTTGACGTTCAATGGCTATTTCATTGCGCTAGAAGTCCGATCGGTTATTTTTATTTGCTAATAATTGTGGATTGTTTGGAGCTTTCAAAATAATTTTTTGCAATCGGCAAATTATTTGACAACTATCGAGGCTTTTCACTCGAGTGCACTTATTTCTTTTAATGCGTGATATATAAGTATGCACGTTCCGCAAAAAAGTTTTTGCTGCCTGTGTCGAATAATAACTTCGTCTTCTCCTGCATACTCTGTAGATCCGGGTTCTTGTAGATTGATATTCAGAAGCTCGTTTCTACAGGTATCTTGGAGAGATGTTCTGTTTGCTTCTAGAGATCGCGATTGAATTCTACGTTTTGGCATTTTAATTTGATTTGATTAATTTTAATTCAATTAATCGATTTATTGCTGATAGATTTGCTATTCTTTGTATTTTATTCATTTCACATAAATATCTTTCAGAATTTCCCTATCCATATACCGAACGTTTAGCGTGTTCTCCTGCTCCTTTTGATTTTTAATTAAGATAAGATTTTATACGTACTCATCGATAATGTCTTACAGATTTATGATTGAAAATAAATCAAATTATTTTATTTAAAGATTGCTAATGAATCCAAATTCTGTAAACTGATACTTTTATATGCTTGCGTGTATCTGTCACCTAAAAGTTTCACAGATTAATGTAAACTCGATTTTTCAGAAAAGAATTAGATAATACTTGATCTCTGGCAATTACGAAAAAGCATGGAATAAAAATTAGATTAGTCTGAATTATTGAAAATTATCCTGAATTTAGTTTTTGATTAGTCCAGAAGTACCTCAATGTTTGGTGCATCACTTCAGCTTTCCATTTGACACCAAGCTGACTGTTAAGCAATTTTATGTGCAATTTAGTTTTTCTAAAGCCCATTTGTGAAGAAAGAAATCGATATCTATTTTTATGATCTGCCATTGCTAAATGAAACTGATGCTTCCTTAAATTTTGAATCTGCTCAGTCACTCTCATAGGTGGGTAGCACCAAAATTCTGGGGAGGGGGTGCAAGATTTTTCAAAGGCCAAAAATTGGTTTTAAAAATGGTATGGCGAAGAAAAAATTTCAAAAACTGAATTCTGGGGGGGTCATATCCCCCAACCCCCGCGCCCACGTTTGGTCATTACCATATTTGCAGTTTTGGAATTCTAAAGTGGTTCTCTTCCTGACAGCAGGAGCAGCGATAGCCGTCCAGCATTCAAGGTTTTGTTCTCTGTTCACTGGTCTATTGAAATTTTTTATGAATAGCGCTTTCCGAGCTGTTCTAGGATTTGAACATATCACTAGAAAAGAAAAACGGATCAAAAATGCTAGAAAGATGCCACAATATGGATTTTTGCTAAAAATATTTTGCATAGTTGATCTGGCTTGGTTTTCTCATTTGTTTCACAAAAAATGGTAATCTGATCTTTCATCTGATAAAAAGAGACAGTATGTTAACATCATCTGCCATGTGTGTCGGTCGACCACCTGGTTCTAATGGCCGGCCGCCGTTAATAGTCGACACCACACCTGGGCGTGGGTTATACACCCCCCCCCGAGAATCCGAAGTACCCCCCAGAAATCAGAATACCCACCCCAGAATTCAATTTTTGAAAATTTTTTCGTTTTTTTCGCAATTTCTTGTTGCCAATTGAAGGTACTTGATGAGAAACGTCGAAAAAATGGTGTTTTTTACGCCATACCACCATTTTTAGGGCCATTTTTTGACCTTTGAAAAATCTTGCACCCCCCCCCCCCAGAATTTTCTTGCTGCTCACGTATGGTCGACACCAAGATGCACAGCATGGCCGATCTGCGGGGGGGCAGTCAGACGGCCAGAGAGGGGGTAAAACTTTAGCTTTTTTGGGGTCAAAATGGCCTGAAAACTGGTATAAGTGCTGAAATATAATTAAAACTGCGTTATTACACAGTTTCTGGTCAATTTGAAGCACTTCTGAAGAAAATTTTCGGTTTTCGTCATTTTTTGCCTTCTTTTGCCTCATTTTCCCTGAAAAATTTTCCATTTTTCTATTCTGAGGGTCTCCCACGTGCATGTCTGGTCGACACTACACCACACGTGGGCGTGAAATTCTTACCCCTCTCTGACCAGAAGGCCGAATATCCCTCCCCCAGAAACCAAAATACCCCCAGAATGAATTTTTTTTGTTTTTTCGCAATTTTTGATGTTAATGGATAGTGCTCGATGAGAAACGTTGAAAAATATTGTTTTTTTCGCTATATCACCATTTTTAAGACCATTTCTTGACCTTCGAATAATCCTGCACGCTCCTCCCAGAAATTTTGTGCTGCCCACCTACGGTCAGACTCGACTTTGTCGGTCATACGCGGATAGTTTGATTAGCAGATCCATTTTTATTTCTATCTGTTGTTCACCCGGAACTTCGGTTACCCAGAACTGTCGGTCACCCGGCATGGGACCATAGGTGGGCAGCACCAAAATTCTGGAAGGGAGTGTGTGTGCAACATTTTTGAAAGGTGAAAAAATGGTCTTTAAAATGATGGTATGGCGAAAAAACACCATTTTTAAAGTTTCTCGTCGAGCACTATCCATAGGTATCAAAAAATCGCTTAGAAAAATTTTCAGAAATTGAATTCAAAGGGGGTGTTTTGATTTTGGGGGTATTCGGCCTTCTGGGGGTGCATACCCCCAACCTCGTCCCAAGTCCAAGTGTGAATAGGACAAGCCGTTTCTCCTGACCCCCACTCGTGAGAAAAAAGCGAGTCTGATCAAGGAGATAATTAAAAATTAAGAAACTTCGAAAATTCAGTTTAAAATTGGCACAAAAGAAGATTAAATATAATTTGTCCCATCTAGATCAGGGTGGTTCAAGGGCTATTATGACACTATAGCAATGCTCCATAAGTTTCAAAGAAAGAAGCGAAATTAAGCAATTAAAGCTTAATTAAGCAAATAAAGATTTGACAATAAGTTGAAAATTTTATATTAAACTGATTAAGAAATCTTGGCTACGGGCTTGAGGGCTAAGTACAAGTACATAGAATAAAAATTCACTCAGACATGAATCTGAAGAAACCATCGATAGATAAGCGGCTTTTAAATGCTCGACCGTTATATTTGACCTAGACTAAATAAAACAAGCATTTAAGGTATTAGTCAGGCCCTCGAACCTAATTACCTAAATTTTGCTTAAAATGATATTACAATTGCGTGAGTCAATGCTTACTTAATTTGTAGATTTAAACTTAGTAATTTAAATTCATGATTGGCCAAAATTTTAAAACCAGTGCTTAAAATAAAGCCTCGCACCTATTTTTTATGAATTATGAATCTTCCAGGCATTAAACACATGCATTTGTACTTTTAATAATATATGCATGCAAAGCTATGAATAATCTTGATCATAGTTTTTTGGTGAATTATTTGATCAAAATTTGGCAAAATAAAAATTACGTAAAAAGAGGAAAAATGGTGGTACGTATAAAGGTAGTAACTTGCTCATCATCACTACTTGTATTGTGCCTTACATGAAAAACTACATATTAGTTGAATTGGATCGGACCAAAATACTATAATGTAGCATGAGCCTGCTCACTTGTCTTAGCCACGGTCTTTTGTATTCGGCAAAGATTTTTCCGATGTACAAAGACTTCAGTAATGAGTTATTGTTTGTCGAAATGAGTTATTGTTTGTTTGTCGAAATGAGTCATTGTTTGTCCCATATATCTTTGGAATGGCAGAATCTGCATTTAGATTGTAAAAATGTCAAATTTTTCGGCGCTTCGCGCCGTTTTAGAGACACTTTTTAGTAATTTTTGGCGTCATAAACCCAGAAATTAGCTAAAATACACTACCAAAGGTCGAAAAACCCTGTTTTACCACACTAAAATCGCTACTGTGCCATATTATGTACAAAAACTTTGCATGCACAAAATGTACAAAGACTGGACTTTTGGGTACCATCTTTGTATGTACAAATGGACCTTGTACAAAAAAACACTGGCTTGTGTCAGGCAGGCTTCAGCTCACTTCCAAACTGTCCTAGACAGAGGAATCAGTGTACCTATTTATAGTCTTTTTGGCAACACTGATAGTGAATATTTTTTCAATCCAGTAAAACCAAAATAGACCGTTTTGAATGAAACAGACTAAAGGGATCAAACATCAATTTTACTGATTCATCCTACATTCGATACGAGTATAATCTGCTTCATTGATTCGACGACCTTTTCACTGAATGCAATTCACAGGAATTAGATCACAAAAATAGCTTACCTTTAGTCTGTTTCATTTATCCGAGAGCTTTTACAGTAAATGTTTTCGGAGGCTACAGTAACCCTTTTTTCTTATTTACTGTAGGTCGCTAGATCTCAATGTAGCTACGTAGCGAAGAAGGGTTTTTCAATTACATTTTCTGCGGCACAATTAATTCTTGTCTTCCAGCAGATCAATCAACTTACAGATAAAATCACGCACTCAGCTTATCCTAAGTCGACATTTTAAACACAATAGAGTAAGATGCTAAGAAACGCCGCAAACTTCCGCTAGCTCAGTGGTAGAACGTCCGCTTGTCGTCGAAGCAACCCGGATTCGATTCCAGCCGACAGCTTTTTAATTAGCGGACTTACTGTAGTATGTCTTAATGCTGATTAAATGCCTAAATTAAATTTATATGGACGGATTAGTGCATTTGAACTGGAAGAATTCCAGCCACTCGCCCTCACTGAGCTGATTTGCCCAATTACAGTAAATCGTCTTGTTTCGCTTACTGTATGCCCATAAAAAAATTGACTAAAAAGCTCTCGAATAAATGAAACAGACTATAGAAGTGCGTTGAGTTTTGCATTGAACAGATGTACATAAGTAGAAAACTAGAACACTTTACACATCTCGAAATCGTCTGCGATAGCTCAGTTGGCAAGAGCAGCGGTCAGGTTGGCTGTAAGTCCCTAATTCGTGTCCCGGTCGCAGCAACCTTTTACACTGGAGGTCTCACGGAGATAACGGATCGGTTGCTCCAATTTTTTCAAAAAGGGGGAGAAGTGAACACATGGGCGTGGGGGAATTCCGAAATCGTCTGCGATATAGCTTGGTCGGCAAGAGCAGTGGTCCGGTTAACCGTGTACAAAATTGGTACTGCATGTACGTATGTACCTTAATTCAATATAATGCAATTACTGTAGAATATTGTTCCATGTCGCGCAACTTGGAAAACATAATATTATCAAGAAAATACAAAATAATGAGCTCCTGCATGCAACAAAAATTAACGTTTTTGTATAGATTGAATTAGATTTTAATTTTAATTAATTATTTTAATTCACTTTAAATTCAATCAGAAGCATTCTTATACTAGTCAATCTACATAAATTTATTTTTAAAAAACACGCTAATAGAATAAACAGACTGTATTACTTATAGCCATTTCAAAATTCTGGAGACTTTTTTACAGTGAGGTGATTCGAAGGCAGTGGAAATTCAGCCAATCGGCTTAGGGCCCTTATCTGATTGGCTATAGCCTATTGCACGTTATTTGGCTCTAAACCTCGAGATTTGCACTCTGGGTCAGTTCGGCTCTAAGGAGTTGCGTTGCAGAGCTTAACCAGCAATGATAAGTATAAGATAACCTACACCCGGAGACTGGGAGAAATGGGAGAAACGGCGAAACCATGATAAGCATGCAAGTAACCACACCGAGAGCCTGGGAGAAACGGGAGAAAGCGACAGAAACCATGATAAGTATAGGTAACCACACCCGGAGACTGGGAGAAACGGGAGAAACGGCGAAACCATGATAAGCATAGGTAACCACACCCGGAGAAACGTTTCTCTCGGGAGAAACGTTTCTCCACCGGGGAAAATTTTGATGGGAGAAACGTTTCTCCCTCCGGGAAAATTTTGATGGGAGCAGACGTTTCTCCCACCGTGGGAAACACTGGTAGGATTTACGGGTTGGCCCATACCTACTGTGAAATAGGTCAAGAATTTTGAAACAGACTATAGGTACCTACTTACTTTACCTGCAGTCTGTTTCACACAAATTTGAGCATAAATTTCAGGAATAAGATTAGCCGACAGCTCACGGTAATTATGGATCAATTCAATGAACTTAGCGCAATGTGTCTGTTGTCGGTGAATTTTCTCAAGGTTCATGCTCCAATTAATGTGCAACAGGTTATAGTTGCAAAATGCTGTTTTATAACTGTAA
>JAVLUZ010000757.1:0-37322 GCA_036768485.1 Mermis nigrescens | reverse complement strand
GCGAGATAGCATTTATCAGGCTTGACACGTAAGTTTGCCTTTTTAAGAGCAATGAAGACATTTTCAAGATCTTTTAAATAATTATGTCATCGATGTAAACGAGTATCTCGGCAGAACCTCCAATGTAAATGTAGGGGCCTGCGTCTACAAGAGCGACACAGACCGGCCTAGCATTACCTTCGAGATTTACCTAGGTACGTAGGTACTTAAGTCTACGCTTAGTGCTGGCCCCGATCGCGCGGCTCTAAGGCTTTCGATCTTTGGACCCTTACAGACCTTACGGCTTCGATCCCCTCAGCCCTAATATTGCTGGCCGCTTTTACGTCGGGTGATCTCAGCAGCTACGCCCTAAGACCTAAGGCTACCTACCTAGTCTCGGTAATTGCCGCGGAGGTCAGTTGACCTATCTCAAGCTCAAGTTGTAATTTAACTTATTTTCAATCAGTGCCTGATTCGAAATGTTTTGGTTCCTAATTAGTGTAGCACGCTGAACTACTGAAAACAACAACAACGAGCTCTATGCTGATCAATCATCCTTAAAGATTAAATAATAATTTTGATCAATTTTTGGGTTGAGAGATAAATTATGATTTTCGGATAGAAAAGGCTATCATACGGAATTTACCTATCAATCCACTAAAAAGGTGGAAGTCCTCGACGTAGGGATGGTGGCCGACCTAACCCTCGGTATAACCAAAACCACTGGGTTGGTTTTCTATGCTTTTATTCGACGAAGAACACACGGCCTATAGCCGGGAAGCAAAATACGCAAAGAGAAACAATAATGTACAGTCGAAATAACCGGCCAACGAAAAAACCAAAAAGCCACACCCTAACTACAACGTTACGTTCACTGGCCTCAAGGGCCATTACAGTAAATTAAAGAACGATCAATTTAACGTAATACTGAATCACTTTTATCTCAGATCGAAAGTTCTCGATTCATCGCATTTATCCCCTTTGAACAGTGTATCATACTAACTCTACTGAACCAAACATTCAAGTACATTCTTAGGTAAGATAGTTCTGAGACAGAACGCTGAGTTTGTTTATCTACTTGATAATGCAAATATTAGATAGACATCACATCCCTCTTGTATTGTATAAGTGTGTGTGTGTCTGCTCTCATCCACCTTTAAACATCACAAAGCATTCTGACTCTTTCCAATGTCGGCAATTCTTTTTTTTTGTGTGTTCTACTCTTCAATGTTCAACAGTAAACTCTGTGAGTAGACACACAAAGTCAATTATTCTGACTAATATAGTATTTCCTTTTCCTTTTCAACGAAATCCTCAAAGCGCTCTCCTCTTCCACAAACAGACTCTCAAATTCTCAACGTGCTCTCTCTCCATCAACTCTGTGACTTGAACACATCACAACACAAAATCCCTCATGCCAAATCTGTCTAATTATATGAAGATATCAGAGTGTTTCAAAGCGCTCAATATCAACTCAGCTCCAATCATTCTCCAAATAGTATCTGATGTGATAGATTCTCCCATTTCGAAACGGGTTTAACTCTCATTGTGAGAAACGGGATATCTCATCTTCAATCATTCATTCAGAAACAACATCTCAGTGCTTTCAACTCATCTCAGAATGGAACAAATTTCTTCCAGTGTCCATTCATTCTTCTCATTCTGCAAACGTGTGTGCTTTACTCAAACAATCAGAAAGTTTGTTGAAAATATTGTGGAAATATGAATTATTATAAAATTGAAAATAAAGGAAAATCATTCATGGATCAAGGAAAATATACCAAAATTTTTTATCATAAAATTAAAAAATCGATGTATATTCTGCGGCCAACACATTAAAATAAATATTCAACCATAACAATGATTGAAACAGCAGCACGTTAGCTATGCAGTAGCTATGGGAAATGATATTAAGTAAACTAACAGTCTTCCAAGCCAATTGAATGAAATAGCAAACATCGAAGACAATTGAGGACATGGTTGGTTTAAAACAGTAGGAAACGCGTAAGTTGACTTCGAACAGACTAAATGTAGATACACTAGCATGCCCGAAACGATTGTGTGCACTAATCAATCGGCTCCTGCTTTGCTTGCTATAATGCTCATAACAAAATAAAACAACTTTAAATACAATACCTCTTAGTTTTCTATCAATCAGGTGCCAGCAATTTAAAAAAGTAACCTTGATAGATTTCGTTTACACACTCTTATCTGAAACTTCGAACATTATTTAAAAAAGACACTTTATTAGAGGCCGCAGAATATACATCGATTTTTTGCGTTGCTTAGAGAAAGTGAGATTTTTAGCAGATTTTCCGACTTTAGGTAGATTTTTCCTAGTCCCCTCCTTTTACATCCATAATAATCCACAATTCCAAGTATAATCATCTTTTTTGTTCCATCGGAGCATTTTTCTTTGCTAGTACACTACTTTTAATTAGCGTGATTTCAGTACACCAGTCAGTAAACACAATCAGTAACATGCCACAATAATGACAACAGTCCAAGAACACGGAAAACAATATTGTTCTTAACATCAGCATTATCGTTTTTAAACAAGACAACCTTATTGACACCATCCATTTTCAAATTAAAACTCCATTAAGTTATTTCTTCTTAATGTGTGCAGTTCACTTAAAATCAAGCACAAATATTTAACCAACGAATTCACATTGCAAATCCTCACTCAATCAATACACAAGCACAATGTGTTGTGACTTTTGAAATTGAAAACACCCAATTTTCAATTTTCAAATTGAAAATTGGATCAATTTTCAAATTGAAAATTAAGTCGATTTTCAAATTGAAAATAGGGTGTTTGAATTTGCGATAAAGAAAATAATCAAAAGATAGTCACTTGGTTTATTTAAGCCGAGTAATAAAATAACGACCGTCCACCAATTCCAAACTAAACGCGACTAATCTGATCACTATGAAAAAGTTTTGAAAAATGAGCTTGCTAAGCGAGAGTTGTAAACCAAGAGAAACTTAAAGTTAAAACCTACCATTAAATTATTAAGAGAATTATAAAAGATATTAAACTTTAAGAAAATGGAAAAGGCGGGATGTTGGTAAATTAGAAGACAAAGTTTTTCGGCAAAAATTCAAAAACTTCACGCAAATATCAAATGTAAGGAACACTAACGCTTTGATTTGGTAGTAAAATAAATTTGTAGTATAGACTACATATTAACAACAAATGAATAGTGCAAACTTTACACAACTACAAGGTGTAGAGAATACTAACAGTTTACGGCTTATTAATGTACATGATTACAATAAAGCTGCATATCATTGTCGACTTCTGTGCACAGTAGAGTGATTGCTGGTTCATTTTAAACCACTTTTGCAGGCAATTTACATCAATTAAACGATAGCTCTCCATGTGCAAGATTTTGTGAAACATATTATAAACACGGCTAAGAAGGATTTAACTTTAATGCAACCCATTTAAGACAAAATTACATCTCTTCAATGATCTAAGGACACTTGAACATAATTTTTAAATCACTTTAGATTACTTTTGAGGGTAAACAAGCTCACTTAATTGATGTCTCACATATGAATCCTTGAAAATTTCTTGACTTCAGTTACAAAGTCTCTGCAAGTCTATCGAATTAAGGTTAACACGTAATGTAAACTTTACACAAACACATAGCGTAAAGAATATTTTAGTCGGATTCGTAATTTTGATATTGCTCCGATATTTCTTTCAACATTTATGGAAAAATGAGTCTCCATAATGTTTCAAAGACAATAAACATTAGGTTTAAACCAATTTGCAATACTGCTGAGTGTAAGCAAGCGCGTCCAACTGACGTATATATTTCATTCCCTGTAAATTTATATATCTCAGGAAAAAATTTCGGTTTTTGCAATGCTCTAGAACAAAGGCTAACATGCAGTGTAAAAATTACTCGGATATTATGATCAACATTCATGAAAAAATTATGTCTCTACAATGGTCTGAGGACATATAAACAATGAGTGTAAACTACTTTACATCACTGTTGGATGTAAACAAACGCGCCTACGTGACGTCTCACATTTGATCCTTTGAAAACTTCTAGACTCCAGGGAAAGATTAGGTTTCTGGAATGCTTAAAAACGAAGATAAATACATATGTAGTGTAAACTTCATGTAAACACCTAGTGTAAAGAAGATTTTAGTCAGATTCGTAATTTTGATATTGTTCCGATATTACGATTATTATTTATGAAAAAATTAAGTCTACATAATGTTCTATGGGCAAACTAACAATTGGTGTAAACTACTTTACAACACCGTAGAGTGTAAACATATGCGCCAGACTGGCATAACAAATTTGGTTCCTGGTCCATTTCTAGACATGATAAACGTGTCCCTGACTCGTAACCGGAGAAGCAGGCAAAAAAAACAAGACAGAAACGCATTTTAAACTCCAAATTTTTGACTTTACACTCGCTAAATATTAATGTATTGACAATTTGCTTTGACATGCACCCGATATAAAGCACTTTATTTTTATTCTATTAGACTTATCCCGACTTCTGGACGGAGAAAGTGGCGAACAAAAAACGCAACAAAAACGTATTTTCCATCATTTAGAACATTGTAAACTTTAAAATTCCGTACCGAACTCCCCATTGAGTTTAAAGAAATTCGGTTTGGTACAATTTGTAGCTTTTAAATCGTAGTACATTCCTGTGTGCCAAAATTCTGTTGCAAAAATTATTTGGTATGATTTATCAATCAAACTTCGGAAAAAACGTGTTTTTTCGCCCATTTTTTACCTCTGATTTCGAACTTTACACCCCCATAAATAACTCAATATTGCGTTTTTTTAAATGCGGTTTGCTGCGATGTTTAGCCCCTGAGAGGCACTTTATTAATGCTGTCTTCGATTTACACTGACTCATAAGCGGAAAAATTTGGCAGAGAAATCTTAGTTAAAATCCGTTTTTTTACACCATCCACTAGAGTGTAAACTTTAAACCCCAGGATCTAACTCACCATAGAGCATAGAAGACTTTGCTTATATGCAGAATGTAGCCCTTGATCCGCTCTACATTTCTGTCAGAAAACATTTCAAAAAACTCATAACCGGAGTTAGTATCGGACATAGGCAGGTTGAAAACTCGACCAAAAAGTGATTTTCACCCCCAGATTTTCGCACTCTTTACACTGCCATTCGATAACTAATGCGAATTTCAAAAAACAAAAAAAGTGTCATCTGTAGAATTCATCCCTCTATTATCCTATCCTGTTCAGTCCTTCAAGTCATCAATACTCAGTTGTCCACATGCCGCAGTAAAAAGGTCCCAAAATTTGTCCTATGTTATAACGTTACACAAAAACTTTACACCTTCTTTACACAGTCAGTTTTGAGTTTCAAGAAAAACAAAAAAACACGGGCAGCAAATTTTTTTATTATCTTTCTTTTAAAAAAACCGCACCTTCCAGAAGTGTCCCGTTATAGCTGTAGGGGGGTGCACAGGTGTTGGGGGTACCCAAGTATATTATAGGTACGCGCTAACGCGCTACCTAAGATGTAACTAGTATTAAAAACGTGTGACGAAAAGACTACTGAAGCTACAGTAATTAGTTAAACAATAAATATTGAGTAAGTATATGAATTTAAATCATTAAATCTTTGTTAATAGTTTTGATCTCCGTCACATGTTGACACATTCAAGCGTCGGAGAAATAAAAACGCTTACAAAATACAAAATTGAAATGCATCTAAGATGCGCAACAGAGAAACCATCGATAGATCGTATTCAATTTATTAAATCAGACAAATTACCGTGTTTTAACTTATTGGATGAAAAATTAATATATATATATATATATATATATATATATATATATATATATATATATATATATATATATATATATGATATATATATATATATATATATATATATATATATATATATATATATATATATATATATATATATATATATATATATATATATATATATATATATATATATATATAGTATATATATATATATATGTATATATACATATACATATATATATATATATATATATATATATATATATATATATATATATATATACATATATATATTCTAAATTAAATTAAAATGTTCCTCTAGAAAAAATATGCAAAAAATGGCAATCGACGTAGATATAGAAAGAAGTGAGCTCCAATATTTCAAGAGAAAGTTCGAAATTAAGTGCCGTGAATTAATTGTGCGATAAATTTCGTGCAAAAATTATGGAAAGGCGTGCTACCCATACGTGCGCTTGGGGGTTGATGAGGTTTTGACCTCTCCCCTTCTCAAAAGGGCTGCTGTGCTGACCCCACAATTGTGCTTTTTAAAGCGTTTTTAGCTATGTTTTGGTTTTCAAAAGTCAAATTTCCGGTGCTTCGAGCCATATACTCATTTCTTACTATATTCCTAAATTTACTCATTTTTTCGAATTTTTTGAAATTTTTTAATGTTATTATTTTTCAGAAAGAACGAGCACCGTTTAAAGCGCGAAAAAACGGTTTTCTTTACGTGTGCTTATCAGTTTTTGAGCCCAAAAAAGACTTTTGAACCCCCCGACCCCCAAGAATTTCCATGCTGCCCATATAAGGTGCTACCACGAGGCACTAAAAATCCTTTCGGCGTTCCTAGTTGTTTTTCTTTCGACATCCATTCCAATCGCGATTTAGACGACGCCAAAATCGGCAGCCGTTTGGTGATTTTCGGCGGCGAAGTTCGCGAAAACGGCGAACTCTGTGATCTTTTCAAGGATAATTTCGGCGACGATTCTTGTCGTTTCTTCGTCCACGGTTCGAATTGAGTCCTAGTTTGCGCCGAGATTACCAACATTTCGTCGCCGGCGATCGGCGGCGATGTAAATCGCGAACGGAACGACGCCTTCGTCGCCGAATATGTCTCTTGAAGCCCAGCGTCCGCCCAAATGGGGTTTAACCGTTAGTGGCGCGGATGAGTTCTGGCGTCAATTTAGACGTCAACGGCAGGGAACTATCTGAAAGACTCTTAAAATCGATAAACCACCCAGAATTGAATTTCGGTGCTATTATTGACAATTTGGTTCCATCGCAGGAGCGGATTTAAGGGGAGCGGGGGGCGGCTGCCCCCATTGGCCAAAAATATTTGGCGAGATAAAGAATGGATATGCAATTTGCAATGATTTTTGGCCGTCAGTGACCATACTTTCTCAAATTTTTCCGGAGCTGCTCGCCGGATGATACCTATTAGTGACATTTATTTATTTTCTTGGCGACCTGGAAGCCATTATCTGTTCATGTAGGTTTCAAAACAATTTTAACAGCAGAAACAGCTATTTTGCATAGTCGTCTTTCATTTTCAATTAAAAATTTCGATGTTTCGCATCAAATGCTATAAATACAAGAAATCAAGCAGTAAATCATGCTTCTACACGATTTTTTTCGTATTCGAACAAAGATTTTTCCCGGTGTACAAAGACTTTTCGGGACCGTCTTTTTACATGTACAAAGATTTTTGGGAAGACAAATATTGCAAAAAAAAGTCTAAAATTCGAAAGCATTTTCGGCGCTTCGCGCCGAAATGAGTGATTGCGTATTCTATATATCTTTATAATGGCAGAAATGGCATTTCAAAAGGGAAAATGTCGAATTTTTCGGCGCTTTGCGCCGTTTCAAGACGATTCTTAGTGATTTGTACCCTTAGAGACCCAAAAAATTAGCTCACTACAAAAAGTGGAACAAGTCTGTTTTCACTACACTAAAATCGCTACTGTACCATATTATAGAACCCAGAAATTTGTGTGTACAAAAAGTACAAAGATTTTTGGGGACGATCTTTGTTCATGTACAAACGGACCTTGTACAAAAAAACTTTGCTTAGACGTATATCCGCCTTAATTTCACAAATTTTCCGGCTCTTCGCGCCAGATTTTTATCAAAGTCAAAGAAAGTTAATAATTTTCTCGCACAAAATTGTCGAAAATTTTAAAATTTTAAGAAAAATATAGCGTCAAAAGTGATTTTATGTAAAAGTATATAATGTAAAACACCGAAAAAACGCTATTTAGCGCGTTAAGGGCAAATTTTTGGACCTATTTTCGACTGTTTTTGGAAAAGTTGGGATACCGTCCCCCTTAGGAAAATCCTAGATCCACCACTGTTCCATCGAACCACCTAGAATTTTGTTGCTGCCCATGTTTGACTGTAGTCTGTTTCATTTATTCGAGAGTTTTTGAAAAAGTCTAAAGCGATTACAAAAGTATTTCAAAATAACAAGATGGAATTGATATTTTATCATATATTGAGTTATAGTATAGTCATTTCTATTACAGAGCGGTAGTATCACACTTTAAGCGACTTTCTAGCCTAGTTGTGTGAATCAAATTCAGTGAAAAACTCTCGAATAAATGAAATAAAATATAATTAATACGTTTTTGTCTCGATTTTTAAGTTTTTTATGCCTATTTGACCTTAGGGCATTCATTCGCCTATACCTGACTACGCGAGTGAAGTGTAAGCATAAGAGTCAACTTCCTGCATACACCATTGCTCGATAAGGTAAATTTTTTGTATACAAGGAGATTTTTTCACCCACCCCCAAATCGCAATTTTTCGAAAAAATGCGCATAAAAGGTGCTCTGTCAAAAGTGTTTAGCTGTTCTGTTTGCTCAAAAATGTCAAATTTTCGGCGCTTAGCGCCATATATTCACTTTCTGACCATATTTTGTTCCAATCGTTCGAAGTTTCTGATATTTTTTTCGAAATTATCTCATGTTTTTACGTTAAAGAAAGATGAAGCATCTTGATAAACGCTAAAATACGATGTTTTTAATGCGTATCCACCATTTTTTAGCACAGAAAGACACAATAAAATTTCTTTGGTTTCAATCCCCCCTACAGAATTCCCTTTCTGTTGTGCACGTGTGACGAAGACCTTTTTTAAAAGTTTGGAGGTAGCGGAAATATCGGGAGCGAAGGATGTATGTATAACTAAGAAAAACAATTTTATATATTGAAAATGAGAGGAATATTTTATTTTTTTACATTTTTTGAATTTGATGCCTTTCTTCATAAAACATAAAACATTTAAATTGGAATTGATGTTTGATGACTTTAATTACAATGTTTGATGTCTGCCTGTACGCTTTGAAATCATACGTACGCAATATTGTGTAAAGTTGACGGTTTTTTACTATTTTCATGTGCAGGAGCATATCTGACTCAGTTTTACATTCTATGCAGTCTGATTGGTTTCAAATGGTAGACAGTTATAAAATCTAGGAGGGGTGTTTTTTATTTTTTCGAAAAAGTAATAATTTCAAATTTAGAGGCGGTTTATTGTGAAGAGCCTGGGATATAAAATATTTTTTCCTGCCATATTATCCACTTAGTAGACAGAACGCGGTAATTATCTTTAAAATGTGCCTCGTCCTAAGCGCTACACGTCAAAATTTATTTTGTTTCTTTACAATCAATATTGCGTTATTAATGCAGGTGATAACTTTACACTTAAGAAATTTTTTCCGCACAGAGCGTCGTCGTGGAGGATGAATTTAAAAAAAAATGTTCTCCGTAAGGTCAGAATAACGAATCTGACCTTTAAACTTTTCTACAGCCAGTGTTGTTGAGGTATGAAGAGGTGAACTTTGAATTATACATCTATTTTCTAATGCCGATAGATAACTCCGTATTGCATATTTTTGATCAGATTTTTCTTATTAAAGGGGTTTTTGACTCGTCTAATAAATAATTATTTTTATTATCATAAATGCACTATTCTTAAACTTCAGTAGAATGACGAATATTTTCCGAAATAGTATAATAAAGCTGAAATCTGCCGGTATCAGGCCCGTAGCCAGGATTATTTGAGGAGAGGGTGCGGAAATGAGGATGATGATAACTAGAAATAATGAGGATGAAGATAACCTACCAAAACCGAAATGTTACATTCGTTTTGACATTTCATGCTTTTGCTAGTACACTAAAAACGATTCTTTTCTACAGAAAAATTCCAAGTCTCTCATGAACCATACAGACAGGATCTATAAAGTATTAGAAACGCAAAACTAGATTAATTGGCTATTTCAAGATAACAGAAGCTTATTGAGCATGATACCTGGCTGCTAAGCAAGTACTATAAAAAATAACCTTGCATTCATGCAAAAGAAAAAGTCTGGCTATGAGGATATAAGGCACATTAATAAGTTATTGCAACAATGTGTCTGAAATCTTAAGTATAAGCAGTGCCCTATTAATCAGTTTGACAAATACATGACCCCCGGGGGGCTGCGGCCGCACCACTCGAACCCACCTGGCTACGGGCCTGGGTATGTTGAGCTGGTGCAGTGGCTGACGTATCCGTTCTCGCATCTGGGTTTCGAAAAAGAATAATGGGTTCAAATCTTCTGAATACTGACTTTTTTCATTTTTTTATTCTTTCGGCAAAACAATGCACTTCATTTGACTTATTCATCTGTTTAGGTTCTGCAGGTGACACTTTTTTGTTTTTCTGAATTTCGCCATAGTTCTCAAATGGGAGTGTAAAGAGTGCGAAAATCTGGGGGTGAAAAGACAATTTTGGTCGAGTTTTCGACTTGTTTATGTCTGCCATCAACTCCGGTTATAAATTTTAAGAAATTTTTTCTGACAGAAATGTATTACGGATTAAGGGCTATCTTGTGCTTACCAGCAAACTTTTCTACAATCAATACGTGCCAGGGGTTTATTCTCTAGTGGATGAGTAAAAAAACAGATTTTATCCAAGATTTCTCTGCCAACTTTTTCAATTATGAGTTGGGATGACTTGAATATAATAGAAATAAAGTAACTTCTAAGGGCTACACGTCGAAGCAAGCCGCGTTCAAAAAAACATAATATTGAGTTGTTTATGGGGATGTAAAGTTCGAAATCTGAGGTGTAAAATGGGCGAAAAAACAGGTTCTTTTTTTCAAATTGGTAAATCATATCAAATATTTTGCGGAACATAAGTTTGGCACATACAAACGTACTACAATCAAAGGGCTACAAACTGGCCCGTACTGAATTTATTTACACTCAAAGGGGCGTTAGGTTCAGATTTTTAAAATTTACAATGTGGTGGACAGTGGAAAATACGTGTTTGTACATTTTTTGTTCGCCACTTTCTCTGTTCAGAAGTCGGGCGAGGTCGAATAGAATAAAAATAATGTACTTTCAAAGGGGCACGCGTCACAGCGAATTGCATTTGTTTACATCAATATTTAGCTTTTTCGGGAGGTGTAAAGTCAAAAAATGGGGGAGTTAAACGTGTTTCTGAATTGTTTTTTCTGCCAAGTTCTGGGTTATGAGTCTGGACATAATCTCAAGTCTAAAAATGAACCAGAAACTAAATGTGATACGCCAGGTTGTTTGCAATCAACAGTGGTGTAAAGTGGTTTACATCTGATATTTATTTATCCTCCGGCCATTGTAGAGACTTAATTTTTTCATAAATGTTGATCGTAATATCAGAGTAATAACAGAATTACGAATCCGACTGAAATTTTCTTTACACTCTGTGGTTGTGTAAAGTTTATACTGCATATTAACTTTAGTCCTAGAGCCTTGCAGAAGCTTGATTTTTTCTAAAGTCTAAAAATGTACTAGGAATCATATGTGAGAAGCCAGTTGAGCGCGTTTGCTTACACTCAACAGTGGTGTAAAGTAGTTTACAACTGATGTTTATTTGTTCTCGGGTTATTGTGGAGACTCAATTTTTTCATAAATCTTAATCGTAATATCGGAGTAATATTAGCATTACAAATTCGACTGAAATCTTCTTTACACTCTGCGGTTGTGTAAAGTTTACACTGCATATTAACTTTAGTTCTAGAGCCTTGCGGAAGCTTAATTTTTCCTAAATGTTCTATGTAGAATCAGAATTGCGAATCTGACTGTTTCTCTACACCTAGTAGTTGTGTAAAGTTTGCACTATTCATTTGTTGTTTATATGTAGTTTATACTACAAATTTATTTTACTTCCAAATCTGAGGGTTAGTGTTCCTCATACTTGATATTTGCGTAAAGGTTTTGCTGAAAAACGTTGATCTGTTTAAATAATGTAAGGTTGTCTTGTTTAAAAAGGATAATGCTGATGTTAAGAACAATATTGTTTTCCGCGTTCTCGGACTGCTGTCATTATTGTGGCAGTAAGTGTTTACTGACTGATGTACTCAAATCATGCTAATTAAAAGTAGGGTACCAGCAAAGAAAAATGCTCCGATGGAACAAAAAAGATGAATATACTTGGAATTGTGGATTATTAAGGATGTAAAAATAGGGGACTAGGAAAAAACTACCTAAAGTCGCAAAATCTGCTAAAAATTACACTCTCTCTAAGCAACGCAAAAAATCGAAGTATATTCTTCGGCCTCTAAAAAAGTGTCTTTTTTAAATAATGTTCAAAGTTTCAGATTGAGTGTATAAACGAAATCTATAATGTTTATTTTTTTAAATTGCTGGCAAGTAGCAACGCTGACTAGCTTCGTATCCTGATTGATAGAAAACTAAGTGGTATTGTGTATAAAGTTGTTTGATTTTGTTATGAGCATTATAGCAAGCAAAGCAGGGGCCGATTGATTAATGCACACATACGTTACGGGCATGCTAGTGTACCTACATTTAGTCTGTTTCAAGTCAACTTACGCGTTTCCTACTATTTTAAACCAACAATTTCTTCAATTGTCTTGGATGCATCAGTGTTTGTTACTAGCAAGAAAAAATGCTCCTATGGAACAAAAAAAGGTAGAATATACTTGGAACAAAGAATTATCAAGCACGTTAAAGGAGGGGACTGGAAAAAGCTCCTATCTACAAATGTCACAAAATTTGCTAAAACTCAGAAATTTCCTAAACAAAGAAAAAATGAAAGTAAGTAAATCAAAGAAAAAACCTACCTGTGCCTAAAACTGCAAGATCTGCTAAAAATCAGACTTTTTCTAAGCAACGCAAAAATCGAAGTATATTCTGTGGCCTGCAGAAGAAAGCAGCATCCTATCGAACAAAGATAAAACATTGGGCTAGATAACTGAACCACTCACTCTGCAAAAGCAGATATCGCCATAGCTGAGCAGCGCCATGTTGCAATATTTTTCTGGGTCAAAAAATAGTAATTATGGTATGTTGGAAAAACGGCAATTTTCGACGTTTCTGATTGAACACTGGTGCATACCCCTAACCTCCCATGCCTAATGGTTATCAGTTTACATGGGCAGGAATGAAATCCGGGTGGTCTGGTGGGATTAAACGCCAGAAGAGTACTGAATGGACGCATGCATTATATAGAAATCACAGTCTTTCGTTGCGGTATCGCAAATAATCATAGGATATAACTTTTTGTAATATTTATCTAGCCACAATATCGAATAAATTAACGTTGCAAGCGATTAGCAAAAACGCAGATTTGAGATTTATTTTATAAGCTTCATACTAAGCATTGGACACCATACCTAGACGTAGGGGGTTTAGGGAATATGCACCCCAAGGCAAAATACCCAACAAGAAAACGCAAATACCCAACAATACCTCCAGAATTCAATTTTTTAAATCTTTCTGCTCTTTTTGGGTTTTTTTGGTAGGTACCAATAGATAGAGCTCGACAAGAAACGTTCAAAAATGGTGTTTTCTTCGCCATAGCACTATTTTTAAGGCCAATATTCCAATTTGAAAACCCTCCTCAAAATTTTGGAACCGCCCACTGTATGGTGGACAATATGAGAAGGTTCACCTATTTTTTTCAGAGGCCGCAGAATATATGTCGATTTTTGCGTTGCTTAGAAAAAGTCAAATTTTTAGCAGATCTTGCAGTTTTAGGCACAGGTAGGTTTTTTCTTTGATTTACTTACTTTCATTTTTTCTTTGTTTAGGAAATTTCTGAGTTTTAGCAAATTTTGTGACATTTGTAGATAGGAGCTTTTTCTAGTCCTCTCCTTTTACGTCCTTGATAATTCTTTGTTCCAAGTATATTCTACCTTTTTTTGTTTCATCGGAGCATTTTTTCTTGCTAGTACCCAACTTTTTGTTAGCAAAAATAGTAGTTATTCCTATCTTTGTCAGTGTTGTAGCGAATGTCATTAGGTACTGCTTCCATCTTAGCAATTTATACTTGCATTCGCATTCGCTCAACTCACTCTATCAATACCCGCATTAACACTAAGTACAGTAATTAAGTTTATTCAACAAGTCAAAGAACGACAAATCAATTACCTGCGGATCAAAGCATTTATGATAAATTTACACATGTATGATAACGTAACCAACACTTTTAACAATTTCTAAAGCAAACCATCATGAATGCGGAGCAACATGCATGAATAACAATTTTTGAATCACTGTACTCAAAAAACTGAAGTGACTTTAGCTGAAGCAACAATCATAATATTGTACTTAACAATTACATGACACATGAATGTTTACTTTTCAAAACTATATTACTGTAGGCAATTTTTCAATCACTTCTATGGTCACTGGATAATGAGCTGAAAATTGATTCTCATGCATAGAATTACATGAAATACATAAAACTGTAGCATCAACAGTAAGCCAAAACCTATGTTCTAATCGTTATAAGACCACTTTTTGAAAAGCGTCATTGTAAACAAACGCGCCCAACTGGCATCACACACTTGATTTATTGTTTTTTTGAATTTAAGAAAAATAATATGTTTTTGCAAGGCTCTAGGTCAAAAGTTCATATGCAGTGTTTACTTACATACACAGAATGCACAGAAGATTTTAGTCGGATTCGTAAATCTGATATTACGCGGATATTACAATCAACATTTATAACGACATCACGTCTCAACAATGGTCTGATGACAAATTAACATTAGGTGTAAAACAGTTTACATCACGGTTGTGTAAAAAATGTGTCTAACCGACTTCTCACACTTGATTCCTTAAAAATTTCTAGTCATAAGGAAAAAATTAGGTTTCCGCAAGGCTCTAAAACGAAGATTAATATGTAGTGTAAACGATATATTAATACCTTGTGTAAAAAAGACTTTAGTCAGAATCGTAATTTTAATATTGCTTCGATATTGCGACCAACTTTTATGAAAATAGTAAGTCTCCATAATGTCGTAAGGATAAATTAACATTGGTTTAAACCACTTTACTGAACTGTTGAGTGTAAACATACGCGCCAAAATTGCGTATCGAATTTGGTTTCAGGTTCATTTACAGACTTGAGAATCATGTCCCTGACTCATAACCGGAGAAGCTGGCAGAAAGAAACAAGACAGAAACCTGTTTAAAGCACCCCATTCTTGACTTTACACTCGCCTAATATTGGTTCAGACATACGGGATTCGCTATGACATACACCCCATATAAGGCACTTTATTTTTATTGTATTGGACCTATCCTGACTTCTGAAAGGAGAAAGTGGCGAACAAAACCCAAACAAAGACATATTTTCCATCATTCAGAACATTGTAAACTTTAAAAATCCGTACCGTATTCCCCATTGAGTGTAAAGAAATTCGGTTTGGTACAGTTTGTAGCTTTCAAGTCGTAGTACGTTTCTATGTGCAAAAATTCTGTTGCAAAAATTATTTGATATGATTTACCAATCGAAATTGGGGAAAAAACGTGTTTTTTCGCCCATTTTTCACGTATGATTTCGAACTTTACACCCCCATAAATAACTCAATATTGCCTTTTTTTGAACGCGGTTTGCTGCGACGTGTAGCCCATAGAAGCTGCTTGATTACTGTTATACTCATTTTAGCCCGACTCATAGGTGGAAAAAGCTGGTAGAGAATTCTTATTTAAAATCTGTTTTTTTACACCATCGACTAGAGTGTAAACTTTAAACCCCAGGACCTAACTCCCTATTGAGCGTAGAAAAGTCTGCTTGTAAGCAGAATGTAGCCCTTGATCCGCTCTACATTTCTGTCAGAAAACATTTAAAAAACTCATAACCGGAGTTAGTATCAGACATAAGCAGGTTGAAAACTCGACCAAAAAGTGCTTTTTCACCCCCAGATTTTCGCACTCTTTACACAGCCATTCGCGAACTAATGCGAATTTTAAAAAACAAAAAATGGTGATCTGTAGAATTCATTCCTCTATCATCCTATGCTGTTTAATTGTTCGAGTCATCAATACTCAGTTGTCCACATGCCGCAGTAAAAAGGTCCCAAAATTTGTCCCATGTTATGACGTTACACAAAAACTTTACACCTTCTTTACACAGTCAGTTTTGAGTTTCATGAAAAACAAAAAACACGGGCAGCAAATTTTTTATTATCTTTCTTTTAAAAAAACCGCACCTTCCAGAAGTGTCCCGTTATAGCTGTAGGGGGTGCACAGGTGTTAGGGGAGAATTATTAATAGTGGAGAGAATTATTAATAGTCAATTGTTAAACTTTCTTAAGGTTAATAAACTAATATCTCCTTTTCAATTTGGTTTTCAAAAGAATAAATCATGTGAAACACAGTTGTTAAAATGTAAGTTTTCATGGATTCAGTCCTTAGCTAAAAAAGAAACTGTCGATATAATATACTTAGATTTTTCAAAAGCATTTGATAAAGTAAATAGTGAAAAACTTCTCATTAAGCTAAACGGATAGGGAATAAAGGGCAATTTGTTTACATGGTTAAAGGCATATTTGTTCAATCGTTCTCAGTGTGTTTGCATTAATCAGTCTTTTTCAGGTTACGTGCCTGTTACTAGCGGTGTCGTCCAAGGAAGTGTCCTTGGACCTACGCTCTTTTCGATTTTTATCAATGACATATGTGATAATATTTATAGCACGGTTTATATGTTTGCTGATGATATCAAAATTTTCAATATTAGTCGTAACTATAGATTATTACAGTCTGATTTAGATAAGATTTTTGACTGGGCAAATACATAGGATTTACCTATTTCACGAACCAAAAGTCAAGTTCTATATTTGGGTAATAATAATCAAAAAGTTATTTATAGACTAAATGGGGAAATTATTTCTAGTGATTTGTTTGTCCGTGATTTAGGAGTTTTGATTTCCCAAAATTTAAAATTTAGGGAACATTATAATTCTTTGATTAAAAAAGCTTTTTCTAGATGTATTTTAATACGCAAATCATTTTTCTCGCGTGATAAATGTAACCTTGTTAAAGCTTATAGTTGTTATGTTAGACCTTTATTACAGTACTGTTGTAGTGTATGGAACCCCTCTTATATTAGCGATATAGATCGACTGGAAGCTGTTCAACGTAGATTTACTAAATATATTTTCGGTTATAATAATATTCTTTCTTACGAGGATCGTTTAATACAACTTAAATTGTGCAGACTTGAATTAAGACGCTTGCAAATTTGTCTGTGTATGATGTATCAGATTATTTGTCACAAATCATGTTTGGAAGCTGATGATTTTTTTGTATTTAATCATAATATTACCCGCAGCATTAATAGATTTAAATTAGTTATACCTGTTGTACATTCTAATTTAGAAAAGTTTGATTTCTTTTACAAATACATCGCAGTTTGGAACGATCTACCTGACTTCATTGTTTCTTCCCCTAACATAAACATATTTAAATACTAGATTAGCAAACTTTGATTTATCTAGATATCTTGTGGGGCGCGCGTAAAACTTGTCATTCCATTGACTCGCATGTCCCGTTACTAATTCGTAATCATGTATTATGTATTTTGTCATTTTGCATTTTATCAGTTGGTGTATTAGTAATAAAATTTCTTTCTTTCTTCTTCTTCAGGGGTACCCAAGTATATTATAGGTACGCGCTAACGCGCTACCTATGATTTCATTCAATTGGCTTAAAAAGACTGTTAGTTTACTCAATATCATTTCCCATTGCTACTGCATAGCTAACGTGCTGCTTTTTCAATTAATTTTATGATTAAATATTTATTTTAATCTGTTGGCCGCAGAATATACTTCGATTTTTTGCGTTGCTAAGAGAAAAAGTGATTTTTAGCAGAGACTTTAGGTACCTTTTTCCTAGTCCCCTCCTTTAACATCCTTGATAATCCACAATTCCAAGTATGTCATCTTTTTTGTTCCATCGGTGTATTTTTCTTTGCTAGTTTTATATACGCAAGCAGAGATTTAGCTGTTTTACAGCTATTTTTTCGAGTAACGACATGATAAATCAGTCTCATTGAGACCAGTTTTTCTATTTTTTCGCAAGATATCAAAAATAAAAACAAAGTGGACCACGAGGTACGTCGATGCAAGTTTTCGAGCAAGCAACAATTCAACATCGTTCTTTTCGATCAGCGAAACATCATAATGACAAAGTTAATAGTAAAAAGGATTTTGCCAAATATTTATACGACATACGCCCATACAAGGGCAGCAGCCAATTCTGGAGGAGTCTGGGTGGTGTAAAACCGGCAAAAATCCCAAAAACATGCCAGAAATTCAACTCTGGCGATCTATCAGTTTGGGGGACTACCGGATTCTTGAGTGGTCTAAACCCCTCCACTCACGCCCATGTGCGTGTACGCCTATGATTTAACGACTATGATTTGACTATGTTAATACTGATTACTTTGTTTTCAAATCCTTGCCTTAAAACATTTGCTAAAACAACCAAACAATTAATTCGAACTAGAGAAGCTGTGGGTATCTTTCGAGACTTAGTGTAAAGAACTAGATGATTATGATTTTCAAAGGATGACGGATGATATGAGTATGATGCTAAAATCAATTTGTTATTACTTGTTACAGCTCATTTTTGGTCTTTTTAGAAATAATTTGAGATACGAAATATCTTTGTGTATAATACGTAACATATTAACTTTTGCAAGGCGTATGCTTCTCAATTTTTTAAATATGATCATCTACAAATCCAAATGCGATACCAGTATGACACAAAGTGATCAGAATTCGAAGTATAGACGAACTCAGCGCCATCCTAAGTTATATAGAAGAATTTGGATTTAAAAAAAGTTTGGCAAACGTCATTCGTTGAAGTAATGCAACTGAAATAAATGTGTAAAATGATAATAAACAACGCAAACACAATGTGGTTTAAAACTTTAGCAAAACGCTGATTAACTCTAATTGAGCGGTCTAAAAGTGGGCAGATACGAAGATCCGCCACTGGCCAGTGTCCGGTCGCTTTCGCGAGCCGGAGCAGTGCTCGATTAACTAACAATTTGTGCTATTTAATCCGGAGATGCGTCATCTCGACGGGTTAAAGTGCAAAAAGGCGCAAAAGCTATAAATAGCCCATCCAAACAACGAACATACATGCTGACGTGGAAGCTATAGCAGCGCAAGAGTTCGATGAGCGTGTATGTGCACCGCACTTATACACCACCCCCTCTTAACAAAGATCCTCTTGGGGAGCAAACCCAAAGGGATCTCCGTTGGACCTCTTAATTGACCGGTCTAAAAACTGGGTAGATACGAGAATCCGCCACTGGACAGTATCCGGTTGCTTTCGCGAACCGAAGTAGTGTTCAATTACTTAACAATTTGCGCCATTTAATCCGGAGATGAAACTTCATCTCGACGGGTTAAAGCGCAAAAAAGGCACAAAAGCTATAAATAGCCCATCCGAACAGCGAAACATACATGCTGACGGGGAAGCTATAACAGCACATGAGTTCGATGAGTGTGTATGTGCACCGCACTTACACAAGTAGTTATGCGTGGCAGCCTGGGGGGTATGGTTAAGGATAGGCAGTGATTAAGCATAGGCAAAGTGGGTGGAGCTTGCTCCCTAGCTTTTCTCAGGGTGCATATAAAATTGGTATACCAAAAGTTGAACGCGGCCAGATCTTATGGTTAGGGATATGCAGTGCTTAAGCGTAGGAAAAGTGGGCGGAGCTTGCTCCTGCTTTTCATAGAGTGCATATAAAATTGGTATACCAAAAGTTGAACGCGGCCAGATCTTATGGTTAAGTATAGGACACGTGCATAAGCATAGGACACGTGTATAAGCATAGGACACGTGTATAAGCATAGGATATGTGTATAAGCGTGGGCCATGTGCATAAGTATACCTATACTGTTTTTCAGGTCGACATAAGGCGGAGTCAGGCCGAAATGATATAGCTAGTGTATTGTGTTGTGAATTTTCTATGTATGAAAATGTGTGTGTATTTAAAAATGGTATACCAATTTACACCAGCCTAAGCATAAAGCGCCGAGTTGGGGAATCCAAAACCCTCTAAGCTGAGTGTAAAGTAAACCTAAACTAAGTCATAAGTTTAAGCTGAGCCTATCAGAGACTTAAATCTAAGTTAACGTAGGGAGGAAAGAGAATACACCGGTTTGTAGGCCTAAGTGTAAAACAGGGTCTCAGCTCAGTGCAACCTGAGTTAAACCAAGATTATGTACATACAACTCTCACCACACATGGGCGTGGGGGGTTTGGGGGGTATGCACCCCCAGAAGTTGAAATACCCCCAAAGAAAAATTTTTTGCTTTTTTTAGCAATTTTTTGATGCCATTGGATAGAGCTTGATGAGAAACGTCGAAAAATGGTGTTTTTGCCATACGACCACTTTTAAGACCATTTTTTGACCTTTGAACATTTTTTCACCCCCAGACATTTTTACCCCCTCCCTCCAGAATTTTGGTGCTGCCCACGACTCTCACCCTTGCTGAAGTGAATTGTTGAGTGTGAAACAGACTATAGCCTTTATCGTAGCAGAATTTGATATATGATATGGTCATTGATACATTTTTCGAAAAAGTTTTCATAAAATTCCTTCGTTTCATCGTTAAATTCATGCCAAAACTGGCATAACGATTCAAAATCTCTCATTTTAAGGTAATATTCCAATTCATTGATAAACGACCGTTTCTCTCGCTTTTGTCTATACTCGGGTCTCATTGTCAACCAAAAGTACTTGCCCAACTTTCCTTCCTCCATGTATCCGCAAATGTGTAAAACGATGTGATTGTAGATACCTTCTCCTTTTGACGCCATTTTGATGCAATTTTATTATGGTTACCATGTATATTTATAAACAAAGTCTATAAATACTAGTGAATTCTGGGTAGGTAGGTACATCGTACTTTGAAAGAAAACAATGGAGGCAATAATTAAGGAAATTCAAAAGCAGGAAGAGGAGGCTACATCAAAAATGGAGGAAGTAATACCGAAAAGGGAAGAAGTAAAAATTACGGAAAAAAGGCCTGAAAAAGTAATAAAAGCGGAGGAAAAGTTACAATTTCTAGACGAGGATGTAAAACCCTATGGGAGGGCGATTCGGCCCCCTATTGAGCTGTGGCAAAAACCTGGATAAGCCTATGTACATATATGCTATTGATTCACTTGTGTATATATTGTCAGAATAAAAGTTCAATGAGATTTTTTCGAAACAAATTCAGGCGTATGGCACGCACATACATATAGAAATGTGACCGAGGTGTGCAGAATTTAATCGCGCTAGTCAGGAAATTGGAAAAAGAGTCTTGAAACGTTATCCTTAACAGCAAGAAAATAATCAGTTTACACCCCCCATTTACAGTAAATAATAATCTGTAAGGTTTATGTTGCACGTTTACCGTATATAATTACTTACATACCTACAGTACTTAAAAATAAAGGTTCAGAATATCGTCAGTAGTGTCGACAGCAAGAAAAGAATTAATTTACACCAGATTTACAGTAATTATCCGAGTACGAAATATGAACCGCATAAATTTCCAGGTCTAATTTTTCGTATGACTACCCTAAAATCAACTTTACTGTTTTTCGAGTCTGGAAAAATCGTGTGCGTGGGATCGAAAACGGTTGAAGAAGCTAAGCAGACATTAGAAAAAGGTTTAAAAATTACCAATTCAAGCAGCAGTGAAATAAAAATGAAAATTCACACGTTTGTCGGCTCATTTAATTTAAATTTTCCAATCAATCTAGCCAATTATTACGAAAAAGTAGGCAAAAAATGTCAATATGAGCCAGAGATTTTTTCTAGGCTCGTCTACAGACTGAGAAACACGACAGCCATTTTATCCACTAGTGGTAAAGTCAAAGTAACTGGAGCTAAATACATACACCATCTAAGTCAAACCGAGCTCATTCTAACTGTGCTACTCAAATGAGAAAAAATTTGAAAAAAGCAGAGGCACTGAAAAATTGACTTTTTTGTGCCAAAAAATAATACGAACGCTTGTAAAATATACACTTCTGTTAATTTAGTGTCCCTTAAAAGGGCCGTTGGGATTAGGAATACAATGAAAAAACCGGCGTCCGCCGCCCCTCAATAAACGGGGTAAATCGTTCTAGCGAACGGATGATAATGGCCTATTTTCAGGACCACCCGGTACCATGACGTCGCTCGGCCTCGACGCTTATCATAGCCGATAATTCGGCCCGCGTCAAATTCGTAGCAAGGCTCGTTGCCGGCGACCCAGAACGTCGCGTAATCAAGGGCGTCCTGGATCAGCCCCGCTACGACCGGCTCATCAACCCAAAATAGGCTGTATCGCCTGCGTCCGCGCCGTTCAGCGGCGATGTTGGCCGCCCTGTTCAGATGTTTGGCCATGTGGCCATACTCGGACTTTGTCAATTTAATTTTGGCGAACTCGTAATTCGAGTTTCTGATCAACGCAGCCATAACGACTACCAAAGAAACGCGCGAATGAGGTCCGAGCTTCAAACTCAAGTATATGAAGGAAAATTAGTATACCATTTTAGAAAAGAAAAATTGGTATACCAATTTTAGTATAGAGAATTCAGCACGGAAAATTGGTATACCATTTACGTTTCCTATCATTTTTATGCATCAAAATTGGTATACTAAAAAAAACACGGAACATTGGTACATATACCATTTACGTTTACTATCATTTTTATGCATCAAAATTGGTAATTTGTATACCAAAAAAACAAGGAAAATCGGTATAACATTTACGTTTCCTCTCATTTTTATGCATCGAGCCAAAAATCACAGAGTGCGCTACATTTTCTAAACCCGCTGGCTCCCTCGCATAAAAAAGAGGTTATAAATAAGCGCACATAAAATTTCGCGAAAACAATGGATATGCTTTCTACGGAAATTTTGATAAAAATTTTTAAATACCTAGACGGAAAATGCAGGCTAAAATTGCGGAAAGTTTGCCAGAAATGGCTGGAAATTATCGACAATTTTGGTTTTTGGCCCGTTTCTTACAAAACGGGTATACAAATTACTGACGAGGGATTATTTCTCTGCCCTCGTCACATCAAAATGAGTCCTACGTTCAGACATCATAAAAATCGTTAATCCAATCGAGCTTAAAGCCTACGACAAATTCGATTCGCGTATTGTTCGACTGTTTCTTGCCAAAAATTCGTGCGTAAAACAGTTGGTTCTGAACACGTGCCAAGCCAAGTGCACGATTGGTCAGCAACCGATTCTGAAACATTCCGAATAAATATAATAATAATTAAATGGGCGTATTTAGGCGAAAAATGCGCACATTTCTTAAAACGTATGAACGCAGAGAAAATTATATTAAGCCAAATTATTTTAGAACAGAGTTTCTATTTATGTCCTCCAAAAGCATTAAACTATTTTTTAATTAATTTCCTTTCGTCCAATAATAAAATGCAATGTCGTTCATTTTTTTTAAATCTGCATAAAACATTAGTAGAAAGATCGCAAAAATGTGTTATAGTGATACATATAGGGCAATTGGGTTTTTCAACGCATTACGATTTTGAAGATTACGTGATAGAAAAAAATATCGCCGCAAATTATTTTAGATTGTACGTATATCGACACAATTATGTTGTTTGGAAAAGGAGTATATTTAATAAAAAATACATAATTTCTGTATACGATGTAGCTGGGAAGGAAGAGTTTTATCCTCAATTTTTGTTCTAAAAAAAGAAAATTAAATGAATAAAATAATAAATTAAAAGACCCTATTCGTCACTGATGCAAATGCAAAGATGTATTTGCAAAGGCGTCCGATGTGCACCGCGAGGAGGTTATGTCTTGTCGCACATCGTAACATAAAAGTAAAAGTATAAATAAAAAAAATAAAAAAATAAAAAGAAAAAACAAAGAATGTCTCTCAACTTTACAAATTTCACAAGCAGAAATCGAGATTTTCCGCTAAAAGAAATCGAAAAATGTCTCGAAAAAGTTGATTCCAATGAAAGTGTTTCTAATCAAATCATCAGTTGTTTAGTTCTTTTATTAATACTGATCGTTTTGTCCCTATTCAAAATGATGAAGAAAAAATGTTTTCGCCCGACGACAAACAATTCTAATTCAGCCATTATTATATTACATTATATTATTATATTACATTATAGCCATTATAGGACTTTTGCAGAGTTTGGAAATTTTTTTTGTAAAGTTTGGAAAATTTTTGTGAAGTTTGGAAATTTTTTTGTAAAGTTTGGAAAATTTCTTGTAAAGTTTGGAAAATTTACTATTTAATTTGGCATCGTTCAAGCATTGTTGAGGCTATTTTATATGCTGTATGCAACTCATGCTCATGTTTTGCACCTGTGAGAATCATTTTTCCGCTTGTAAAGAGCAAAAATGTTACATTTCTAAATTTGTATACTAAACCAGGAAACAATTCTACTTCATACATGCATTTTCCGTTTACCATCTCATAAAATTTACAAAGATCAACGCAGAATCCCAAGTTAGCCGAGCCAACAAACAGCTCAGGCTTTATTATCAACATTGAATTCTCCATCTTTAGTATATGGATGAATCCCTTTATCGTATTTTCGCCTTCTTGTATAGTTTTAGCTCCAATGCATACAATTTTACCCGATCTGAAAATCAGCAATGTTGCCTGAGGTAATCGAAATACAATACCTGGAAATTTTTGGTGATTGTATTGCGCAGTATTTGGCAATTTCAGATAGACATCATCTAGATTTAGCGTATTTGGTAATGCTGTAGTTAGCACAATGTTCTGTATTGTGACCATTTTCTATACATACCTATACATATATGTATAAATCATTATTTATAAACAAAAATGGTTTTCCAACATCCTTTCACCTGCCTTGTCTCAGGGCCAACCAAATCGGCAAAACAACGTTTATTAGGCGATTGAGAACAGAGACCGTTTGATTGATACAAAAATTAAAAAGATTTGGTGGTGCTTTGCAGAAAACCAGCCGCTTTATAAGAAAATCGATCATGTGTCATTTATAGAGGGGCTTCCTGATTTTAGTTACTTTAAGCACCACACCACAACTTTTGGTACTCGATGACTCAATGCAAGAGAGCAAGGGTAATGCTCAAATTGTATAACTATTCACAAGGAGTTGTCATCATTGGAATATTAGCATCATCCACATTGTACAAAACGCTTTCTTCGAAGGTTTCAGGACATCGCGTTTAAACTCGGATTATATTGTTTTATTTAAAAATCCTGCTGATCAGCTACAAGCACAAATGCTGTCCAGGCAGCTTTACCCTACCAATCCAAAATATTTTCTAGAGGCCTATTCCAATGCTACTTCTCATCCGCATATGACTATCTTCTGATTGATCTCACTAAAATCTTAGAGATGAGCGTAGGCTGAAAACAAATATTTTCAGTGATAGTCCCACTGTTTATATACAAAAATCTATAAATACTAAGGAAAACACTAATGAAATAATGTAAAAATGGGTAAAGAACGATTAAAACACAATATTGTACGTCTACATCTTTTAAGTAAAGCGAAAAAACCTCAAAGAGACGCTATTATAAATACTGCAACGAAAGATCAAATCCTTTGTCTTTGCGACTGTGCAAACAATTTCCTGAACAGTAATATTCATTTTTCTGAGAAAGATATCAACAAACTTCGAAGATACCAGAATCAAATAAGATACTTGGCAAACAAAAGACAGGCAAGTACGAAAGAAAGAAAAAATATCATAATACAAGGCGGTGGTTTTCTTCCACTTTCACGTACTCCTATACTTACAATTGCAGGCAGTTTACTACCTGACGCAATTACAGGTAGAAAATGAAACACACTGAAAAAATGATTTTAATACCCGCTGAAATAAGCGAACGTTATAAGCCAGTGGACATTCTACTCAATTCCTTGGATAATGAGATGCAAAAAAATCTTGAATAACAAAAGCGTGCCACCTGATGCAAAGCTCAAAAAATATAATCAGATACTTGTCAAATTTAAGCGATTGCAAGAACAGAAACAGCAACCATATAAAGCTGGCATTGTTGAAAATGTGAGTAATGCAATTAGCGATGAAGAAATACTCTATGGTATGCCAAAAAGTCAAATTCCAAAGGCAAAGGATTTGATCTTTCGTTGCATTATTTATAATAGCGTCTCTTTGAGGTTTTTGCTTTACTTAAGAGATGTAGACATACAATATTGCGTTTTAATCGTTCTTTACCCATTTTTACATATGTGGATGATGCTAATATTCCAATGATTGACAACTCCGTGTGAATAGTTGTACAATTTGAGCATTACCCTTTCTCTTTTGCATTAAATCATCGTGTACCAAAAGTTGTGGTGTAGTGCTTAAAGTAAGTAAAATCAGGAAGCCCCTCTATAAATGACGCATGATCGATTTTCTTATAAAGCGGCTGGTTTTCTGCAAAGCACCACCAAATCTTTTTAATTTTTGTATCAATCAAACGGTCTCTGTTCTCAATCAGTCGCCTAACAAACGTTGTTTTGCCTGATTTTGTTGGCCCTGAGACAAGGCAGGTGAAAGGATGTTGAAAAACCATTTTTGTTTATAAATAATTATTTATACATATGTATAGGTATTTATAGAAAATGGTCACAATACAGAACATTGTGCTAACTACAGCATTACCAAATACGCTAAATCTAGATGATGTCTATCTGAAATTGCCAAATACTGTGCAATACAATCACCAAAAATTTCCAGGTATTGTATTTCGATTACCTCAGGCAACATTGTTGATTTTCAGATCGGGTAAAATTGTGTGCATTGGAGCTAAAACTATACAAGAAGGCGAAAATACGATAAAGGCATTCATCCATATACTACAGATGGAGAATTCAATGTTGGAAATAAAGCCTGAGCTGTTTGTTGGCTCGGCTAACTTGGGATTTCGCGTTTATCTTTGTAAATTTTATGAGATGGTAAACGGAAAATGCATGTATGAAGTAGAATTGTTTCCTGGTTTAGTATACAAATTTAGAAATGTAACATTTTTGCTCTTTACAAGCGGAAAAATGATTCTCACAGGTGCAAAACATAAGCATGAGTTGCATACAGCATATAAAATAGTCTGAACAATGCTTGAACAATGCCAAATTAAATAGTAAATTTCCCAAACTTTACAAGAAATTTTCAAAACTTTACAAAAAATTTTCCAAATTTTACAAAAAATTTTCCAAACTTTACAAAAAAATTTCCAAACTCTGCAAAAGTCCCATGCTTATGCACGCAAGATTAATTCCAAACTTTGCAAAAAATTTTCCAAACTTTACAAAAAAATTTCCAAACTTTACAAAAAATGTTCCAAACTCTGCAAAACTTTAAATTAAGACCTTAGAAATGGATGAGATTAGATGCTCGTCTATGTGTGTGGTGTAAAGGTTTGCAAATAAAATTTGGCCTCGGGACTTGAAAAATTCCCATAATTTAAATAATATGTCAATATCGCCCTTTTTTAATCGTTTTCTGATATACTCTGAGAAGCTCAAAATAGCATTCTCATCAAATTCCAGTCATGTTCGCTTATATTGCTCACTCATTTTTGGCCAAAAATAATTTCCAAATGCATCATCAGACAAGCAAGTTTACTGTGACAAACGATGCAAAATATGATTGAAAAAACCTTGGCTGATCTCCATTTTTGACCTTAATTGGAGATACAGAATTACTTACTATTTATAACTTTATTAGGTTCGAGACCCAGGAATCAAACTTTTCTGGGTACCCTCACCAGCGTACTAAATCATCAGTTTTATTGCCTACGCGTTTTCAAAATCTTTTCAATCACGTACAAATGGTTAGTTTTTATTTCAATTTTTTGCGATTCGGGCTCATAAAAAAATACCTTCGACTCTTCCGCCCATTTGGTCTTCTAAAACGTAAACGGGTGGGGTTCGAGTATATCTTTCTTTAATTACGAAAAACTCTTCTGCCCAATTAGGCCAAAATCCTTTTTCAAAAGTGCGCTTAACTTTACTCAGTCGGACTTTATCGCCAATATTAAATTTAAAGACAACGTTCTGTTTATCAATCCTAAATGCTCTATTCAAAATTTCCGTTTCATTTTTTACGGTCATAATAGCTGGCGATGTACCTATCGTAGGATGCTTAGAGTGATAATAATGTTTCATTAAGTCGGGTAATACGTCAACATATTAATACGAATTGCTCTTGGTGAAGTACCTCCACATACGTTCTTTAAGCGTGCGATTAAAACGTTCAACTACGCTAGCTTTTGTTTCGCTTCTGGTCGTGAAAAAATTGATAGATTCAGATTTTAGAAATTTCTGGAACTCCTTGTTTGTAAATTCAGTCCCTGCGTCCGTTTGCAGCTTGTACGGTTTTCGATCTGATGAATTTAAAATGCTTTGAAAAGCGGTCAGAACATCTTTTGAACTTTTAGATTTGAGAGGGACAGACCATGCGTATTTTGAAAAAATGTCTACGCAGTTCAAGAGATACTTGAAATTATCGTTAAACTTGCTTAAAGACTGCAGATCTACAATATCGGCTTGCCATCAATGCTACTCATCAATGCTACTTACTAACACTTTATTTCGAGAATACCGTTTGAGGGCGGGTTATGTGTAGGTGCTTTTCCAACCATTCTTTCACGTAGGACCGGTCTATTTTTGGCTTTACTTTTTTAGCCCTCTCATATAGCTGTTCCACGCTACTATAGCCCGTACTTTAACACTTTTTCCATTTTTTTATTTCATTTTATAACATTCTATCTATTTATTAACATCATTAAAATTGCATCAAATGATAATTTATCACTACCCCGAGCTGTTGTTACAGGAATGGCAAAGCTGGACAATAGCCCTAAATGGGAGTCTATTAGGGAAGGCGACAAAGGGCGACATTGTTTACAAAAACGGCTAGCTTTAGACTTAATGCACAAAGCTGATCTTAACACTGATAAAGAAAAATACGGTCTTGAAGCTGTTGAAAAAATTCAAAACGTTCTGGTACCTAACTACCAAATTAAAGTTTACTCGGACAATATTTTGTTTTATGAAGGGCCAAAGGCCGGCAAAATAATTAATTTGCATGTAGATAATAATCACTATGCTCTGATGACAAAACAGCTGACTACTTTCGTACTATAACGGCTATAGTGAACATAGTGGCGCTTGTGGAACTTGGTGGCGCTTGTGGACTCACACAGGGACTGCTACCCCCAACACGCACATCACACACACACACACACACACACACACACACACACACACACACACTGACAATGTTGTTTCGGAACAAGTTGTTTCGGAACCAACTGTTACTGTAAGAAAAAATGGAGCTCTCGAAGCTGAAGCATTCATGTATAATAAATTGGTTAAAAATTTGGAAAGGATTTTTTCCCTAAGCTTGCTTTACACTACTTTACACTTTACACTAGTCTCCCACAAAATACAACAAAACTCTCTAGGACTGGACAACTTATATTGCCTTTGTTTAGGAACAAGTTGTTTCGGAACCAGCTGTTACTGTAAAAAAAATCGATAAAATGCGGAGAAACCCCCTTTTCAGGACCCCCTAGCCTTACTAGTGGTCCCCTCAGGCCCTCTTTAGGCTTACGGGTAGGTCCGGGCAGGTCCCCAACTCATTTGCGCCCCGGCGCTACCTCGATTTAGGGCCAGGGCGCAAGATTTTACACCCTTTGCCTATGCTTAAGCATTGCCTATGCTTACGCGTTGCACCCCAGGGGGCCACGGTATACTACTCATACCTGCGTATGTTTTTCATATCTATCCTCGATTGAGTCAGCTTACATTTAATAAAATCTGATCTCGAATTACGAAAAATCTTAGGTAAGGCATACAAACGACCATACAACTGCAAAGAAATTTGGAGGTCATGCCCTACATGGGCGTGAAAGTCTGGGAGAGGGGGTAAACCTAAGCCATAAGTTAAAATCCCCGCGCAGATTACTATAGACCCCTGAATTCTATTTTTACTAAGATTTTTGGTGTTTGCACCCCACCCCCAGAATTTTCTTGCTGCCCATGTATGGTCATGCCTGGAAAAAATTTTCATGAAGTAGGTTCCTTTTTCAGACTTAAAAACGATAAGGACGTGTCAAAAACACTGTTTTTTGACGTTTCTGGGGATGCTCATTCTTACTATAGTCAGTTTCATTCTAAACGGCCCATTTATAGCTAAAGTCTTCTTACTATAATAGATTTTCACTGCACAAATGGAATTTAGAATTATGCTCTCGTAACAGATGGTTGCTTTTATCTCTACTTACTGATGTTTAATATGCTTTGCTTGCGCATCTCAAAGACTGCCTGGACAACCATAGTCTGTTTCATTTGACTGAGGTTTTTGAAAAAATTTAAATTGCCTGCAAAAGTGTTTCAAACTAATGCCATTGTTGCGATATTCTATAGAATATTGAGTTATCGTGAAACATTTGCCATTGTTAGCCGGCCCGCATTACTGCATTGAAATTTTAAGCCACTCTTGTAGCCTAATTCATGAAAATTAAATTCAAAAGAAAACCCCAAAGTTATAGTCAGTTTCACAAAACTTCGTGCATGAATTTTAAGAATTTTTATCGACAGTAGCCGCGGGTTACGATAAATATATATTAGATCAATGAATCGCAATCTGTCAGTTTATCGTCGGAGATAGTTTTAAAATTTATGAACGAAGTTGTGTGAAACAGACTATAAATAAAACAGACTATAAATGAAATGTAAAATATTTTGCTGCAATAATAAGCCGTGAAGCAAAAATGGGCCATTTGGAATGGGCCGTTTGAAACAAAATTTCGAAAAGCCTCAAAAACCTTTGAGCGAAAAAATGAGTTTTGGTGATATATATGTAGCGAAAGACGCGTAGCAGAAAAGTTTGAAGGATTTTTTAAAAAATTAACACTTCTGGGATGGGGAGGTTGCAGCAATGACGACTATCCTTTACAATGGCGAAGTTCCCAAAGTGGGAACATTGCTCGTAGATTTTGAGAAAAAGCTCGCAGATGCGAATATTCCCATTGCCAAATGTAATAGTCCTTGCCTATGCGCCTGGCCTTGGAAAATGGCCTATTTTCAAAATATAACTACGACAGTTACACGTTACGAACTCTATACGAACTTTTTGCCATCAGTTCGCGGAAGCCAACCAACGACACAGTATTACTGTACCGGATTTACATAACCTTTTCGAGCAGCCATAATTGCGATGTGTGAGTTCGAGGTTATGCCTTCATTCCTCACTTAATCCCCAATTTTCATTACAAAATTCAATTAGATACTTGTCCGGTAAAATAGAATTATGTATATGTTAATAGCAGTTGTTAACCTGTTACTGCTGTAAAATTCTAGAACATTCTATTCAGTAAAAAGTAATTTTATCTAATGTTATTTTGTTTTCGTTGACCTCGTTTTACTGTAGTCATCCCCTACTGGGATAGTCAGTCTGAGTTTTTTGGTTTTTTAGTAGTTGGTGTCGTTTTAGCTTTAGTATTATTTGTTTGTCCCGGCTTGTTGCCGTGGTTGTACATTCTGTTAATAAATTAGAAAATCACCACCTAGGGATTAATTATATTGAGGGTGAGTTGGGCCGGCTGCTTTCGACGATGACATATTTTGGATTTTAGCAGTGTGTTAATATTGAGCCGGTCCGTGTTTACTGAAACAACACGAACACGGGTGTATTCACCTTCAAGACTTACTTTGGTATTTAGGTACTTAGATCTGCTCTTAGCGCTGGCCCCGATCGCTTAGTCTGGTACAACTTCGGTCTTTGGACCCTTACAGACCTTATGGCTTCGATCCCCTTGGTCCTAATATTGCTGACCGCTTCTTGTTGGGTGATCTCAGCAGCTACGCACTAAGCCCTAAGAATACCTACCTAAATCTTGGAATTGCCGCAAAGGTCAGTTGACCTATCTCAATGCTCAAGTTGATGAATTAACTTGTTTTCTGGGTTCGAATCAATCAGAAATGTTTTTGGTTCCTAATGTACGTAGCACAATGAAATTTGAAAACAACACCAACGAGCTCTAGACTGACCAATCATCTTTAAAGATTAAATAATATTTTTGACCAATTTTAGGATTGAGAAAAGAATTATGACTTTTGAACGAAATAGATAATCATACGAAGTTTACCTATTCCTCCACTAGAAATCCCAGAATCCTCAATGTTGGGAAACTCCGGCCTCACCCGCGGTATAACAAAACCCCTGGGTGGGTTTTATATTTTATTCTAATGCAATATACACGGCTTTGTGCCGGACAACAAAATAACGCAAAAATGAATAAAAACGTACTCGACTATCGAATCGAACGTCAACCAACTAAAATGATGGCCTCATAGGACCATTACGGTAAACAAAAGTTTACGTTTAAATAACATAATACTGGAATACTTTTAACTCAGATCGAATATTCTAAACTAATACGAGCGGTAATGCATAAAACAATTACTATTATCATATACTTAATTCTATGTTACCGGACAATAGTGATCGACCGGGGGCGACTTTTTTGGCCCATCAATAAGGTCTATGTCGCTGCTATTAGCACACTCTGTATCATTCGAATCTTAGCTACGGCTACTGCTGCTGTAGCTATTGGATGCAATAGGTATTGGATGTAATAAATGAGACATCACACATTTCCATATGGGGAGGGGTATTACCCCCTCAGGGTCCAAGACACAAGTCACTGTCAGACGATTTTTGGTGAAAACCTTTTTGAATTTTTTGAACTTAATTTTTTAGTATGGCAAAAGTGTACCTAACTATTAGAATTTCACGAAGTGATACATTATTTTATTATGTGAGCTAGAGTAAATAGATAAACTATCACTATAAAACATGCATGTAATCGCTTAAAATTTTATGAGGTTCCCTCAGTATACCTACATGTAACGGCTGGAAATCTAGGGTAGGGGTCGCGCGCCATTTTTAGAAGGAGGGGGTTAGCGACTAGATCAAAAATGGTAAAAACACATAAAAATAGCCAAAAAAGCACAGGCTTTCGCCAAAAAATGGGGGAGGGTGGTTAAATATTTTCTGACTTTCAAGGAAGTTCGGGGCTTCAAAGCGGAGATTGGGGATGGCCCAAATCCTCTGTCACATGTATATTCCTCGGCTATTTTCAGGGAAGGAGGTAAGCGGCTGCATTTCTGCAGCCGCTTACTCCCCTTGAAAGTCTTTAGAATGGTAGAATTTTCAATAAGGAATTCTACACCTTTTTACAGTTTTTGTTCTTCAAAAATCTTTGTACATGTACAAAGATGGTCCTGAAACGTCTATGTACATCAGCAAAAATCTTCCCTGAATACAAAAAGACCGTGCTTCTAAATGTGATAATTCGGCCTGAATTTAGTTGATAGTTCGGCGCGAAGTGCCGAAATTTTATGAGCTTCTGATGGAATTCACACATAAAACTCGACTGAGAAAGCTAAAACAACTTGTACTACAAAAATGAGAAATATTACAAAAATTGTAATATGCGAATTAAATCTTGTAATAAGCAACACTGCGCTTAGAATGGAAAAATGGAAAAATGTCAAATATTCAGGAACCCAAAAATTAGCCAAATACACTAAGGTCGAAAAACTATGTTCTACTACCACACTGAAATCGTTACTGTACCATATTAAAGTATACAAAAATTTGCATGTGCAAAAGAGTGTTTTTTGTATTCGCCAAAGATTTTTCCCGATGTACAAAAGACCAGGACTATCTTTGTACATGTACAAAGATTTTTGGGAGGATAAAAACTGTAAAAAGGTATAAAATTCTACGGCATTTCCCTCCGATATGAAAAATTGTCTGTCCTATACATCTTTTAAATGGCAAAATTTAAATTTAGAATGCAGAAATGTCAAATTTTTAGGCGCTTCGCTCCGTTTTGAGACAATTTTAGTAATTCTTGGCGTTAGAAACTCAGAAATTAGCTAAAATATACAATTAAAAGTCAAAAGACCCTGTTTTGCCACTAATTTTCTGGTCCTCCAATTTGGGATTTCACCCTCCCTCAACTCTGGACTGGACCCTAGGAAACTATTTGAGACATATTTAGTTTATCGGATCGGACGCAATTCTGCAGCGTAGTTTATATTCGCCTATAATTAACCTCGGTCCTAATTAGAGCTGCACGCTGGCGGTACCCGAATCGGTGTACCCGGGTATCCCGGATGTTGGACCCGGGTACCCGGGTAGAAAATAGTTTTACTACCCGGGTACCCGACGGGTACTCGGGTATACCCGGTACCCGAATCCCCTAACATAAAATGGAAAATTAGCACTGCAGTTATGCAATATGTGCTAAGAATCGAATTAGAAACCTAGAAACGTATTGCTTCTAGTGCGATTGAATCACAATGTAAATGTGATATGATATAATCAACCGTATATTGTTAAATAAGCGAGTCTGTTAATATTTCCTATTGTCACAGTATATCGCATACATACGGTTTAGGCAAATTCCATCATTCAGGTCTTTACTTAAATTATTTTATTTGTGCCGAATTCTTCTTATTCTCTATTGTAAACAAATTTAAACACGAATTTATCTGCTAACGACGCTTTTTTCTAATGCATTTACTTCTGTGACCATTATATAAATTTAGACTGCAACTTTTATTCACATCGTGCGCGCAACTGTTTTAGTTAGACCTGATTCGAAGCCTATCGATGTTCCAAATGCAGTCAGCCATAGGCGTAGCCCCCAAAATTTTCAAGAAATATTGTTGATTTTTTTGTTGGACTAATGTGTGTCCAGAAAATTGAGTTCAAAAGACAAAAACGTCAAAATTTTCCGGCGCTTCGTGCCAAGTCATTATTATTTATTGCTATATAGATCCAATGAATTTAAAAGCTTGAATCAGCTAAAATAATATAAAACTTCGCATCACTTCAGTTATTTAATGCACTATTAGTTCATTGAATGAAACTGCACATGCTTGTTTAACATAATAGTAAAAGTGCGAAAATGTTTGCGTACCATCTCTGCTTTGTTTATCTTTGTTTACAAGGACGCATAATTCTATTTTAAATGAAAGGAAAGGCCAAATTTTCTTGTGTTTTTGCGCATTTTCTGTTTTCTGAATTATTTAATAAGAAGGCCACAAATGGGCCTGAAAACGGTAAGAACAAAATTCTCATTGATACATCTTTCAATGACTTATTGGTTGCGACCCGTTGCTGCTCTCACTTAGCAAAGGTCGAAAAACGCAATTTTAAGTTTTTCTGGGCTTAATCCAGAACCGAGATTTTGCCGATTTACGAAAATTTTAACGTTACTAATAAATTATAGTGCTTTTTTGCAAAATTTTCCGGGGTTCTGCCCGGACCCGGTGGGGCGCTTGAGCGCGCCACCCCAGACCCCCAGCTGTACTATCTAGTTTTACACGTGCAAAGAGATTTTTAGGAGGACCATAGCTTCCCAAGGTCGAAAGTTTAGAGGGGGTGAAATCCCAAAATTTGAGACCACTAAATTTAGATTTCTAGCCTTTTTTGCAGGTCAAATATGCAAAACGCTTAAAACATCTTATATAGCATGTTTTAATGTGAAAAACTGCATTTTTAACTACTTTTTGTCCCATTTTGACTACTTTCGTCACTCTTGTAAGTAAAAAATATAAGAATTCATCGAAAATTTCGACTTTTCAGATTATTTTAACTTCATTCTAGGTATTTTATGGGTAAATAAAAAAGTAACGTATATACTAGTCGGCGTTGACATCTGCGCTGCTTTTGTACCCAAAAATCATTGCAGAAAACGTTTGATAGCTCAAAATCGTCTGACAGTGATTCAAGTATCGGACCCTGAGGTGGGGGTAATGCCCCCCTCACCCCCCCCTATGGGAATGTGTGAGGAGGACAGAAAAGGTAAAAGGATTGGGAATTTTTAAAAATTTCTGGCGCTTCGCGCCGCAATTAGTTTATCTTTTCTGTATGATTAAAGCGGTATAAATTGAGTTGAAAGAGTAAAAACGTCAAAATTTTCCTGCGCATAGCACCGCCGATGATTGTCTTTCTTTTTGTAAAGCTCCAGCATTGCGTTTAAAAGCCTGGATCAGTCAAAATATCTTCTTACTAAGTTAATAATTCGTAGTATTCCTGTTCTGCTCTGTCAGACTATTAGGATTCAGTATTCATATATCTATACAACATGTTAAGGGCGGTAAAAAATGACTGAATTTCTTGGTGCTTTGCGCCACTTATGATTTACGAACTGTTTGTCAATAAAAAGGCCGTAAATTCTACATGAAAACGGTAAAAATTTCGAAAATTTTTGGCGCTTCGCGCCGTTGGTTCCCCACAATCAGTGCGCCATAGAATACCGTTAAGAAAAAACTGTGGAAGAATGCGAAAAAGCGAGAGCGATTAGTGATTAAAATTGAAAGTAATGCTAAATTGCTAAAACCATGTTTGAACTTGGAATGAAAATAAAATCTTGAACTTAACCAGCTTTATTAGTATTCTCCATAAGCAAGTGAAGTATCGTTTTTATCCTTCTTAAATTGGTATGTAATCATGCAATGTTAATTGTTAATTTTCAACCCGACCCCGACCCCGACCCCGACTGGGGGTGAAGATCTGACCCTGTACGATCACTGCTGTCAACCGAAAATAAACAATGTTCACTGCATTCTCTTTTATCTAAGGTCCTACCGGGTATACCCGGGTATACCCGGTATCCGAATTACCCGGTACCCGGGTAATGAAATAGCCGGGTACCCGGGTAGTAAAATTTGCAAAATGTGCAGCTCTAGTCCTAATAACTGTTACACAGGAAACGCGTTTTAAAGCACACAGTCCCCATTCAAATGGATGTAAAAGTGTTTTTTGTAGAAATAGTTTGTTAAAAACGTACAATTTCTAACTAGAAATAGAACGTATTTGTCAACTCTAAATCTTTTAGCCATAGCTATGAATGAATGAGTTAAAAGTAGCATTTAGTTTAAATGAGTTAAGTGGAGGAATCGAAAATATGCAGATTTTCCTGAACATTCATTCATTAAAAGCTCATTTATACACAGTAGAAAACTTATGACAAGGACTAAGTAAGTATACATATGGTCTAATCAGTACAGTTCTCAAAATTAACACTTGCTCATTGATAAATAAGTGCCAGTATCACAGCCTGTACAAAATACGAATTACACTAAATTTTTTCCTCGGCCCCGGCCATTTTTTGACCTTGCCCCGGCCGGGGCCGGGATGCTGAAAAATGGCCGGGGATTGCCGGGGCCGGGGCCCCGGTCGATCACTACGGCGGACAAGTA
>JAVLUZ010000756.1:138479-210849 GCA_036768485.1 Mermis nigrescens | reverse complement strand
AAGAGTCTTAGGGACCATCTTTGTGCCTTTACAAACGGACCTTGTACAAAAAATACTGCCTGGAATTTTCTGTTCATGTATATAGGTTTCAAAACAATTTTAACAGCAGAAACAGCTATTTTCGCATAGTTTTCTTCTATTTTCAATTAAGATTTTCGATGTTATGCATCAAATGCTATAAATACAGGAAATCAAGCAGTAAATCACGCTTCTAGATGTCTATCCGCCTCAATTTTACAAATTTTTTGGCGCTTCGCGCCAGATTTTCGTTAAAGTCAAAAACTTCAATGATTTTTTTCGCACAAAATTGTCTAAAATTTCAAAAGTTTTAGGAAAAATATTGCGCCAAAAGGGATTTTATGTAGAAGTATACAATGTAAAACCATGAAAAAAACGCTATTTCGCGCGCTAAGGGCA
Organism: Mermis nigrescens; assembly: GCA_036768485.1. Taxonomy (NCBI): domain Eukaryota; kingdom Metazoa; phylum Nematoda; class Enoplea; order Mermithida; family Mermithidae; genus Mermis; species Mermis nigrescens. The sequence goes on along the minus strand of JAVLUZ010000756.1, from coordinate 210,432 downwards.
AATTTTTGGACCTATTTTCGACTGTTTTTGGAAAAGTTGGGATACCACCCCCTTACGAAAAATCCCAGATCCGCCACTGCAGTTGCCATATATACTAATTTAATCTGACAACAGACGCTACTGCGCTTTCTCTATGAATTGAATGATAAGTAAACAAACATTAGGAAGCTGATTTTGTTTTCAATGAGCAGAAAACAATGCGAAGTTGTCAGAAAGTAAATTATTTTGTGCTGGAAACCTTTAAACAAATAGACGAGGAAAATGCATAACCATTTAGATTACAAGAAGATTGACTGTGGAGTGTTTAAATCGTGCAGTTGGGGCTAAATAAACAGTAAATATAATACTCAGCGTTAAGCGCCAAAAATTTCTTGGGATTTTTGCTGAAAAATTCGTTAAAAAAGCATAAAAATTACTACAGCAGAAGCCAGAGCCAGAACCAGAGCTCCGGTCGATCCCTAATAAACATTGACAAAAATCTACGAATTCATCAGGGTACAGTTTCGACCTTACGACTCACTGTTGAGAAATCAGCCATGATGTTAATTTAATCATAGATTTTTATGTCTGACTACGAAATTGAGCATATAATTTTTATTTATTTGCAATTATTCTGTTTCATTGAAAATTTCTTGCAATGAAGTGCTGAAAGTGCTTTTATTATTGCGTATACTAATTTTTTTACGATATCCGAGCAGGCCCTTTTCCAAAACAGACCGCCTTCTCTCCAAAATAAAAAATTTTTTCTGAATTCACAAGTATCTCCCGAAAGAAAAAATGATAAATTCCTTAATTGCGTCTAAAACCTCGCCAAAGCAGGTTTTTGAGGTAATTTTGAGCAAGAAAACGCAAATATTTTAGGCGCTTCGCGCTGAATTTATTGTTTGTAGTGTATACAGTTTTGGTCTTATAAGCCGCTCAAAATCACTCAAATTTGAGTTAGACATTGAGAGCATGTCAATTTTTCCGGCGCTCCGCACAGGATTTGTTGTTCTGGTGTAGTTTATATCTTCTAAATTGCTCAAAACCGATCAATTTTAAGATATGATATGAAAAACATAAAGTTTTTTCCGGCGCCTTGCGCCGGATTTATCGTTTATCTATAGCTTCTGTCTCCTATTCGATCAAAACTGCTCAAATTTGATTTATGACATGAATGACATAAATTTTATTGCGGTGCAATTTTTTGTTCATGTATAGTTTCTGTCTTCAAGCCCGCTCAAAACCACTCAAATTTGAGTTGAACATGAAAAAAATAATAAATTTTTGTAGCACTCTGCACCAGTGTTTTTGTTTTGTACAAGGTCCGTTTGTACATGTACAAAGATAGTCCCCGAAAGTCTTTGTACATTTTGAACACACAAATTTTTGGGTACTATAATATGATACAATAGCGATTTTAGTGTGGCAAAAACAGAGTTATTCAAGCTTTGGTAGTGTGTTTTAGCTCATTTCTGGGCTTCTGAGGGCAAAAATCACTAATAATCGTCTCAAAACGGCGAAATTTGTTATTTTTCCTTTCAAAATGCAATTTCTGCCATTATAAAGATGAACACACAATTACTCATTTTGGCGCGAAGTGCCGAAAATTTTTGCGAATTTTAGACCTATTTTGCAATTTTTGTCTTCCCAAAAATCTTTGTACGTGTACAAAGACGGTCCCCCAAAAGTCTTTGTACACCGAGAAAAATCTTTACCGAATACAAAAAAAACCGTGCAGTCTGCAACGAATTATCCATTTCCTCTTTTGTTTTTCTTAGCAAAACACAAACATTAAATACAAGGCCAAAAGTTAAGAAATTGTTTGTCGATGGAATGGTAAGAAATCACTTGTACAGATAGTTTAAACGATAGAGATTTGTTTTGTATGAGAATGAAATAAAGTGAAAATTTTTTGAAATTTTTTAAACAGCTTTCCTTCGCCATTGTGTAGAGCTCGCCAAAATACGGGAAAAATGCATTTATTTTAGCCCATCTGCAAATAATTCTCGAGATATCTGACTTCGAAAATTTTCGCCTTCCCCCCGGAATAAAATCCTGAATATGGACCAGTATCCGGGTATCCAAAAATTGGGCAACCTTTTTTGAAAAGTGACCAACCAACCTAAAAATTGGATGCCGCAACGGGGCGAAGCTCTGGCCATTGCCCAGGTATGGGTTTGGGGGTATGCACCTCCCCAGAAAGCAAAATACCCCCCCAGAAATCAAAATACCCCCCAGAATTCAATTTTTGAATTTTTTTCCTTTTTCTCGCAATTTTTTGATGCCAATGGATTGTGCTTGATGAGAAACGTCGAAAAATGGTGTTTTTATCGCTATACCACCATTTTTAAGGCCATTTTTTGACCTTCAAAAAATCTTGCACCCCCAGAATTTTCTTGCTGCCCACGTATGATCTTAATACATTCTTATAGCAAATGTAGAAATCTACCTTAGGTACTAGGTATTCTGATGATTGTGCTCCTGATTCAGGCTAGTATGTGTTGCTTTGGTTAATAATTCGATTTTGTATCACACTAACTTCGTACGTCGTTTGATTCTAACCTTCATGCAAAATGGAAGGTCCTCTCTGCAAGTGGACTAACGTAATTGAAGGTTGGCAGTATCGTTGGTTCGTTTTAGATGAAGCGGCTGGAATTCTTGTTTACTATACAGTAAGCTGAAAGCATTATGTGCCTATGTAAATGTTACTTTTTGAATGAACCGTTTTGCAACATCGCATGAATCGAAGTTTCAAGCTTTGTTAACAAGGTTTTAGATTTCGAAAGATGAAGGTTTTCTAATTATTAGAACTCTCTTTCGTCAGGGATGGTTATTGACCTTTTTATAATTTAACCCCTGATACATGTATAAACGTAGATTAGATTTGATAGAAAAGTTTCGAGTCTAAGGCAATTAAGCGACGCTATTAACAAGAGCGACGCTTTTCACGAGCGACTCTATTCACAAGAGCGACGGTTGTCAGAAGCGCGACAGAGCTTAGCCTCACGTTATAGACTGTTAATAAGAACTTTAAAAATGTATGTTCTTATACAGTACTTACAAAACAAGTCAGAAGCGTTGTCGATTAGTATTATTAATTAAAAAACGAGCTTATTTTATACAGTTATGAAAAAAGCATCTTCTCTTAACGTGCGTGTGCAACTTTCAAGACGCAACGTTAATGTACAATACTTGGCTAATATAAAAATGTATTCAATTCAAGTAAGTAATATTCTCATATGTACAGTAAGTACATATGTGTCAGCGGCTACCCCTATAATTTAGGACAGACTTATCGGGATGGGCGAGACACTCACAGTCTCAATATTCATCTCGCATAGATACATAGCATAGCCGATCTGGGGAAGATCGGGCCAGTCGATCTGGGAAGTCAAAAATTGAGCTTTTTTGGGCCAAAATGACCTCAAAAATTAACAAAAATGCTAAAATACCGTTAAAACGACGTTATTCCATAGTTTCTAGTCAATACCAAGCGCTCTTATAGTGCAATTTCAATTTTTATCTACTTTTGGCCTTCATTTTGCTACATTTTTCCCTTAAAATTTCCCATTTTTCAGTCTGGTGGTTTAAGACCTCCCAAACCCCTCCCCGTGCATGTCTGCATGTCTGGTCATGAAACTGATTTGCACACTGTTTGTCTAACGCATTTCGCTCTTATGAATAGTGTTGCGCTTCTAACTACTGTCGCACTTGTGAATAGCGTCGTGCTTATGAATCCCAATCAACAGTTTCAATTATACATTACATACACAAGGTCCTAATTTCTGGGAAAAACCTGATTCTTCAAGGAGGGTTGAATCGAAAAATTTCTCAGCTTTTGCAGTTCATGTCGAATTTTCTCTCTAATGACTTTCGTTTAGCATTATTTGCCGCAAACATGATCTGACCTGAAACACATGACAAGTGCTGCTGATTAGCTTTTTTCAGATATATCATGAGGAAATTTAAAGGGAATTTGAGCTTTACAGACTACACAACAACAACACAAACTGTCATTTCCCAAAGCAATCATAAAAATACTTTTGACTCATTCTTCGATCCTACCTTGTTTTTCCTAAAGGTGAAGCTGTTCTAATTCACACTAAAATGGACTCAACAAAGCGTTCTAGATAAAATAATATCCACCTAATCAATTCACTGCAAGAAAACGATTTTAGGTAAGTTAATACTAGTAAGGGCTACAGGTTTAGGTCCTCAAGTCGAAAGACACCTAAAATCGAAAAATACGTGCGAATACATCAGTCGATATTCATGCAGAAACATAAACGAACACGAAGAAAAGATCGGGAATGGCCAAATTGCAAGACATTCTAGTATTACAAGAAGACCCTTTCATTAGTTTTGCACCAGATTCAAGCTAGATTCCAATGACATTTTTTCTCTATATAGCGACAGCACATTTTACGAACACACATTCGATACGAATATAATTATAGAGCGACTAAAGCAACGTAAAACCGCCAATCAGCAGATATTTATCTATATATGATCAATGTCAAAGAATCTTCAGCTACAATTAATTGAATAAGTTCATGCATTTATCAATATATGAGTGGTAATATCAAGCTGGATTCTCTAGAAGAAACTTCTTACACGAGTTAATGTGTAGGCATAGGCGCCAGGCGGATCAGAGTTAGTAGGTAACGATCTACCTTCTTTAGTTATATATTACATATATACATTGGCGTACGCAGGATTTTTTAAGAAGGAGGCGGTCTATATTACGTTCGCTAAGGTGACCAAATAAAATACATTTTCTGACTTTCTCGAAGAAGCTCTATCCGTTAAGCTGATAACATTAAAATTTTTCGAAAAAATTTTACTTTTCGCTCAATAAGCTATGAAAAATGACGTTTTTTTTTGGACGCACTTGGGCCTAAATTAATGAGAATAATTATTCTACGGCGCGAAGCGCCGAAAATTTTGGGATTTTTCGATTAAAAGATGTCAATTTTCATGCATTTTCTTACCTCTCCAAAATTATTTTCGGGCTGACCGGCGCCGGTACCAGGGTATCGGTACTAGCTGGAAATCAAGTACTGGTGTACATACGTGGGCAGCACCGAAATTGGGGGGGGGGGTGCAAGATTTTCCAAAGGTCAAAAAATGGCCTTAAAAATGGCGGTTTGGCGAAAAAACACCATTTTTCAACGTTTCTCATCGAGCACTACCCATTTGGCATCAAAAAATTGCGAAAAAAATTTCAAAATTGAATTCTGCAGGGGTATTTCCGTTTCTGGGGGTATTTTGGTTTCTTAGGAAGTGCATCCCCCAAACCCCCCTCCACGCCCAGGTGTGCTGGTGTAGCTCTACTTTTAATTGATAAGCAGGAAAAAACGTTCACTGTAATTATGAATGCCATGTTTAACTGAAAAGTTGCAAAACTAGTTTTTTTTCATTTCAGTCGAAGGAAAAAATGACCAAAGGCGAAAGACGCGGATGCGTCCGGCTTAAGGTGCTTTGCCTGATTATTTGCCTCAGTCGATACATTTGGCGTTATGCCCAATACATGTGCAGCATGGGAATTGGGGATTCTGTGGGTCAGCTTAAAAAACTTGTAGAAAGCGTCTAGTTGGTCTAAAAACCGGTGGTTAAGTACATGTACATATTATACATGCCAAAAAGAGTATTTTACGTTTTGGGCGATGTTCGTTTTTTCTAAATTCCCTATAAAACATAAGAAAATTTTGGAAAAAAATTTGACAAAATTCGAGTAAATTGAACAAAATATAGTTTCAAAAGGAGTATATAGAGCGAAGCGCCGAAAATTTGACAGCTTTTTTGCCAAAAGTTAGCTAAAAATGGTTAAAACTAGCACTTTTTACGATTTATTGCGAAAATAACAATCAACGATTTTGGAGGATCGCAGTCATATTGCTGTAAGTCTGCAGCCATTCTGGGGTCTGATTAAACTCCCAAGCATTCAAGAACACGTGTGACAAGAAAGGCATGTATCCAGGATTCAGCCAAAAAGGGGCCGACCCAAAATAAATTCGTTAATACCTTAAAAACTTTCTGGTGATGGCTCGTAAAAACCACATCTTCCAACATTTTTCAACACGTTCTATCCGTAAAGTTCTTAAGATTCGATCTGTCGAAAAATTTTAACTCTTTTCTCCAAATAGACTGTGGCAAAGAGATTTAATTTTTCATCTTTTCCTGCATTACCTAATCTGCTAAAAATAATCTTCTCAGTTTCAGGGTGACCGCCCCCTCTCTCCCTTGAATATAGCGACTAATGTATGACGTTTTAGATAGCTTTATGTAGATAATTGTCGTATAAACGTAATCAGCAGGCCCGTAGCGAAGGGGAATGAATTTTTTTCTCACAAGGGTTCGAATTTGATCTTTTAAGGTCTTCTTCAAATTCTCAAATTAAAATTTCACCAGACATGGTGAAAATGTCAATTTTTCCGGCGCTTCGCGCCAAATCACTAATTTTGTGGTTGTTTTTCTCTGTATGACACAACGATTGAATGCAAATACAATGGGCTAAGAAATTGTCCGTTGACTGGACGATAAATAGAGCTCGTTTAGAAACGTTCGAAAATGCCCTTATTTTTGACTATCTCCTGATGGTTCTCGAGATATCTGACTTTCAAAAATTTGTGTCCCCCCTTCGAAATAGAATCCTGGCTACCGACCTGATTGTTATAATAATAATATTCATGATAATAATAATAATAATACTCCTACTACTACTAATAATAATTTTAAAAAATAAGTAATATTAATAATACTAATAATACTAATATGCAATAATACTAACAATACTCTAATATGCAACATAAGAATAAAAAACAATAAAAAAATATAAAATAAAAATTATAAAAAATAAAAACGAACATAAACAACAATCCTAAGCTAGTCGTCCCCGTTTCATCAAGAGGTAAGATTTCTTGCCCGCTCTACGTGAAAACGTCTTCAATCTAAAAATGGCTGACTACTCTTTCTCAAAATTTCGATCGTTACATAAATCCATTTTTGATGCTAATGAAAACATGTGCGATGTAATCGTTGCTAATGAAAGTAAAAACTAGACGAACGATTAGCAAAAAGTAGAAAAGCCGGTCAGTGCACTAGGTGCGTATCTCTTGGGGTAATGGGTGGGGGTTCGGACCCCGCAAAATTCAGAAAAATCGGAAAAATAGGACTTTTTTAAACGATTTTGTGCTATTTTTGGTCTTTTTGGGCTTAGACCCCCCAAAATTGGTGTTAGCCTCCAAAATAGGCACGGCCAGCTACGTGCCTGCAGTGCACTGAAAATATTATACCTGAGTATTTGATGAAGAATTGAAATGAAAGTGTTTTCGTACTTAGCTAGTAAAATAAATAATTGAACATTCTTAATATTCGCCGTCTTAATGTTCGCCAAGCTTATTTGTATTCTTCTTATTCACTGATGTTTTCTTTCGCATTGAGTTCAGGAGCCGTAATTGGAATAGACGATGAAGATGACAGCACGTTTACTATTACAGTGGATCAGAAGATGTTCCATTTTCAAGGTGCCTACATGATTGAATTGACATAAAGTTATCTGCATATTTATATAATTTATATCGGTTCGTTTATGATTTGCATTTTAATTAATAAATTTAGAATAATTTAATACATTCACGAGTGTCAACAAATTTCAAATTTTTGAAAAATTCTGGTGACTAGGTTTTCGAAATCCCATGCTATTATTTCGCGATTTTTAGAAACTTATCTACATAGTTCAGAAATGTTACTCACCTTTTGTTACTAATGCTACTCACCTTGAACTCTTGAAATTGAAACTCTTGAAAGGAGTCAAAATGGACATACTGTACATATTTGCTTTAAATTTTTTTCTATCCGAGCTGCTATCATCTTATTATGTTCACTGCTTCACTTAAATTTAAGCCTGAATTTCCTTGTCTTAATTTATGTCACGTGATGCATGCATCTATTTCACATAATGTAGTTTTGCAGTTTTATTTTAGGAGCTTTTATCCATAAGCTGATAGATTACAGAACGTGTGGATCATGTCGATATGATTTCAGAGACACACATGCACAATAAAGGGTAGGGGAGTAAACCCTATATCAGGACTTTTGGAAAGCACATCCCTTCAGGCCATTTTTGGTTCAAAAATCTATTGCTCAAACCATTAAAAAAGCGTCGAATGGCATCTAAAGTGTAATTTCAAGTATACATTCGTACATATACTTATTTTTCGATCAATAAACTGTTCAATTGATTCATCGAGACATTTTTTTCCATTTTGTATGTATTTGATGTTAACGGTCATTCCATTTTAAAGACAATGACCCATATGTAGCCTTTTGAATCTGAGAAATTACCCACATGCAAAAATAAAAAGTCAGAAATATTTCTTACAGTAAAAGCAAGAAGATTATTTTAAGATTTAATGCAAAACTTGACTTCTCTTTTATTGCAATAACTCATTATCAAGGACAATAACTGATGTGCAGCCTTTTGGTCTGTGATATAAATTGATATGCAAAACGAAATTATTTTGCGATTTTGTAAAAAACTGAATTTAATTACCACATGACAGACCTCTCTATATTGAAGACCCTTCCATTTATAAAAACATTGACCCATATGTAGCCTGTTGAATTTGAGAAATTACCCACATGCAAAAATAAAAAGTCAGAGATATTTCTTACAGAAAAACAATCGATAATTTTAAGATTTAATGCAAAACTTGATTCTCTTTATTGCAATAAATCATTATCAAGGACAATAACTGATATGTAGCGTTTTGATCTGTGTAATAAATTTTTATGCAAAATGAAATTATTTTGCGATTTTGTTAAAAACACTGAACTTAATTACCACATGACAGACCTCTCTATATTAAAGACCCTTCCATTCTAAAGACAATGACCCATATGTAGCCTTTTGAATATAAGGAATTACCCACATGCAAGAGTAAAAAGTCAGAAATATTTCGTACAGAAAAACAATCGATTATTTTAAGATTTAATGCAAAACTTGACTTCTCTTTATTGCAATAACTCCTTATCAAGGACAATGACTGATGTGTAGCCTTATTGATCTGTGTAATAAATTACATATGCAAAAAGAAATTATTTTGCGATTTTGTAAAAAAACTGAATTCATATTACCACATGAAGCAAAACAGACTCTCTATATTAAAGACCTCTCCATTTTAAAGACAATGACCCATATGTAGCCTTTTAGTCTGAGAAATTACCACATGCAAAAATAAAAAGTCAGAAATATTTCTTACGGAAAAAACAATCGATTATTTTAAGATTTAATGCAAAACATGACTTCTCTTTGTGCAATAACTCCTTATCAAGGACAATGACTGATGTGTAGCCTTATTATTAAATTAATATACATATGCAAAAAGAAATTGTTTCGCGATTTTGTAAAAAAACTGAATTATATTACCACATGAAGCAAACAAGTTTCTCTATATTAAAGACCTCCCCATTTTAAAGACAATGACCCATGTGTAGCCTTTTGAATCGAATCTGAGAAATTACCCACATGCAAAAATAAAAAGTCAGAAATATTTCTTACGGAAAAATAATCGATTATTTTATGATTTAATAGTTCAATTAACACCCCCTTCAGGAAACTCGGTTTACACACTCCTTCAAAAAACTCGGTTTACACCCTCCCTGAACTTTTGGCCGTGTTTATATTTGTCAGAAATCTTAGTTTGTGGCAGCTGAAAACGTTAAAATGGAAAATCAAAATTACGTCACGCGTGAAAGCTAACGATAAATGTAAATGGCAACTAATATTGATATTTGCAAAAGTTTAATTGCTGAGTATCTATCACTCAATGATGATTAAGTCTCTTCATACCATACATTTTTGAATCGACTACATTGGATATTTATTTAAGATCAGCTAGACAAATTGAAATTCAAGATTTTTTGGGAAATTGTAATATCTAAGTCCAAGCGTATACAGCAGAAAAATCGTTAATAAAATTAGATGTCATTTAGCCAGAGACGCTTCTGAAAGGGAAATGTGGATTCGGGCTTTGGAGGCTACTGTGCAGCGTGTTTCCGGTTATTATAAGTTGAGAGGGAAGGTAAAGATGCACATTTGTATGAAATTTCAGTACGAGGCTTTACAGTATTTTAGTTTTAATTGGCTTGCAGAAATGGACCAGTTCTTTGCCCTCTGTTACAAAATCTTGTCAAGATTTCGAAAGGCGCATTGCCGAAGCTGACGGATATTTGCAGCTATTCTTGGACAACATTAAAGTACGAGCTTTTATTTGCATATTTTTAATATAAACGATAGAGAGAGGCGTTCCCTCATATCTATGCTCATTTATCTTACATATAATCCATAAATTTCAGTTGAAGTAATAGTGTCAGCACAAACACCTTCAGCATTTATGCTTTTTCTAATTTTTCGATCAAAATTAATTTTTTCTCACGATCTAATCAACATTCATTACATTGTTTTCATAAAAACGAAACTTCAGACACAATCTAAATCCAGAAGGCATAATTTTCGCTAAACATGGCCGATTACCATACATGAGCAGCAGCGAAATTCTGGGGGTCCGATTGGGCGAAGTTGTCAAAAATAGCACCAAAAATTCAATTCTGGGATTATCGATTGTTTTTGGGGAAGGGAATTCAGATTCTGAGTGTTTGTAATCCCCAAAAACTCCCCACGCCCATGTGCGCCGACGACCCTTTCCTAAAGAAGTACATACCTGTCTCTTAAATATATTGCATTCATGCCGTGATGTCTAAAACGCATTTTATCTAATATGTGAGTGCGCTATTACTTATAGAAAACAAGCAAATTTTAGATGTTTTATTTCCTTCGAATATTAGCTTATTTGCCTCTGTCCATTCAAATTTTGGTGTATACTTGCTTTCATACATGTATGTAACGACTCGAAATTTCGGGTGGGATTAATGACCGCTAATTTTTGACCAAATACGGCCAAAGAAGACCTAAATACAGCCAAAAATTCAATCTTTTTCAAATCGGGGGTTGGCTTTGGGGAATGGTGCGACCATTTTTAGGCGTGGGATCCTAATCCTCCTGTTACATGTATGCTTGCTTTCTTACGACTAAGCGATCTGTTTGTGATTTCTGACAAAAGTTGTAGATCGATTACCCTCAAACTGGCCCCCAAATGTGCTTAATTATCTGATTTAAAAATTAAAATAAATGACCATGCATGTAACGGCTCGAAATTGGGGGGTCGGCCATTTGGGGGGGGGGTAAATGACCTCCAATTTTTTGGTCAAAAAACGCCTGAAAAAGGTCAAAAATTACGGTGTTTTCTAAAAATCATGGGGGGGTCGAAAATTCTCAGGCTTTTGGGGAAGTCCGACTTTGGATGGGGAACCCCTATCCCTTCTATTATATGTATGTTTACAACAGTTGTAGTCCGAAATGTTGGGGTTGGGTTCTACCTTTTAACGAAGCAAAAAAGTGATGTGACTAAAAATAACTAAAATTTCGAATTTTGTTACAAATTGATTATAATTTATCTCCAAACTATGATTCATATGTAATGTAGTTTCTATGCATTGAAGTTAACTCTACCATGAAGTGTTTTTTGTACAAGGTCCGGTTGTACATGTACAAAGATGGTCCCGAAAAGTCTTTGTACATTTTGAACACGCAAATTTTTGGGTACTATAATATAGTACAGCTGCGATTTTAGTGTGGTTAAAACAGAGTACATAGTTCGACCTTTAGTAGTGTGCTTTAGATAAGTTCCGGGTTTCTTAGGGCAAAAATCATTAAGAATCGTCTTAAAAGGGCGTTAAGCGCCGAAAGATTTGACATTTTTTCTTTCAAAATACAATTTCTGCTATTCTACGGATATACATATAGGACACACAATTACTGATTTCGGCGAATTTGTGACCTTTTCTGCGGTTTTTGTCTTTCCAAAAACCTTTGTACATATGCAAAGACGGTCGCGATAAGTCTTTGTACATCGGGAAGAATCTTCGCCTAATACTAAAAAACATTGCTACCATGGAATAATAGAAATCAGTTTTAGGTTTTTAATTTATTTTTTCATTCTTTCACAAACCAATTAAATTAGGATTCTAAGAACTGATGAGGAGACCCATAAAGTAAAAAACATGGTATTTCCCCTTAATTTTAGAAAGACTAATTTTTAAATAAAATTCAAAATAGCCATATTTCCTGATTGAAAATTGAAGAGGATATCTTATTCATTGTCTGCATATACGATAAGCTAATAACTTACTCAATCAAAAATCTGTAATGTAAGGAAATCCCGAGGAAGGAGGAAGGGACGGCTGAATTCAGTTGATGATCCGATCAAACAGCGAAGAAATTTCAATGAATTATTAATTCATAGGATCTGGAGAAAATTACTGCTCAGACGAAAATTGGTGAAGAGCGTGAACAATTTCAAAAAATTGTCGAGATCGCTTCGGCTATGTCGGAATCGGTGAAACACGCTATTGTTGTTCTACAATTAACAAAAGTAATCGACTTTGCTAATCATTCAGCTCTAATATTTCACTAAATCGTATTTAAAAAATTTAAATGTCCAGCGTACCCAACTTCATTTTGGTTTTCTCAAAATGCAGCATCAGTTTGTTAGAAATTAGGCTAACCAGACGTGGGCGTGCGGGGAATTTGGGGGTATTCACCCACAGAAACCAAAATATTCCCTCAGAAACCAAAATACTGCCCTACAATTCAATTTTTGAAATTTTTTTGTTTTTTCACAATTTTTTGATGCCAATGGATAGTGCTCGATGAGAAACGTTGAAAAATGGTGTTTTTTCGCCATACCACCATTTTTTAGGCCATTTTTTGACCTTTGAAATAATTTCGCACCCGCCCCTCGCCCAGAACTTTTATGGCCCCCATTTATGAGGCTATGGTTGTGGATGAATAGTGAGCTCTAAGTGCCGCATTTTTGATAGGGAAGCGGAATATTAAAAGATATCTTCAAGTATCAATAAAACAATCTACAGTCGAATCTTGTTAATAAACACCCTGAGGGATCAGTATAGGTGTCGTGTTTACTAACCGAGCGTGCTCATTAATCGAATCGACAATTATTTATTACTTAATGCCACACAGTGCTATTAAAGCCAGAAGTACTATGATTTGACATCTCACTACATACATAGATATTTGCGATTTTGACATTCACCGCGCGCGACGCGTGTTTAATATATTTACAATGACGTGTTCATTAATCGAGTTTACTTGACAAAAAATCAATTGAAAGTGAGCTTTAGTCACGTGTTTTGGGCAAATGCTTAGTAAGAGGAGTCTTTCACACTTTGTCACATAGCTACGGTCCTAGGGAGCCGTGTTTATTATCCATTAACCGAGAGCTTACTAAGCGGGTTTCCAACTGTGATAAAGCATAGCAATTTGGCAGGGACCGAAGGGAAGGGTGTTCATCAAGTGGGAGTGTCTATTGTCCGAGTGTTCAATAATGAGGTTGGACTGCACATATAAGTATCGACGATTTTTTCGTCGGATGCACTTTTGAAAATTACTCATGTTTTCCCTCTTTAATTCACAATTTATTCATTTACTCTTTAAACTGCGACTTTCTTTACATGTACATAATGCTTCATTATTGATTTAGTATTGTGTGGATCACAGTTTTAAATGTGATTTGCTTTTTCCGCATAAAGTACATATATAAAAATTATAAGCGACAGAGGTTTTAGAGCTCTTTGTTATATATGTACAGTCTAGTCGAATTTTAGTCTGTCATTATGATTGTTGAAAATATTATCATTGTTTGAAATACATAAGCCAACCTATCTGATCTTTTTTCAGAATCAGCTTAATCCGTCAGATAATATTTATCCACCGCTTGCTATCAATAACATTGCAATAGCGAAATGTGGTGCCGAGCAGCAAGGTGATTCGCTCCAGTATTTATTTTATGCATGTCTGTTTTATTTGCATTCATTTTTTAATAATATTTATTTAATATTTCATTCCTTATCCTTGTGATAATGTGCATCAAAAGTAAATTTAATTTGGGCGGATTTTGGGCGTCGCCCTCGTAGGCCCAACGTAATTGGCGAGATAAAGAATGGGTATATATTTTTTAACAAGTTTAGTCTTATTTATCGTATTTTTTGATTTTCGACGCTTTTTGCGTTATACATAATAGATTGACTTTCTTAGCGACCTGTAAATCACATTTTTGCACCAGAAATATTTTTTTGTGTACAACTAAGGTTTTTGCCTCTGAATAAGAATAGCTATTCTGCACGTTTTATCCATTTTTTGAATCAAAATTTTTAAAAATTTGCAGCACTCAACTTGGCACCGACTTCTGTAAATAATTAAGCTAAGCTACTGCATTATTATAAACTTAATGTGTATTGTAATCGTTTGTAGACATATATAATGGTCTAGGTTTACGAACACGTTTAATGGAGCAGCAAGTTTTCATCGACCTCCTTTTGCCTAGTTTTCGCAATTTTTCCACATTTCGGACAAATTTTTGCCCATAAGAATGAAATTCGGGTGCTTGTGCACTTTTCACGCAAAATTTTTTAGAATTTTGAACGTTTTGCAGTAAATCCCTGCGCCAGGAATGATTCGGAAACATTCAAAGCATAGAATTGGCGAAAAACGTTGTTCTGCGACTGTTTGGTAGATTTTCAGACTGATTTTATTGACAATTTTTTGATAAAATTAGGTAAATTCAGAACTCTGCACTTGTGAAGTGGCTATTGTCATTCTAAATTTCCTTTTGCTGCTATTTGCAACATTAATCGTTTGTTAGCAGTATACATGATCTTAAGGGTTTGGGGAGGACTTTTTCCCCCAAAAAAGTTTTTCACCTCCGCGAAATTCGCAATTTTCCAAAAGTTTCCAACAAATTCATAGAAAAGGTGTCGTTTTAAGCGTTTTTAGCCATCTATTTGCTCAAAAGTGTTAAATTTTCGGCGCTTCGTTCCATATATGTACATACTCATTTTTTGACTATATTTTGTTCAATTTATTCGCATTTGTTGATTTTCCGAAATGTTTTAGAAAGATAGAGTATCGTTAGAAACGCCGAAAAACTATGTTTTTGACGCGTACTCAGCATTTTTCAGCCCGAAAAAGGCACTTTAAAATTTCACTTTTCCCTGAATTCCTAGGCTGTGAACATCTAGCTAATATACGTTCAAATTTTTATCCGCCTAAGTTTATCTGAATGAACCTCTTTCAGTCAAATTGGGATCTGTCGATGACATTAGTGTACCAACTGAGTCATCGGTCAAAATTTCTGTGCCTAGTCGAATGGCTATGCGTCATATGCGATCGTATTCGAGTTCGGATGAAGAAGAAAGCGAAGAAATTTATTTTGATACGGTCGAAAGTAGCACCATTAGTGATATGAAGTAGGTAAAGTTTTGTAACAGTGAAAATACGGTGCTCTGCTGACGTATGTAGAATGCATACATGCAGTGTATGTATATGTGTACACAGGTAGGGTTTGGAGGAGTATTACCATACCACACATGGTCGTGGGAGTATGGATGGACCCTCCGAAGATCTAAGAGACCTTCAAAATCGATGAACCCTCAGAATTATTACTTTGGTGCTATTATTAGGCAATTTGGCCCTATCAGAGCTCGAGAATTTATTTGTTGCTCATGCATATATTTACGGATATTATTAATCTCGCTGGAGAGTACAAAAGCTAGGTGCCTTATGTATGTCGGTCGAGTTGCGCCCTAAATAGAGTATTTTCATGCGATTTAATTATACTAATTCGTGATAAACACAGTCAAAATTATCCTCCTCATTCTCACTCTAGATTGGCTGACGTGCCGACCCCGCGAAATGCTGTTAATCTCCCGTGAAATTTTTTAATTTTTCAGAAAACCTATGAAAATATTAGATTTTACCCGTTTTAAGGCTGTTTTGGCTCGAGGCTATAATATTATTCCGGTGTTTCGGGCTGAAGAATCATTTTTCAACTACTTGCTGTTTAGTTTCATCACATTTTATGCTTTGTTCTGTAAAGGGAATGTAACGCCAGAAACTTCTTAAAATGGGGTTGTGGATGTAAGCTATGAAAAACACTTTATGACAATTTCTCAGGATGACTTCAACAACATTTCCATGCTGTACATATATCTATTTGCGTTTGCTTGCTTCATTTTACGGCGAAAACGTCTACTCCAGTTTTATTTTTCTTGCATAACGTATATATAACTTCATTTTTTACTCAACAATACTTCTTAGTGAACTCCGTCCTTTATATACACATATGTCTACGAATTCAATGTAATTTCAAATGCATTTATCAATCGATCGTAATTGATTCGTGATTAAACAGGGTGGCCCATATAGAAGCTACAATCCGATGTAACCGGTAATAACTTCGGCTAATATGAAGTAGAAACTTTAAGACTGGCTGCATTATACAGATAAAATTGGCTTAGGTAAAAAATTGTGGCCAGATGTTAACGGTTCGAGCGCTACTGCGATTTGTTTACACCCTACTTTAATATTGTTTAAACGCCAGAGCATCATCGGTCCTGCCATCAAGTCCCCTCTTTTGACGTTATCTTGAAGTTTTTGCACTCAGTAGGACGCCTATACCTACTCTAAGGGTTTTAAAAATAAGCGACTTAATTTTTTGACTGCATATATTGACAAAAAAGGATGCAGAAGAATGCAGAAGTTCTGGGGTTTACACAACGACAAAGGATGTTGTAAACAAGTCGCCGTAGCGCACGAAACGCTGGCAGCTGACCAAGGTTCCAAACGTGGTTTAAACAAAGACGTGTTTATCTGATGCAGCTGATGTTAAAATTTTATTTAAATAATTACCCAGTTTATGATGTAACATCAGGGTGTAGTTTTTGGGGGCCATCATGTTGTATATTCCAAACCGAGTCCGCATATAGTGCATGCATACTAAACCGACTCTAATGCACCGAAACTGTCGCCTGCGATATTTTATGTCCATGTGTAAGCTTTGCAGATTCTCCTTTTATGCGGAATAACTTTTTTGCATTTATGGGGTACAAATTTGTTTTAAGATCTGCCTCTACATCAGCGCCTGTAATTGGTGATAAATTGATTGCAGGTTTGATGGCCCACCCATCAGTCAACAGTCCGCGTCATCACAAACTGTCTGGTGACGTTACGGACGCTGATAATGATAGTATTGATTACGACGGTAGGATTATTTTTTGTCGTCGTTAGCGGTTTTGCTCTGTCAAATCAGGAAGGGACCTAAATTTGAGCAATGGAGTCACACATGCACACAAGGGGTATGTGGGTATCCTCCTACCAGGACTTTTAAGAAGCATACCCCCTCAGGCCATTTTGAACCAAAACCTATTGCTCGAACTATGAAAAAGCATCAAATGACATCTAACAGTATTATTTCAGGTACATTACTTATTTTTCAAGCAGAAGACTGTCCAATTCATTCATCCACATAATTTTCTTCCATTTTTCATTTATATTTGATTTTAATCGTCATTCAATCGCTCTTTTCATTATTTTTTGAAAATTACTAATAATGTACTCCCGCCATAAAACTCGATTTAACCCCTCTAAGAGCTTAAGACTGTGTGCATGTATGAATGCATTATGATTAAAACTCGATTAAAAATGTTTTTTGAGCGCGCTTACATTTGTCGTTCGTTTGTATCTCTTCCTTGATATCTTATGATAATATATAATTTATACATATTTATAATTAATAATATAGAATTTATATTTATAATTGATAATAATACAGCATATACTTCTTTTATACAGGGTGGCCCGGAAAGGTAGAAGAACTCGTCCTCTTTACTTTTTCTGCTTGACTTAGATTGATGCGATTTGCATATATTATTCGATAAAGGAAACCTTTGGTTACCGATCCTCCATTTTGTGGCTTTGGATTGCCAGAATTCATGAATGCAACGAATCTTTGTAAATTCATGTTTTAGAATACAAACGCTATTAAAACGTAGCATCGTCTCGCAAAATAAAATATAAAATTCACAGTTTTGAACCTAAGAACAATAAGCAACAGGATAAAGACGCTTTGATGGCTATTTTAAGAGAAAGAATTAGATTGGCGATTCAAGCAGAGATTTACTGATTATCGCGCTACTTAACAAATTTTCCCTCCCGATTTGTTTAAAAAAGTAATGTTTGTACAAGTGTAAATCGAAAGGGCAATAGTTGGTCAGCTCATTGAAGCTTTATAATTTTGTTGCCCTATATTTGCTCTTTCGAAAAATGTTTTTTGTTCTGCGATATTGTGTCCAACACAGCCGTTGTTATGATCAAAACAAATTTTGTTGCCTGCTCTTTAGTGACAATTATTATTGGATCTGGAATTTAGAGAAATTGACAATTATTGAGTGTTTATGGAGAATTATTCTATCAATTTCGTATATTCAGAGAAATGGAGTAAACAATGACATCGACCAATTTTGAGGGGGGGGGTTTGGGTGGTATAAAACTGGCCAAAATCCCCCAAAAACATGCCAAAAATTCAGTTCTGTGTTCTATCGAATTCTCTGGGGTCTAAACCCCCTCTTCCCAAATTCTCACGCCCATGTGTGAGTGGTCTATGTAGCATTATTATTGCTTAATGCGAATCATTAAAGGTGTAAAGCAAAGAATTCATCTTTACAGGATACTAAGAATATATTATATCTTTTAGCTGTATATGAAGATGACGAAGAAGACGAATGTAAGAAATTGTTGTATTGTTAATTATCTAATGATGTAATTGTATCAGAGCGCGTGAAATACATTAATAGCGGGAATGGAGATACGAATTTACAAACGGAAATTGCTTGGCGTAGTCGACTATTTTATGAAGAGAGGATTGGACTTGCATTTGAGAGAAAATTCACAAAAAAATATCTGAACCGACTGCAAAAAGCCACATTTAATCTGAAATTGAAATATGGGTAAAATTGTGAGTCGTAATTAAAAAATTTCATGATAATAATAATAATAATAATAATAATAATAATAATAATAATAATAATAATAATATATAATAATAATAATAATAATTTAGTAATGAGAAAGTTGTATTTAAAATTTTATTTACAATAACCGTCCCAGTCAGCGTTTTTTGTACAAGGTCCGTTTGTACATGTACAAAGATGGTCTTCAATAGTCTTTGTACATTTTGTACATGCAAATTTTTGTGTACCATAATATAGTACTGTAGTGATTTTAGTGTTGTAAAAACAGAGTTGTTCGACTTTTGGTAGTGTATTTCAGCTAATTTCTGGGTCTCTAAAGGCAAAAATCAATAAGAATCGTCTTAAAACGGAGCGAAGCGCCGAAAAATTTGACATTTTTCCTTTTGAAATGCAATTTCTGCCATTATAAAGATATATAGAACACACAATTGCTCATTTCGGCGCGAAGCGCCGAAAATTTTTTCGAATTTTAGACCTTTTTTTGCAATTTTTGTCTTCCCAAAAATCTTGATACATGTACAAAGACGGTCCCGAAAAGTCTTTGTACATCTGAAAAAATCTCTGTTGAGTACAAAAAACGCTGCTCCCAGTTTATTGACCGGCTTACCCTTCTTCAAATTTTGCCAGGAAATTTTTAGCACTTTCGACTTTCAGTGAAAAAGCTTTATTCCTCCAAATCAAGATTTTTCCTTCCGAATTTAAATCAAATAGAAATTAATTTGCGCTGCCTTTATATATATTTGTGTACTGACTTCGCTTGTAGACGTATGTAGGTCTCCATTGAAATAATATTCTATGAAATAATATTTTATCGAAAAGGTAATCTTTTAGAAATGGATAACATTCTATCAGTTAGGACAGCACGATTACTATTTAAACCATAAGTCATGGCTGTATTTGTAAATAAACTTAGACGCGTGATTAGTAGGTTTAGTTGAATTGTTTGTATCAAGTGAATTCAGTGCGGCAGACTGCTCAGCTGATTATACTACTAAATTCGTTATTATCATTATTTCGCAATATTTCTCAAGTTCTGCAAAACTATAAATGTCTGAGCTGTTTTTCTGGCTTTGACAGTTTCAGTAATCTTGAAAAATTTACAAATATTGCGTGCTTGAGCTGAGCAAATTGTACATGTAAAAAACTGTCGTTTGCACATATTGCAGCATTCATTGCAGTAGCCTCAGTCATGTTTAAATATCGAAATATAATGCTAATTATTTTTGCAATGTCATCAAATTCATATTTAATAATTAGTGATAATTCGAAATAATCAATATTGAGCTCCCGTCTGAAACATGATGTTTCGAGCATCAGAATTAAAATTTTTCGAAAAATTAAGGTCCTTACAATCATTTTAGCACTATTGGGCAGCTGATTTTTTTGTGTTTCATGATTATATTCCAATCACCACTTGTTCAAAACAGGCACATAGCTGGCCGTCCTATTTTGGGGGGACGAACACAAATTTTTGGGGGGACGAACACCAATTTTTGGGGGGACTAAGCCCAAAAAGGACAAAAATAGCACAAAATAACGTTTAAAAAGTCCTATTTTCTGATTTGGGGGTAACTCCCCCATTCCCCCCAGAGATACGTGCCTGGCCAAAAATTGAGCTCAGGTAATGTATTTGTATCTTAATTTGATTTCATTCAAGTAGAAAACGTGCAAGAACATGGCAGCATTATAATGCACATGTTGAGTCAGTTGAGTGTCGGCATGGATCTGACAAAAATCGTTTTACCAACCTTCATTCTCGAACGTCGCTCTTTGCTTGAAATGTTCGCCGACTTTTTTGCTCATCCTGATCTATTTATTCAGTAAGTACATACAGTTGCTGTATTTATTATATTGTTTGTTTGTTTATTTTATTTATTTTAATTTTTTAATTTTGTTTTGTTTACATTTGTTGCATCGTATGGAAGCAGAGCTTGCTCGATATTATACTATGCAATGCATGTATTAAAGTGAATTGAAATATATGTGAAACTTGTGTCCCCAGAGCTTGAGCAATATTAAAAGGCAGTATGATGGAATTAATCGGAGAGATATTTTTCGTTTAAACGTGATTTTAAGCATAGGTTACGCCATAGGTGCACAAGATCAGAGTCGGCAAGGAGGGTGAAATTCCAAAATCCAAAACAGTAGATTTAAAGTTAACGATTTTTTGCTGTTTTAAAGATAAAAATAGTCAAAATAGCCTATAAAACGTTTTTTCGTGGCAATATCGCATTTTAAAAGCATTTTTAGTTCATTTTGACTGCATTATATCACATTTAACACTAAAAATGCTAAAATTTATCAATTTTGGGCGTTTTTGAGTAAACAGTACTTCAAAATACTAATCCGGCGCGAAGCGCCGCAGAAACTTTGACTTTTTACTGCTTTTGACCTCAAAATGATGCAAAAAAACGTTCCGTCAGCCATAGGTGCACAAGATCAGGGTCTGCAGGGGGAGGGGTCAAATCCCAAAAATGCAAAACAGTAAATTTAACGTAATGGTCAAATAGCCTATAGAACGTTTTTTTCGTGGTAATATAGCGTTTTAAAAGCATTTTTAGTCCATTTCGACTGCATCATATCACTTTTAACTTTAAAAAAATGAAAAAATTTATCAATTTTGGGCGCTTTTTGAGTAAAAAGTACTTAAAAGTACTAATCTACTGCTTTTGACCTCAAAAATGATGCCAAAAAACGTTCCATCACCTCAAAATTGCCGGACAGTACCTGTCCGACTGGCTGACCCTTTAGGGGTAATAAACCCCTCAATGAAAATGAATATGACTATTTTGTTATCGGATTCTGGTCCTGGCAGACGCTTTTTAATGTTGACAAGATGCTGCATACCACACATGCGTACTGGGAGGAGTATGAAGGGGAACCGGAACTTTTGAAAAGCATACCTCCCTAAGGCCATTTCCGGACTAAAAGCTATTGCTTTAATCAGAAAAAGCGTCAAACAAAGTCTAATAGCTTGCTTTCAGGTACGTACATATAAGATTGATGTAATTTTTCAAAACAAGATTGATGTAAACACGACTGTTCGCCATGAAATAGTTTTGAAAAATGAGCTTGCTAAGCGATATAGGTACCACCATTTAATTTCAAATATGCAAGTATTTAATTTTAAAGGTCATTTCATCGCTGTCATTATTGTTCGTTCTCAGGCAAATTTAAAGACAAATATTCATGAAGAATAAACTACAACGAAATGAGCATCAAAATTTTTGATAAAATAAGTAAAAATAAAAAATTCCTTCCCCCTCCCCCAGGGAAACTCGGTTCACCTCCTCCAAAAACTTTTGACCCTGTGTATGTATGCTGCATACATTTAGTAACGGCTCAAAATGTTGGTTAGGGGTCCACCAAGGTCATTATTAGTGGAGGGCGGGGGGGGGGGGTAAATGACCTCCATTTTTTAGCCAAAAATAGCAAAAACATCTAAAAATAGTCAAAAATGCAAGTTTTTTTCCCGAAAATAGGGGAAGGGGTCGAAAAATTCTGATTTTGTGGGATGGAGGATGACCAACTTTGGTTGGGTAAGCTCCTAATATTACCGCGTTATGTACATGTCTGAAATGCTGGCTGCTGATATCGCACAATTCTACAGTTCTCTAAAAAAATCTAGTGCTCTTGAATTTGTTGGATATTCTTTATGCTTTAGCATTATATATGTACGAAAAGAATATTGGATTGGAAGGATTCCAAAAAATAAACAGTTTAAAATTCGTCTCAGGATGGCAGCAAAATTTATCTTATCAATTACGTTTACAGTGTAGCGGACGAAAAATCACCTGAAGATAGAATGATTGCTGTTGTAAAGTGGTATTTGTCGTCTTTTCACGCCGGTCGTAAAAGCTCAGTTGCCAAAAAACCTTATAATCCAATATTGGGAGAAACTTTTCATTGCCTTTGGGACATTCCAGATGTACAGAATAATGAACAATCGGTAAGCCTCCTTTTACGCGTGTTTAGCCTTCACCATTTTTGTATTTATGTCGTGAGAAGGCGGTAGGTAGCCTAAATGTCATTGAAGAAAAAGTCAAAAAATAATTTAAAAAATTCGATTGCCTTGCGCGCAGCAGTCTTTTGCGCCAGAAAGCTTCAATTTTTCGAGGATTTTGTGCAAAATTCTTCGACACACAGCAAATACATTAGAAAGTGTTGAAGTAATCTTTTGAAAGGTCAGACGGTTTTCCTAAATTTTCAGTAACATTTGATCAAAAAAGCCGTGATGCGGTCGAAAACGGCTTTAGAATATTAAATATTAAAATTAATATTGGAATATTATAATATTTGAATATTAAAATAATATTTATAATATTAAAAAAGCGTGTTTACCGCATGAAGTTGTTTATGTAGAAGGCTATTATGATCGTTTACCTCAATTGACTTGCGAAAAAACGAAACGCTGTTAAGAAAGTCACTCTTCTGTAAAGTCGGTCGTTTTTAGGTGAAGAGGGGGCGAGTCACCTTCAATTTTTGGCCGAAAAAATTATTTAAAAATAGCGTAAAAAGATATTTTTTCCCAAAATCGGAGGGGTGAGAAATCTTATATTTTGGGAGCGTGGGAGTGACCAACTTTGAGTAAGAGATTCCCATCTCCCTTCTACATGTCCCTTTTTATTCTAATAGTGATTTACGTATCTTCTCATGCGATTCAATTTCTCACTCCTTTCATGCCTGTGCTCGTTGGTTATGTTCTCCTCATTTCTCATCAGGATATTGTCAAGGATGGACCATATCCCGGTGCTAGAGCTGATCAGCTTACTTTCATAGCAGAGCAGGTGTCACATCATCCCCCAGGTATGTGGTATTTATTTACATAATGCGCAAGGTTCCTATACAAAAAGGAACATTGATGTCGGCGCGCAATTAAATTAAATGTATTTAATATTTTACGATAAAATCACGTTTTTTTGTATTCGGCAAAGATTTTTCTTGATGTACAAAGACTTTTCGGGACCGTCTTTGTACATGTACTAAGATTTTTTTGGGAAGACAAAAATTGTAAAAAAGGTCTAAAATTCGCAAAAAAATTTTGGTGCTCCGCGCCGAAATGAGTAATTGTGTGTTCTATATATCTTTATAATGGCAGAAATTGCATTTCAAAAGGAAAAATGTCAAAGTTTAGGCGTTTCGCGCCGTTTTTAAGACGATTCTTAGTGATTTTTGCCCGTTAGAGACCCGGAAATTAGCTAAAATACACTACCAAAAGTCGAACAACTCTGTTTTCACCACACTAAAATCGCTGCTACTGTACCATATTTTAGTGCCCAAAAATTTTTTATACAAAATGTACAAAGACTTGGACCCACTGGATAAAATATAATTAATGAGTTCTTATAAGCTTTGCAAGTTTTTTGTCTCATTTTCGTCCCAATGTATTCGGTAAAGTTTTTGATATTCTCTAACTTGTTCAACTGTCTTCATGATTCAGGTAGAAGTAGTGATTGAAATTCAATCAAAGTTGTTATCTTTGTTCATGCGTAATCTTGCCCACATTTTGCTCGGATTTTCAAAATTAACCTATTTCCAAACGTGCATGTAAATCCATGAAATTTTTGCGATCTTAGCAGAACAATGCGCAAATTCGAGTATTTATACATCTTCCTTGTTTTATTTAACAGGATTGCAATTTTTTTAAATTTTCTACAACTTTCCTGACTAAGGGATTATTGACACTGTATCTAATTCTGATTTACGCCTTTGATTATATTTCAGTTCTACCTTAAAAATTATTTCTCTTTTATATTAGCTTTAATGTTATTTAGCGCCGTTTTTAGTTGAAACTGTTTCTGTGATATATTAGCAACTAGAGGGTTCGCGCTGTTTATCAGGAGCACGAATTACCCTGTTTTGTATGGTTTTCATTGTAACGAAAAATATAAAATAAAGTTAAACAATGAAAAATTATATTTTCGATCGATAGCTTTATCTTTGGAAAGTTTTTCTTTATTCTTAGTGTCCGCTTTTTTCGCTGAATACCCTAACAAGCGGATTTCTCTCAACGGTCATATTTGGACGAAATCTAAATTTTTGGGTTTATCTATTGCCGTGCACAATGTCGGACAAGCCCGTTTGTCGTTGTCAGATGTATCCGAGGATTATATATTGACATTTCCCAGCGGATACGGACGGTATAGTAAAGCTTTTGTTTTAAGCACTAATTACCAAATGTTGAACTATTAAGCACCAAGTTTTAATTTGTCCTAAATTTCTTTAAGACATTTTACTTCGGATCGTATGACGTGTACTTACGAATACATAGTAGTTTATTTATATGTATGTATGTATCGTGGCCCCTATCCAGGATTTTATTTCGGGGGGGATTTTGAGGTCAGATATATCTAGAACCATTGGGATATGGGCAAAAATGAAGGCATTTTGGAGCCTACCTCGACGAGCTATATGCAATGGTAAAGAAAAATTCCGCAAAAATTTAAAAATTTTCTCGTTATTTCATACTCATTTTACACAAATCTATTGCTTAAATAATCTACACTACTAATTTCTCATCATTCAATCGACGAATAATTTCCTAGCTTCTGTCTTTGTATTTAATCTCTGTGATGTACAAAGAAAAAGAATACAGGAAATAAATAAATCGGCGCGAAGCGCCAAGAAAATTCAGCATGTTCTACGTGTCTAACTCAAATTTGAGCGGTTTTGGGCGGGTTAGAAGACAAAAACTATAGATTAACAATAAATTCGGTGCGAAGCGCCAATAAATTTCGAATTTACTAGCTCAAAAGTGCGCTAAAAACCTGTTTTGGTGGTGTTTTAGGCCTACTTCGAGAATATTTCATTTTTTCCTTTGGGGACCCCTGTTTGTTTTTCAAAAATTATTTATTAATTTCCGGGGAGGGCGGCCCCCCGTCTCTCCCGTGAATACGAGCCTGTATGCATGCATGTATGTACAAGGCCGAAAGGCCCCCTCTTGATCGGAAAAAAATTTGACAGGTAAGATAATTCATGGATGCATCTGTCCTCCAGAACATCAGATTTCTTTTTTGCTTAAAAAGCGAAAGCGGATTTAAGCTTATTCATTATTCTTTGGACACTTCGATTTACTTAGCGAATGACTGAATATTGGTCACCAGTGCATAAGAAATAGACCCACATAGGAGCGTACCTGTGCGTGGGGGGTTTAGGTAGGTATGCATCCCCCAGAAACCAAAATAAGCCCCCCAGAATTCAATTTTTGAAAATTTTTTATGTTTTTTCGCGATTTTTTATGCCAGTGGATAGGGCTCGATAAGAAACGTTGAAAAATGGTGTTTATTTCGCCATACCATCATTTTTAAGGTAATTTTTTGACCTTTGAAAAAATTTTGCCTTCTCCCCCCAGAACTTTGATGGCGCCCACCTATGCATAGGAGTATACAATTTAGTATCAGCATGGGCAACTAACGTTTGCAGGATGTATAGTGAGAAAATTTTTATGTCTGAATTATAAAGACGTCATTGTTCGCACCGTATTGCGATGTATTATTATTTTAGGATATTTTTCATTTTATCTTTATGTAAGTACTAACTAAGTGTGCCATGTTTAAAGTAATTTTGTAACGATTTTCTGTTTTGAATTTCACTGCGCTGTATTAATATTAGAATTATGCTTTTTAATTAAATTGCAAAAACTGAATTTAGCTCGATACTTGGTACTCCTTGGATAGAACTCGGTGGTAAATGCTCAATCGTTTGCCAAAAAACTGGTTATTCTGCCAATATAGAATTTTTGACGAAGGTAAATTGTACTACGTTTGTCCATTAACGCATTATTTAAATAATTACAAATGATGTTTATACCAAGCGAAAAGCGTTTTTTAAGAGGGCAAGAATAAAACTATTCGAGCAATGGAAACGAATGATAATATCCGAAAAAAATTTAAAAAATCAAAATTCATCCTTGAATTTTTCACAAAATTTTAGGTAATTAGAAACAAAGAAGTGAAGTCGTAAGCACACATGGGCGTGGGGGGGGGGTTTGGGGGGCTATGCATCCCCCTAACAGGTTGAAATACCCCCTCCCCCAGAAATCAAAATACCCCCCCCAAAAAAATTTTTTTTTGCTTTTTTAGCAATTTTTTGATGCCATTGTATAGTGCTCGATGAAAAACGTCGAAAAATGGTGTTTTTTCGCCATACGACCACTTTTAAGACCATTTTTTGACCTTTAAAAATTTTTCACCTCAGAAATTTTTTCACCCCCTCAGAATTTTGGTGCTGCCCACCTGTGGTCGTAAGCATATTTACGAAGTGAGTACGTAATTTTGGCTTTTTTAGCTTGATACCTGATGGATTCGAATATATGTACGTAAAGCAGTGATAAAGTTCGAAAATTCAAGCTAAACATATCTTAAGATGGTTTTAACGTGGAAGTCCATTCCTTACTCCTCCCCTTGTCTGGACAAACATAACGGGCATAGGTGGGCGGCACCAAAATTCTGGGGGTGTGCAAGATTTTTCAAAGGTCAAAAAATGGCCTTGAAAATTGTGGTATGGCGACAAAACACCATTTTTCAATGTTTATCATCGAGTACTATCCATTGGCATCAAAAAATTGCGAAAAAACAACAAAAAAAATCAAAAATCGAATTCTGGGGGTATTTTGGTTTCTGGGGGGGGGTGCATTCCCCCCAAACTCGCCACGCCCAGGTAGATAACGAGTCTATTGACAAATAAAGCCTCATTCATACTCCACGCATCGCGCCGAACTTGCGAAAATCGCAGCTCACAGGATCAGATTTGCGCGCGAATTCAATTCATACTTTCGCGCGAATCACAGGGTTGTGTCTGCGACACGATTTTTTAATTCAAACTTCCTGCGAAAATCGCAACGCAGAATAAATCGCGCAATCCAGAAATTTCATCGCGCGATGATTCGCGTTGCAAATTATACTTCATCGCGTGCTTTTGTGTGAAAAGTGTCAAAAATGACTATTCTTAGCAACAAATTGCTGACGGACGCGAATTCGCCTTTTTTTATACACGCAGTTCCAACTGAAATGTCAATTTTGACGATTTACGGCCTAGTCGGCCATTATGTAAATGGCGCAAACGCCGAGTGCATGTTCGAACTGCACGTCGATACTTCAAGGAGTGTAGCCTACATGGCTCATCGTCACCACACGTGGGCGTGGGGGTTAGGGGTATGCACCCCCTAGAAGACCGAATACTCCCCTTTGGATTCAAGTTTTGAAAATTTCGTCCGTTTTTTCGTTATTTTTTGATGCCAATGGATTGTACTCGATGAAAAAAACCTTGAAAAATGGTGTTTTTTCGCCATACCTCCATTTTTAAGAACATTTTTTGACCTTCGAAAAATCTTGAACCCCCTCCAGAATTTTGGTGCTGCCCACCTATGATCGTCACGCTCTACATAGGTTTTGATGAAGTTGATTCAATAGTATCTTTGTCATCAGTAAAACTGTTTGATACAACTTAATTTTTGAGTGTTGTAACACGGTTTCATTCGAGCTAATCGTTTTGTACATGCCGTGCGAGCTTGTAAGCAGAAAGATCTCGCTTGGGACAAAATATCGAACATTGTCGGTCAGTCGCGCAAGTTTATTTTTTCACATCATTTGGGGAAATGACAATAAAATTCTTCGAAATAAATTCCTTATAATAAATAAAGTAAACGAGCTTAGGTTTTTATAGCGTAGGTGTATTACTGTGTAGAAATAGGCTTAATTTCTAGAATTAGAAAAAATAAGAAATTGGGCGACAAATTTTGGAATTGTTAAGTGCGCTTATTACTTTTTCTTGGCGTTTTGTCGAACTTCGGAAATTTTGGATTCTTTTTTTATGAAAAATACTCCTTTCATTTCGGAAAAGCGGCCCCCATCCAGCCCCCTGAATACCGTTCATCGTGAAACGTCTATGTAAGCAGCCTAAAAATGACATAAATTCACGGTTTTTTTAGCAATTTATTAGCAGCCACATTAGACCAGAATGTCTCACACGCCTGTAAGACTCCCAAAGTGATAGACCCCAAAAAAGTTGAACAATTTCTATGCGATTTTTCCCATCAGAACTTGAAAGCCCCCAAAGATTACTGTAGAACCACAGAACAGCATTTTTGCTACCTTTTTGGCTATTTTATACTAAACCCAACTTTTTTTGTGTTTCTTTAAACTGCTTTAGCTCTATACTAGAGCTGTGCCGGGGCCGAGGCTGGCCCCGGCACCGGGAGCCGGGGCCAATGTTAGAGTTGATTATAATGTAGAAAATTGATAATGTCCTGGGTAGATTTACCTTCAAACTCAATTTCAAGCAAACCACAGATCTTGCTAATTCAAATCTTTATTTCACTCTGTCAGATTGGTGCGAATTTCTTGTTGATAATCAGAATTGACATATTTTAAATTGCAATTCATATAGACGAGCATTTCCAGCTTGCTTGGTAGCAGACAGCTACGTCTATCAGAACAAATAGAATAATAAGCCTAAAAAAAGTGCAAAGTAAAGCACATTGAAAAACGCACCAAGTCAGAGGAGTTAAATCCATGCATGGGCAGCTCAAAAATTCTAGAAGTCCACAATTTTTCAAAATTAAAAAGTGCCTGATAATATACGGTAGAGCGAAAAAACACCGGTTTTCTCGCGTTTCTCAATGAGAGCTATCCATTAGCATCAAAAAACCGCAGAAAAACAGAAAAAATTCTAGAAATCAATTTCTGGGGGTCTAGCGGATTTGGGGGGGAGAATGTGAATTCTGGGGGGTCTAGATCCCCCGATGCCCATGTTCTGTTATATCTTGTAATCCCAAGAAATATTAACGCTTGACGTGCATATCTACAAGCAAGAATATATGCATACTACAAGCAAGAATATATGTACATGTAAGGGGTAGGGCAGGGTCGTACTATGAGCATCTTAAAGCACGCTATTATTGGCCCCGGCGAGGCCCGGCACCGGGGCCTAGGCCCCGGCCCCGGCCCCGGCAAAAAAGGCGGCCCCGGCACAGCTCTACTCTATACCTACTCGTATGAACTGGACAATGCGTTGAACTTATAATGAGGTCAGACGAGAAAGGGACAAAGAAAAAATGCGCGAAAAAATCGTGCGATATTTCATAAGATTCGCGAAAAAAATCGCACGTTGCATCGCAGGAAAACCTAATTTGCGAAAATTTGCAGCAAGTATTAATGGAACACGCGATGCGTCGATTTTTTGCGGATTTCCGTGTGATGTTTCGCAAGAAGTATGCATAGATAAAGCGATACGTCCATTCGCACGATTTTCGCAAGTTGCGCTATTTTTAGAAAAAGTCACGCCATATACATAAATACTGCGACGCGATCCTGCGTGAAGTATGAATGAGCCTTAATTCACTAAATAATCATGATAATAAATTAAGGTACTATAATATAACGATGCCATTAAGTATTGTAATTCTAAAATAATTTTATTGTTAGTTTTGCGCTTTGGCATATTTTTCTTGTCTTCCTACTGTATGGTTTATTCATTTTGAGTAAGCCTTATAACACTTCTATACTATAGAACAAGATATCTTTAAAAAATAAGTACAGTGGCTATGCTTGCACCTACTAGTGCCGAGCTGCTATGAAAGGGTTGTATAAGTGCGCTATTGATTATGTATCAAACAGTTATGATCATATGTGTATGGGCAGCAGCCAAATTCTGAAGGTCAGATGGAGCGCAATTGCCAAAAATAGCACCAAAATTAACTTCTGGGAGAAACCCCCCCAAACCTCCCACTCTTATGTATGGTGATAATGCTAAAGTGATCAATTAGGTAAGAAGCTGGATTTATTATCTATCTGTACAGTTGTCTCGTCACAAACAGCGTAAAAATACACAAAACTGAAAAGTCAGCAAATATCCTAAATGTGTTTCCTAAGCAGTATTTTTTATTTATTATCGCTTATACATATGTACGTATAAATAGATACTTCTAAACACCGTATTTTCTGTAAGATATATATAAAAAAATTGAGAAACGGCGGGTTCGATATTTATATCAAAACTTAAAGATTTAATCGTTTTTCGACCATTTATATTTTTCTTCACTTTAGCATACCTTACTAAGATCTAGTTTTTCAGCACTCGTTTTACGCTACGATTGAACTTTTTAGCCATTTTACGGCGGGAAAGCGCATTTAATAAAAGGCGAAGTATTTCGACCGCACAACAAAAATGCATTCGCCACGATTAGGGGACATTGGAATGGTCAAATGTTTATCAAAATTGGCAGCATGCCAGTAAGTAAACATCATTTTTGAGATAATACACTAAAATTTTGCTAGAAAACAAGATAAACTTAGATGCTTGGTAGATATAAAATTCGGTAATCATTTCATCAGTCTAGCAGCAGTGTTTTGGGGATTTGACCCCGTTGAATACGGCCTTTCTTCATCGTCCATGAATTTTCAACCTCTTCGTGATTTTTATTTAGAAAAATTCCCTGTTTAAAATTTTCAAATTATTAGTTGCGAATTTTACTTTGTAATTACTATTTTATCGTTTTTCGAATATAAATATATTTTTCATTTAAGTGAGCAAGGTCACAGTTGTAAAAATGATTGACGGCACCTTACAATTTTATCTTGGCTGTGTACATGCATGGGCAGCATAGGTGGGCAGCACCGAAATTCTGGGGGGGGTGAAAAAATTTTCAAAGGTCAAAAAATGGTCTTAAAAGTGGTTGTATGGCGAAAAACACCATTTTTCGGCGTTTCTCATCGAGCACTATCCAATGGCATCAAAAATTGCTGAAAAAAAAACAAAAAAATCGAAAATTGAATTCTGGGGGGGCCTCAAACCACCCTTACGCCCTGGTGTGGTGTGGCTGCCTTCATGGCAACTTCTAGATACATTGTTTTTTCTGTGCATTCTAAGTAATACGTTAAGACGGGTAAAAAATCAGTTGATATGAGAAAGACTTGATGCTTAGATTCAGCTCTGGTTTTTTTCATGCGAGTCATTCGAAGCTTATGATGCTTTTGTTAGTTGGTGGCTTATTGCTGTTGGCCATGGTTCTTTTTTGGATGATTCATTAAAAAAAACTGTCAAAATTTTTGTTCTACAACGCAATTTTGTTGCAGGAGCAAGTATTCTTAGACGTGCATCAAGTTCCAGTGGTAAAAAAAGTTGTCAGATCAATAAGAGAGCAAGGCGATTACGAGTCTAGAAAGTGAGTTGTGTTTTAATACGTTCGTAAAGTTTCCGAGGGCAAATATACATCAATTCATTTACATGATCTGGGAAAATTTCACCATGTTTTATGCTCTAGTAAGACGGAGCATTGTCAGAAACGCCGAAAAACGATGTTCTTGACGCTTGTGAACCATTTCTGAGCATAAAAAAGCGCCCAAACCCCCACGCCCATGTGTGGCTGCGATACCCCCTCAAATTGTCGATTTTTTTGGGAAAATTGTAAAATTTACTTTTTTTAAAGCGTTTCTAGCTCATTTTTGGCTCTAAAGTCTCAAATTTTCAATATACACATTTTTTTGACTATGCTCCGTTCAATTTTCTCGATTTTTTAAAATTTTTTTCATGTTTTTATGTTCTAGAAAGAACGAGCATTGTCCGAAACGACTAAGAATAGTGATTTCGAGGTGTACCCATCGTTTTTTAGCCCAAAAAGGCACTTTCTGAAAATTTTCGGGCCTGACCCCCTTCCATCGGAATTCCCATGCTGTACATGTATGCTGCCTGCCCATGCACGATAAGAACCTTGCAGGCTTTGGCGACAGGTAACTGCGGCTCTGAAACAGAAGAACGTGCATCTGGCCACGAAGTCGAAACATTTTCTGGAACAGCGTCAGCGAAACGAGGCGAAAGAAAGGGCGGCGGCTAATTTGGATTGGCATCCGACGTATTTTGTCCACGCACCACCTGACGAAAACTGGGTTTACAGTAGACGTAAAGAATAGCTAATGAACAGATGTGTTTTTGTTCTACTTCTTTTCGCCATACTATGTATGTTAAGTTTTTAGCGCCATCATTTAGATAATGTTTTTCTTCAGGCACGTGGCTGGCCGTCCTATTTTGGTGGAGACCAACACCAATTTTGGGAGGACTAAGCCCAAAAAGGCCAAAAATAGCACAAAATAACGTTTAAAAAGTCATATTTTTCCGGCTTTTTTCAATTTTGGGGGGTCTGACTGAACCATATCTGGGTGTAGATGGTTTGGGGGTATGCACAACCCTCCCCCCGAAAAACCAAACCCCCCAGAATTCAATTTTTAAAACTTTCATTGTTTTTTTCGCAATTTTTTGATGCCAATGGATAGTGCTGGATAGGAAACGTTGGAAAATGGTGTTTTTCGCCATACCACCATTTTTAAGGCCATTTTTTGACCTTTGAAAAATCTTGCACCCCCCAAAAGAATTTTGGTGCTGCCCACGTATGGTCTGAACCCCCCATTCCCCCAGAGACACGTGCCTGTTTTTCGTCTGCTTAGTCTGCCCTAAATACTTTTCCTCATTGCTGTTTTTAGATTAACTATTGGTCAACTATCCCCACCTTCGAGTAAATTTCTATTTTTTCTACAAAAATTGATAATTTTTAATTTAGAATAATTCA
This sequence comes from Mermis nigrescens, assembly GCA_036768485.1. Taxonomy (NCBI): domain Eukaryota; kingdom Metazoa; phylum Nematoda; class Enoplea; order Mermithida; family Mermithidae; genus Mermis; species Mermis nigrescens. The sequence continues at coordinate 176,942 of JAVLUZ010000756.1, read as the reverse complement.
TTGAGCAGCTTTTCGCATACGTGATATATTCCAGTTTATTTGATGAACTTCTACTTTAAAATTCCTTCCTTCCCGGAATTAGCTCACCTGGAAATCATATTATTGCAAGCAAAATACTGGGTGTCCGACGTAAATATCTTTTGACCTTTTTTACTTGAATGAAATTTCGTTCGATTAAAATTGAACATAACAAAGCAATAGTCCATACAGAAGAATTTTCGGTTGCCAAATTCCACTCCGTTAGTTAGATACATTAGTTTGCAAACAATGATACAATATTTTCCTCAATTTGTAACCATTGTTGATGATGGTTTTTATCAGTTTCTCTATAACTTCTACTATGATATCATTAAATGAACCGGAATTGCGATTCTTTAACACTCAAACGACTGTTAATCTTTTTTAGGCTCTCAATCAGAAAAATCCGCATGAAAGTTACATACAAAATACCATTTGATAATACCACACCTGGCCTTGCAGGTATGCACCTTCGAGAAACCAAAAAACCCCTCAGTATTCAATTTTTGAAATTTTTTGTTTTATCGCAATTTTTTGATGCCAATGGGTAGTGCTTGATGAGAAACGTTGAAAAATTGTGTTTTTTCGCCATACCATCATTTTTAAGGCCATTTTTTATCTTTGAAAAATTTTGCACCCTTCAGAATTTTTGGTGCCACCCACCTATCAGTGTGACGCTGAAGGGAACGCAGTTCATCGATGATGACCATACGTGGGCAGCGAGAAAATTCTGGGGGGGGGTGCAAGATTTGTTGAAGGTCAAAAAATGGCCTCAAAAATGGTGGTATGGCGATAAAAACACCATTTTTCGACGTGTCTCATCAAGCACTATCCATTGGCATCAAAAACTTGCGAAAAAACGAAAATTTTCAAAAATTGAATTCTGGGGGGAGTTTTTTGATTTCTGGGGAGGTATTTTGGTTTCTGGGGGGTGCATACCCCAAACCCCCCACGCCCAGGTGTGATGATGACTAGTCATTATCGAAGCCTAAACATAATAAATGCCCTGTGGTAGATTTTTACGGGATTTATCTATACAAAACGTAAAAGAATGAGTAGTAGCCGGTGATCATCTGGTAGGCCAAGTATCCCATTTCCTATTCATTTACCGTAGAAACAGATGAAGTGATAAAGCTGTATAAATGTCGCAAAAGTATGTTTGAAATTGATAAAAAATCATCTTTTAGATCTATTGCTTTTAAACTGTGTACTGCAATTAGGGGTGGAATTCAACCTGATTTTTTTTACTATCCTTTTGTTTGGGTATCTGGCTGGATCATACATAATTAGCAAAGCTATAAAATTCTGCGGTCTGAGGAGACGAGAAAAAACACTGAAAATTCAATTTTTGAGGCCTACGATAGACTCCAGAATTTTCGTTTGTTTCGCGATTTGTTGATGCCAATTTGTTTAGCTTGATGAGAAAGGTCGAAGAATGATATTTTTCGCCTTTAGCATCAGTCTTCTGACTTTTTAAACGTTGGAAAATATTTGAAATGGAATCCCAAAATTTGATTCCTGCCATAGGTGGGCAACACCAAAATTCTGGGGGGTGCAAGATTTTTAAAAGGTCAAAAATGGTCTTAAATATTGTGATATGGCGAAAAAACATCATTTTTCGACCTTTCTCATCGAGCACTATCCATTAATATCGAAAAATTGCGAACAAAATTTTCAAAAATTGAAATCTGTGTGTTGCATACCTTCCCACGCCCACCTGTGATTGCTGCTCCTCTATTACACATTTTTCTGGTCTATAACGGATTACTATTTTCTATCGTCTATCGGTTTTGTGAGTTGTTTGCGACGGATAAATAGTAATTGATTGATCTATTTGTATACAGTATTAGATGATTATGAAATTTTACTTCGATTTGTGTTATGTTTGTGATTTTAAAGCGCTTTTTTCATCCTGTTCTTTATGAAAGTAAAGTAGGTACTTAGTTACGCGACAGAAATTCAAATTAATACAATTCGTGTGTACATAAATTGCTAATTTTTGGAAAAATCGCTATATAAAGAAAATCTCATGCTCTGATTATCTAAACATCTATGATAAAAATGGTTTGTTTCGTGAAAACAATTTTTGTATTGTTTACATAAATCTGAAACGTTTTATGAAACGTGGAGGTTTAAAACAACAACAGCGATAAAAAGATTAGGAGACACAAATAGGTGTAAACTAAATGGCCAAATCCAGGCGGGCACTCCAATCAACCGCCAAAAATCGAAGCCCAAAGGAAAATCGGGCACGGTAGCAGGTAGCTGCTAGGTACCATTTAAGTACCTGCCTAAAAGCGCAACAATAGTGACGGTTCCAATTAAGAAAGGTGTAGGGGGAGACTCTCCGGCCAAAATATAATTTAAATAGCTGGCCAAAAATAGTGGACCTTGAGTCACCAGCACGCCGGAGAGCGTACCTATCTGGCAAGTTCGGAAAATAATTTTTGAATATTTTTCGTTCGGAAAGTTGGGAGAAAAACGTACGCTTAAAGATGAAGTGAACAGCTAGTACCATACGTGGGCAGCACCAAAATTCTGGGGGTTCAAGATTTTTCAAAAGTCTAAAAATGGCGGTATGGCGGGAAAACCACCATTTTTCAACGTTTCTCATCGAGCACTATTCATTGGCATCAAAAAATTGCGAAAAAAACAAAAATTGAATTCTGGGGGGGGTATTTTGGTTTCTCGGGGAAAGAGTGCTAGCCAGATGTGGCTAGCACTCTCTCAATAAGCAAAAGACATTCTCGTCGAAACAAGACGAGCAGACCAAAGCACAGAGCACACCGCGCAAGCCATTCCAAAAAACGAGCGAAAAAATCGATCTTACATTAAGCACGACGAACAAACAATAAAATTGGTAAAGCAGCTATAGTCGTTTCGTTTATCCGAGAGCTTTTTCAGCAAATCTTTTTCGAGGCTACAGTAACTATATCTTCCCTACTTACCGTAGATCATGTAGAGATCACTGTAGCTACAAAGGAAGGAGGGGCATCTCAATAACATTTTTTACGGCATAATTTATTCTCATCTTCCAGCAAATCATGCAACATGCGGATTAAATTCGCGCATTCAGCTTGTCATAAATCGACCATTAAACACAATAGACTAGTATTTTAAACATCGCCGAAAGTTTCAGTTTAGAGTAGTGCGAAGCAACGCGGGTTCGATTCTTGCTGCAAGATTTTTATTTAGTGCACTTATGTAGTTTAGAATGTCACAGCACTATCATAGGTAGCGCGATAGCGCTACGCTACCTATATCATACTTGTCCATCCTTTTTCTTATATGTTTATTACAGCGAGTGCGAAATTTGTGTCCCCCTCACAGCAACAACGGCACACACCTGGGAGTTGCGGTTTTTTCTAATCGATGGATAATTAAAAAATTCGATGCCCATCTTTTTTTTTTGTTTACACTCGATACTGAGTAAGCAATGAGTGTGTAAAGTGTAAACCTAGAAATCGAATGATTTGCAGAGGGCCAATTTTTTTAAATGTTGCCCCTGAGTTGTAGATTACGAACCTGAAGTTGAAATTTCTTTACAATTAATAGTTGTTACACAAAAGTGAAAAGTATGTGTTTTTTTACTCTTTGCGTGTCCTTCCGCTTATCTAACTCAATTTTGGTTTCTGTCAGTCCAATTGGTTTAATAATGTAGAGGGTTACAATATCTCAGGAACAAAAATTTTTTTAACGCATTATTCCTCAATTTGATCGTTTTAGTGTAAAAAGTTCGAGACGAAAAACGAAGTTTCTTCAGCTACTCCGCCAAGGGGGAACATGCTAATTATGTTTAGAATGTGCCCTGACCTTAGTGTTGCAAATCCTAGTTTATTTTGTTTCTATACACCCAATATTGCGTTATATGCACAAGTGTAAAGTTTACACTGAGAAGCACTTTTTCCGCCCAGAGCATTGGTTATTAAACAATTTGCGAAGGGCCAATTTTTGTAAAAATGTTGCCCCTGAGTTGTAGATTACGAATCTGAAATAAAAATTTCTTTACACTTAATAGTTGTTGCATAAAAATGCAAAGTAAACGAATTTTTTACTGTTAGCGTGTCCTAAAACTTATTTAAATCAATTTTGGTTTCTGTGCAGTCCAATTGTTTTTATAATTAGAGGGTTACAACATCTCAAAACGTAAAATTTTTTCTCTTTCAACGCAATATTTCTCGATCTGTGATTGTTTTAGTGTAAAAGGTTCGAGACGAAAAACGAAATTTCTCTAACTACTCCGCTAAGTAGGCGGAACATGCTAATTATGCTTGAAATGTGCCCTGACCTTAGCGTTACAGATCCTAGTTTATTTTGTTTCTATACATCCAATATTGCGTTATTAGCACAAGTGTAAAGTTTACACTGAGAAGCACTTTTCCGCCCAGAGCATTGGGTATCAAACAATTAGCGGAGGGCCATCTTTTTTAAAAATGTTGCCTTTGAGTTGTAGATTACGAGTCTGAACTTAAAATTTCTTTACACTCAATGGTTGTTGCACAAAAGTGTAAAGTAAACGAATTTTTTACTGTTGGCGTATCCTAAAGCTTATCCAGCTCAATTTTGGTTTCTGTGCAGTCCAATTGCTTTTGTAATGTAGAGGGCTACAATATCTTAAAACGTAAAATTGTGTTTCTCTTTTAGCGCAATATTTCTTGATCTGTGATCATTTTGGTGTAAAGGATTCGAGACAAAAAAAGATATTTTTTCAGCTACTTGCACCCCTCAGAATTTTGACGTTGCCCACCTACGGATATATGGCCTGAATTATTCTGAATTATTAAATAAAAGTATGGATCTAGCAAAGAAAAATGATCCGATGGAACAAAAAAGGTAAATATACTTTAATTTCTTCATTGCTAAGGATGTATAAGGAGGGGACTAGGAAAAATTTCCCTATATGCGCAGAAGTCATAGGAATGTGCTTAACAGTTAGACTTCCCCTAAACAACGCAAAAATCGAAGTATATTCTGCAGCCTGTGAAAATGAGGGTGTAGTCACAAAGCGTATTTGAGTGTTTCGCAAAAGAGCATTGAAGACACTTTCATGACTATTAAATAATCAATGTATTACTTATTTAATGAAATCTTGACCATCCACAATCATACGTGGGCAGCAAGAAAATTCTGGGGGGGGGTGCAAGATTTTTTTGAAGGTCGAAAAATGGCCTTAAAAATGGTGGTATGGCGATAAAAACACCATTTTTCGACGTTTCTCATCAAGCACTATCCATTGGCATCAAAATATTGCGAAAAAAACGAAAAAATTTTCAAAAATTGAATTCTGGGGGGGTATTTTGATTTCTGGGGGTATTTTTGGTTTTCTGGGGGGTGCATACCCCCCCCCCCAACCCCCCCACGCCCAGGTGTGTCCACAATGCTCTGGAGTAAAAGATAATAGTGTAAACTTTACACTTATTTGGCCAACTCAATAGTTTTCTGGAAAAACCACAAAAGATTTCTTTAAATTTTCCAAAATGAAGTAATCAAAATACTAGCCATCATAATCGAAATTACGAATACTACGGAAAATCTGCATTAACGCGCAAAGGCCGCAGGATATACTTAGATTTTTGCGTTGTTTAGGGGAAGTCTAACTGTTAAGCACATTCCTATGGCTTCTGCGCATATAGGGAAATTTTCCCTAGTCCCCTCCTTTTACAAGCAATGAAGAAATTCAAATAAATTTACCTTTTTTGTTCCATCGGAGCATTTTTCTCTGCTAGTTTACAGTCTGTTTCACATAACTTCCGTGCATAAATTCAAAGAATTTTCATCGACAATAGGCCTAGGGTTACGACAATATAATTGAGAAGTCTAAAAACTGGGCAGATCCGAAGACCCGCCACCATACGTGGGCGGCAAGAAATTCTGGGTGGGGGGTGCAAGATTTTTCAAAGGTCAAAAAATGGCCTTAAAAGTTGTGGTATGGCCAAAAACACCATTTTTCGATGTTTCTCATCGAGCACTATCCATTGGCATCAAAAAATTGCGAAAAAACGAAAAGATTTTTAAAAATTGAATTCTAGGGGGTATTTTGATTGCTAGAGGGGTATTTTGATTTCTAGAGGGGTATTTTGGTTTCTCGGGGTATTTTGGTTCAACAACAAAATTTCAGCATCGTACTTCAAAGTGATTTTTTACTCGCTACAGTAAACCGTGAATGATTAAAAAGCTTATATTTGCACAAGTATTAACTTGCGCATCTAACAAGATAAAATCAAACGACTTCTGACCAATAGAACGGAAAATATGTCAATTTCTTTAAACCATACATTTTCTTATATTTCTGTATAGTAGTGTTAGGGTTTAAGTCCATATGGACGGTTTAGTGCAGTAAAAATGAGAGAATGGCGGCCGCTCGCCCCCCCTCAACTTTTCTATCGAGTTGCAATAAATCACCTACTTAGGCATACTGTAGCCTAAAAAATTTACTGAGAAAGCTCTCGAATAAATGAAACAGACTATACATGCTAGTCAATTAACCCTATATTTACCATGCCTTATGCCGGAGGCACAATGAATCACTTTATTGGCACTCTTTCTGTTCTTCCTTATCCATGTGTCCAAAACATTGTCTAGCCTCGTTTTGGCTTCAGTTACATCGTTTTTAATGGTTTAGCTTGATGAAAAGTTATAGAGTAGTACAGAATAAGCATTTTTTGACCCAACAGTGATATCACAAAAACACAAAATGGGAAAACAAGGTTCTTATGAAATATTTAGCGGTTTATTCCATTCCAGCTTTTCAAATGGTTTAATGCAACAGAAATATGTATATTTTTTCTTGTCTTTGCATGAATGTCCACTAGGCGCCTATTCTTGTGCATTGTAGTAGTTTTTTAGTTATACCTCTTTCAAAAATAATTTTCAAAGAAAACAACATACAAAGTCAGCAAGAGCATAAAAATTGCACTAAATGAAAGTAATAACTGTCAAAGCATGTAAAGATGGTTTAGCTTAATACGGATTAGGAGTTTTTGCTATGATGATGCACTTCGAGTGCAAAAATATGTAGAGAAGGCTCTACACCCCATTTTCGTTGCGTTGGTTCAACGCGAAATTCCATTCGTTTTGTGCTATGTTGTACATACATTCCGATGACTGTTTGCCCCAGATGCTCAATTTCGTGCTTAATTTCCATTTGCACGTACGCGACCACTCAGCGTAACGCTTTAGTGTGTCGCCCGGGACCACCTTCCCTCTTAAAATTATCATATCTTCATTTCCTTTCCCACACATATTTTCAATAAAAATCCGGGATAGGAAAATGGGCACTCGGGCTTAATGCGACTTGAGTACGAATTGGTATGTGTGCTATCATATCATACGTGTGTTAAAACTCCATATGTGTGTGTCTCATATTCGTGCCTATTTCGTTTGTACATTCTTTACCGTAAGCTTTGCCCATAGGCCTATTGTTATTCTCGTAGATCCATTCCGCGTTTCTTTGTCCGCGTTTGATACGCCTCTTTTTCGTATCGTTTAAAACTGCGTGCGAGCGCAGTTTTGACGATATTACGATCATTCCGGCACTTTAAGATTTTTTCATTTTACATTGAGCTTCCCGGTTTTTCGCCAGCTTCTATGCTGTGCCTGTTTTCTTTTCCGTGCGACGTATTTTTCCGCACGTAGTCTCCCTGTGTTTTCCCCTGTGTGGCTGCAGGGAAATCTCGTCGTATTCGTCGCGTAGTGGGCAGGCTCTTTTCGCCCCTACGCATTTGTTATTTTATTTGTGTGCCTTCACGGCATTTGTTGTATGCCGTTGGCGGGCTACGTGCCCTCGTAATTATAGTGTTGTTTTTAACCGATTAGCGTAACACGACAGTCGGCAGCATGCATCTTCATGCTGTCGCGTTTTTCATTGCTTCATAATTTTCTGTCCAAAAATATTGTAAAAATTAATTATTTAATTAACGATGTTGGGCTCGGTTGAATTTCCGTGCTGTTGAATTCTGTCCTTGTGCTACACTATACTTAGGAACCTTCAATATTTTCAAGCACCGGAATTCGGTCCCAAAACAAGTTAAATAATAATCTTTTTGAGCCCTCAATTAGGTTTCCGGGGAACTTACATTATTTAGGTACTTAATCTCAAAAGGGGTTAAGTAAGTAAGTTTCACTAGGTGCGTGCAGTAGAGGGCCGGGCTATCTTGATAGGCCGGGCCTTACCCCCGAGTCGCCTTTTGTGCGAGCGCGTGAGCTTAAGTCTCGGGCATAAGTAAGCAAGTGAACGTAGGTTCGGCCTACGTTTACATTGGAGGTCATTCACGACGACCGGCCGAGCTAACATCGTTTCATTTTCTGCCTAAAAATTTTCAAAAATATTCCACTTTGTGTAACCATATTGTGTTCGTGTGCATTCTTAACATTTCACTGTTCGTGTGCATTTTTGACTCTATTGTGTTCGTGTGCGTATTTTTCTTGGTCGAGATTGGGGTTGTGACATAAATTTTTTGTCCTGATCTTAATCTCAATTGTCTGCCATGCCAGGCAAGAAACTAGCAGGAAAAATGACCAAAACGGGGAGAAAAACCCCAGATAAGTCGCCTAAGCAGGCTAATACTCCGAAATCATCTAGAAGTGTGTCAAATGACTCAGATTCCGATCATAGCGCCAGTGCACAAAATTGTGCAAGCGCAGACAGCGTTGTGAATACAAATCAAACGCTAGGTGTCCAAACTCAGGACAACAGTGTTGACTCTCCGATAGATAATCAAGTTGCAAACGACGACAATATCACTCTTCGTCAAATTTTGAATGAAACGACGATTCCTAATCCGCAACAATCGGTTTCCGACACAAATGTGAATCGGATAACCGAAAATGGCAATTCAAATAATCTCTTGAATGCGATGTTTGCGCATATGCAAGATTTGGAAAATCGGCTTGAACGTATAGCCGTTGAGCATGTGCATGCGCAATTGCAAAATGCAAACTCTGCAAACCCTGATTTGCAGCCTGTTGAGCCACAACCGGTGCCCAACGTCACTGCAAACGCGGACCAGCAGCATTTAGCTCGCTTTGCAAATGCTGACTCGGATTCGCGCGTGCAGCTTGCAACGTCAATGCCCGTCCGTCGTTCGTCTGTTCCAGTGCTTCCTAATCAGCAAATCGCGTCACGTTTATCGCGTCCTACCGTCTCTGTAAACGCTGAACAGCAACATTTAGCTCGTTTTGCAAATGTTGAACTGTCTCCGCGAGTACAGATCGTTTTGCCAGCCGTTCAGCCGGCAGAGAACCAAGCTAATCCCGTAAATGCTGAACTACCGCCACTTCATGCGATGCATATTCCGCAGAATCAAATTTTTGTGCCAAATACAGGTGCATCGATCCCGCTGGATCAGAACCCACCTCAGAATCAACAGAACCGAAGAGTTCACTATCCTGATCAAGCTACTGACTCTCCGCCGGAAAGTCCCAGGCGTCATAGATCTTCTTCAAGACGTTCACGGCGTCGCCACTGTGACACGTCGTCTGATAGCTCAGAGAATACAGGTATTTGCTACCTAGCTGATTCTATGAATAGAGGTCCATTTTTGCAACAAATTCAGTACACGATAGCCAATAAGAAGTTTTTTCAAGGTGAAAAAACAGATATTCGTGGATTTTTTCACGAACTTGAGCGATTAGCAAATGGCTATAGAATTGATGAAAGATTGTGTCTAGATTTGTTGCCATCGTTTTTCGATACCTATATGACTAGATTGTTTTGCTCCCTACCCAACGACGTTCGCGAATCTTATGAACTCACGAAACAAGCATTAATTGCAGAGTTTTGTCCTATCGACTCAGATACATTGTTTGATAGATTTCTTGAGCGAAAACAGCACCCATCAGAGTCTGTGAACGCTTATTTTTTGGCGTTACGCGAAGATCTCATTTGAGCTCAACCAGAAATTCAAGTTGACTCGATAGCTTTTGAGAAAATGCTTCGTCATCAGCTCAGAAAAGGGATGAATCCAGATATCGCGAGAAAAGCTTACAAAAGAGCGCCTGAAGCACCGCTTCAAGATTTTCTTCATGCTGCGCGTTGCATAGAGTTTGCGAACCTACAGTATGCTTCAGCTAAGCAGCCTACGCCGTATTTACCAGCAACAGCCGCTGCAGCATCCAGTAGCGTGTTGCCAAAAAATAATTTTCGGCGTTCAACGTATAGTCAAAATGAGACCCCCCGTCAATCTACGTCTTTTCGTCAATCGCGTCCAGAGACATCTAATGCTTTAGCGCAACGATATTGCGTGTATTGCAAACACATGGGCCACACCAGAGATGAATGTTTTCGGCGTCAGCAAAACAACAACCAAAATTATCGCAACAGCAAAACTCACAATTCTAGTGAGTACGCGAATCGATACCGTAGCCAATCCAGGCCAATGTTTCAAAACAACTCATCATCGTGGCGATCAAACTACCGTACTCCGTATAATTCTCGTGTGTTTCAAAACTCACAGTATCCATCTACGTCTCAAAATTATGACTCCCGTCAAGATTTTTGACATCCGAGCAATGATTTTTGGCAAAATTATGGTAATCGCCAGAACTACCGTAATCCTTACAGTAATATGCGATACTATGACAATGAAAGAAATATGTTTGCAAATAATCGTTTTGCAGAACATTCTCAGAATTATCGCCAGCCGAATAACGCGTATAGACAATTTCCGCAGCAACCTATGCGTTCAAACCCCCCGGCAGTTACGTATTCGGTTTCTTCCACACCCACCGTTACGTTTCCCCCACCGCAACCGACCCAATCGTCATCTAATAACGAAAACATCGTAACTTCGTCTGTCTCGACTTCCGAAAATTCGGAACAGCTTTTTGCATCTCAAGCTTTTCTCGAAGAATATCATTGTTTACAGAAACGTTTAGCAGTCTACGAAAAGCTAAACTCGCAAGTCAAAACTCAGGATGCAGCTAATAAAACCGTTGTTAGCCATGCATCTACGAATTTGCCTACAATATTAGCAGAAATCAACGGAATAAAGCTCCCTGCGTTAATTGACACAGGATCGCAAGTCACAATGATGACCACAAGCGCTTTCCTGCGTTTAGGTTTCAAATTGCCACCAAAGCAAGCAGCGCATGTTGTTCACGGAATTGGAAAAATGACAGCAACCGTGCGTTTCACCTATATCATGCATATCACAGTCGCAGAACAAACCACTCCGGCTGTTGTCTTAGTCATTGATGACTTACCGGAAGATTTGCTTCTAGGCTTCGATTTTTGCAAACAAGCTTTACTTTTCGTCAACACAGTCGAAGATTGTGCTTTTGCCAATGGCTTTTGTGTCGAATTACTATCCGCAAATGACAAAAAACATTTACGCGTAAACCCTGATACGCAAACTGCGTGTCCAGTTTGTGCTCGCGTAACTGTTACCGAATCAATTGTCATTCAACCGCGTCACGAAGTTGTGACGCCCGGATATGTTTGTTGTGGTCAATTCAATGATGAAATTGCTCTTTTCGAACCTGATAATGATTTCATGCTAAGCAAATCGCTGTTCGTCGCACCAGCTATCATCGATACATCAGTTCCTGTTTTCCCACTTCGCGTCTGTAACACGTCTAAATCACCTATCACCATAGATATTGGAGAATTCATAGGTTCCTTAACGACCGAAGCTGAAATCGTGTCTCATGTCGCCCTATCAGACGATAGAGCACCCAAACTTTTTGCATCAATCAATAAAGCCTTAAATGGTTCGGCAATAAATGCCCATCAGCAACAGCAGGTTCGTGATCTGTGCCAGCGTTACTCTTCAATTTTCGCCCTGAAAGGAGAACCCTCTAGGCCGAACGCCACTCCTAAAGCATCATATCGATACAGGTGATAGTCCGCCTATCACAGGAAAAACATATCGCGTCGAACATTCGCGTCGAAAAGCGATGCAAGCAGTTATCGATGAAATGTTAGCTGATAAAGTGATTCGTCCAACTACAAGCCCATGGGCTAGTCCGTTATTCCTAATCGGTAAAAAGGATGGTTCTTTGCGTCCAGTTGTAGACTATCGTCGCCTAAATGAAGTGACCAAGACCCAAGTGTATCCGTTACCTCAAATCAAAGATTATTTCGATGCTCTAGGATCGGCAGCGTATTTTTCTACGCTAGATCTCAAATCAGGTTATTGGCAAATCCCGTTAGATAAAGAATCACGGGAGAAAACAGCTTTCATTTGCCCTGTCGGTCACTACAAATTCAATGTGTTACCTTTTGGTCTCAAAAATGCGCCAGCAGATTTTCAGCGCTTAATGGAATTAGTTCTAGCAGGACTAAACTGGAACAAGTGCCTAGTTTACATCGACGACATCATAGTTTTTTCTCGAACTTTCCCAGAACATCTTCAAGACTTAGAGAAAGTTTTTAAGGCCTTAAGTGACGCAGATTTGCGCATTAAGCCGGACAAATGCCATTTTGCCCACAACGAAGTGCAATTTTTAGGGCATAGAATTAGTTCTTTTGGGATCGCGCCAGACCCAACGAAAGTTGCAGATGTACAGAAGTTTTCCGACTCCGAAAAATGTGAAAGGTGTACAAAAATTCCTTGGCCTTGTCCATTGGTTCAAAAAGTTCGTAAAGGATCTCGCAAAAGTAGCTAAGCCACTTTTCAACTTATTGCGAAAAGATATACCTTTCGTTTGGACTGAAAAGCATCAAGAAGCTTTCGAAAAAATCAAGGATGCTTTCACTTCTCCGCCAATCCTACAATTGCCAAAGTTTGACGATAAACATCAGTTCATCTTGACAACTGATGCCAGCAACTATGCTTTAGGTGCAATTCTAACCCAAAAGCATCTGCCGTCGGGTAATCGCTTCATACTCAGCTATGCAAGCCGAGTCTTGAATTCAGCTGAGTGCAATTACGCCACGTCAGAGAAAGAAGCTCTAGCCGTTGTGTGGGCGATTAAATACTATCGTCACTATCTTTATGGAACAGAGTTTGTGGTTGAAACCGACCACCAAGCTTTAACATGGCTAGTAAACGTCAAAGACCCGTCTAGTCGTCTTCGAAGATGGGGACTCAAGCTTCAAGAATACACGTATAAAATTGTGTATGTCCCCGGTGCTTATAATTGTGCCGCCGATTTACTTTCGCGTCACCCCAAATATGATGAAAATGAGCGAAAGTACAAAGCTGAAAGAAAAGCAGTTGTGAACTTAGCCAATCTAGAATCCGAGAAATCCGAGTCGGAAGAGGATGATAATCCGCCCGACATACCTACTATGTCAAAAGCGAATAGAAATGTACCACCGGTATATTATGAAAGAAATATGCTGACAGATGCAGAAAAAGCAGAAATGCTAACGCCAGCTAAACTGTTAGCAGAGCATCGACTTGACCCTGAAATCGTCAAAATCCGCGACTCCCTCGATGATCTTTCCGAGAAGAAGTATCGCGATGAATTTTTCGTCAGCCAAGATCTACTTTTTCGACGTTTTCAACCCAAACGTAGCCCCCAAGTCATCTATCAACTCGTCATACCTAAATCTCTACGTCGTTTTATCCTATCCAAATTTCATGATTCAATTTTTGGTGCTCATTTCTCAGCCCGAAAAATTTTGCCCAATATCCAAATGAGATATTGGTGGCCAAGAATGGAAAACGATGTCATTGCATGGTGTAAAAATTGCCATACATGTCTGCAACGTAAGATTTCGTCAATTCCAGCATCGGTACCCCTAAAACCGATTGAAGTTAGCGCTCCTTTTGATCTCATCGCTTGTGACTGTCTTCACATGCCAAAATCTATCTCTGGAAATGATCAAGTTGTAGTTTTCATGGATTATTTCACGAAATATGTAGAAGCATTTCCTGTTTCGGACATAAAAGCTACTACGATTGCAAATCTTTTGCTTCGTGAAATCATACCTAGACACGGAGTGCCTAGACGTTTTTTGACAGATCAAGGATCCAATTTTACATCAACGTTAGTCTCTGAAATATGCAAAATTTTGCATATCCAGAAAATTTTTACAACACCATACCATCCCCAATGTGATGGTTTGGTTGAGAGGTATAACCGAACGTTGATCGACTGTTTATCGAAGCTAAGTGCTCGTGACCAATATGATTGGGAACAGTATCTCCCATTTGCGTTGTTTGCCTATCGAGCAACGCCTCAAGCCTCGACGAATTTATCGCCATTTGTCTTACTTTATGGTCGAGAGCCATCTTTTCCATTAGATATTCAAATCTTGAATGATTTAACCCTTGACCCTGAATCGTCTAACCAAGTTGAAGCGTACTTAGCCAGCCTAGTTCACTCCCTACGTGACCTACATGAGGCTGCAGCCACTAATTTAGCGAAAGCGCGTACGCATCAGAAGCGACAATATGATAAAAACGTTTCCGAAACAACTTTTTCGGTTAACGATATTGTTTATCTGAATAACAAAGCAGTTATTCCGTCAAACCAAGGCAAACTTGCTCCTAAGCAAGTGGGTCCATATCGTATCACCGAATTGCCAACTTCCGAAACAGCTCGGATTGTCTATATTCACAATCCGCTCGTGACTCATTTAGTTCATCAAAATAGGTTATTGCAATCGCCTAAATTGCCGTTTTCCGATTTAATTTCGGAGAAACGCGCATATATTCCAGGCGATATTGTACTAGTTCAGGTCCCACGTTGTCCCGTTTGCCCTGGGATAGTCATAGATTTCTCAGAATTACCGGCTAGTGAACGCCATAAAAAGGAATGTGTTCCCGTCCGTTTACTCGTTATGTCTAAGTCCAATCATGCGGTTCCCCTAAATAACGTTTACCCTTTTTCAGAACCCTATTTTACACAACTATGTCCAACAAACTGTCAGAAAACTTGGATAACAACCGTCCAGAGTTCAATTGCAACAGCCACACGCCGTCCAATGTCACAGAATTCCTCATAGCCTTGCATGCGGCAGCTGCACGCTTGCAGCTACGCTTAGGACCTACGGGTCAAGAGTCTCCATATGTTGGGCGTGCCGGCTTCATTGCCGATATAACGCCTGTAAGCCCGCGTGCTGAACCTCAGCGTTATTGTTGTATCATGGCTCAACGTCATTGGTATTTTGAGCATTTTGGCAGAGCGCCACTGACTGCGCCATATGTCCCAGCCAGCAATATCCATATAGTTTTCGTAGATTCGCCCGCAGAGTCATATGCGGCCATTATCGCTATTCTTGCGCCGATGAATGCCTTAAATGGTCGTTTTCTTTTTGGCTTCGACTCAGAGTTTGTTAATGATCGCGTTTTCTTGCCATATTCCCAATGGGATGATCAGTATCGGGCCATAAGGGCCACACATCACAATTCAAATGGTCCATTTGTCCGTTTCATTAAAATCGCGACAGTTCGTGGTCAAGTTTTGTGTGGGACGTCGCACAGTTCCCACTTTCGCCTTTTGGTCTACATGAGTTGTTCACCATTTGACTATCCGATGTTGCCTTAGCTTGCCACGGATCAGATAATGATCGCATTGCATATTTTAATGTGTATGCAACACGTCTTTTTGCTTGGGAACACTATCAGCAAAGTCGCCGTCAGCGTCAGAGGCATCGTGAGTTATTCGAACGCAACGTGTTCGAGGCTCAAATAATTGATACTCTTCCGCTCGCCAATAATTTCACCAGAACTGTGGCAACCACTCCGGGAAATCATCATCTTCAAACGCACAGTATATGTTCAACCTACAAATTTGTCAGTCAGCCAGAATGGCAGTAGGTCACGCTTGGAATCGAGCTCCGTTGCCAGATCATATGGTTCGATATCTAATCACCAATCCACTCGGTGCTCTGGATCTGTATCTTTTGATAGTGCGTCATGCAGTTGATTGCTCGTATATCGCTCTAACGGCTCCAACCAATAGAGAGCGATTTGCCGGAGATGAAATGTCCGGAAATCAAAAAGTCAAAAAGGATCAAAAATTTGATATGCCTTTGGCTTAAGCCGGCTCAATGCCTGCTAAATCTAAAGCAGAGCTCGCTGAGAGAATCAAACGCAGAGATATTGTGGAACAGAAAAAGAAAGAAAAGGCTGAAGAATTCAAAAAGTGAAAACAAGATCGTAGACATTCTAACTCTAGCTTTGATGAGAGCGCAGAGGAATATGACGATGATGATAACAAATCAGACATCAAAATGGTGCAACCAGCTTTCACGTTAGCACCAGAAGCGTTGCAAGAATCGACTGCATCTTTGTCTCAAACTCCTTTGGTCTCTGCACCTCAGTCTACCGACAATGATCAGCGCACAAGTGCGCCAACTTCTGTCTCACGGCCAGACACAAATATCCTAATAAAGTCTACAAAAATGAGGAAGAAGCCCTCGACTATGATGAAGAAGTTTTTGAAGTTGTCGACGGAGCTTCCGGAAGTCCAATTGAAGATGTAGCGGAGCCTCCACAAACATCTCAGCCAGCAATCACAGCTGAAGAAGAAAGGATGATGCAAAATCAGCCAACTTGCAGTTACAAATATCTGATCGTTCCGGAAGGCAAAATGAAAGAAAAAAGCGATCATATTCGAAAATTGGAAGATGAATTTGATCATGCTGTCCACAAAAGATTTTTAAAAGATTTAGAGGTTGTGGACGAGTATCACGAAGAACCAAAGGAACATGCGCCACTGTTGCTTAACCAGCAACAAGCGCAAGAATATGCCCAAAAACGAGATTTCTTCGTGAGCCAGGCAGCTGAACATGCCTATTGGATGTATACAGAAGATTTTCGAGCTCATCTTGTCAATCTTTTGGGACAAGAATTCGCCAATCCGCTGATCAAAACTCTAATTGCGAACAAAAATGAGCATATTGAATGTATTTTGTCTAGTTTCAACAATGTATATCAGGCCAACAAGCAACAATCATTGCCTCGAGTGGTGCTAAGCGGTCAGCAATCTGCGCAAAATATGTCAATCGAAATTCGACCAGCTTTGCCAATTCCATTTCTCAGCAAATTCACGCAACATCCGCGTCTTTTCTACAACAATTTGACTTTTCATCCAACTCGATTCTACGTCACGACCGGTTCAATGGTCTATGAAGTTGGTTTAGAGTTCGTAGCTAATCATCCAAGGTTGCTAGAACCACCTCGAGTCGTGCGTCGAGCCAACTACACAATTCCATCGGAATTTTTCCCGCATTGTCTTATGCCTGCGCCAGTGATCAGACCGAGGCCTCGGCCTCGGCCTCTGCCTCGGCAAGCCTCGGCGTTTTTGGAGCCTCGGCCTCGGCGCCGAGGGCGAGGCTGAAAAGTGCCGAGGCGCCAAGGGTTAAAATCAAATTTGAATAAGTTTAATATGTCCGTTGAATATTAACTATTTAGAATGCATCTGCAGTACAAAGACTATTTTTTACCTATAGACTTTTCTTGTGGTTTCAGTCGCGTACCCAGTTACACAAAGTTACATACAGCAAAGTGCCAATTTATTATTCATGTGATGACTAAGTTTTAATTCTCATGCTTGCTACATGGATCGGAAACACACATTCCCGAAGGGAGGGGTGAGGGAGTTTATTACCCCCCTCTCAGGGTACAAGACTCAAGTCATTGTCAGACGATTTTTGGTGAAAACCTTTTGAATATTTTTGAACCTAATTTTTACTATGGCAAAAGTGCAGCTAACTATTAGAATTTTCCGAAGTGATGGAGTATTTTTGGAATGTAAGCAAGAGTAAATAGACAAACTGTCACTATAACAACATGCATGTAATAGCTCAAAAATTTTGGGAGGGGCTCCTCGGCATACATGTAACGGCTAGAAATTTCGGGTGGGGGATTAGCGACTCTAATTCTATGTCAAAAATGGCAAAAGCACCTAAAATAGCCAACAAAGCGCAAATTTTCGCCAAAAATGAGGAGGGTGGGTCAAAATTTTCTGACGTTGGAGGGAAGGGTAAGGGGAGGACGTCCAACCCTGGGTGGGTGGTAATTCCCCAAAGCCCTTCCTGTTACACGTATGGTTTTCGGCCATTTTTATGGGAGAGGGCGTAAACGATTACGAATTTTCGGCCGAAAATCGCAAAAACGCTTCTAAAAATGGCCAATAAATGCAGGTTTTGCCAAAAATCAATTTTGGCTCGCGCATTTTTTGGATCCATTTTTATACAATGTTAAAATACTTTCTTGGACAAAGTGATATTAATTATATCGTTTTTCAGAATATTTCAGGAAATTTCAAAAAATTTTCGGCGCTTCGCGCAAAATATCGCTAATATACTGTATTTAGATTGAAGCAGGGAAATAAACACTCCAAAATCAATTTTTGTGTAATCTAGGCATCTTGATGCAGATTTATATATCTTTTGGATCTATTTATACTGTTTTTAAAAATTTTATGCGGAATAAGTACTATTTAATAACTGCACTTTTTTACCGTTCAAAGATAAAATTGACTGATTTATCCTGATGTTGCATTGGATTTCTAAGCACAGTAGTGCTTATTACAAGATTTAATTGGCATATTACAATATCTGTAATATTTCTGATTTTGTAGTAGGTAAAAGTTGTTTTAGCTTTCTCAGTCAAGTTTTATGTGTAAATTTCATCAAAAGCTCATAAAAATTTCGGCGCTTCGCGCCAAATAATCTTATGAACTATATCCAGGCCGAATTATCACATTTAGGACCATGGTTTTTTGTATTCGGCAAAGATTTTTCATAATGTACAGAGACTTTTCGGGACCGTCTTTGTACATGCACAAAGATTTTTGGAGAGACAAAAACTGTAAAAAGGTGTAAAATTCCCGAAAATTTTTGGCGCATCAGTAATTGTCTGTCCTATATATCTTTAAAATAGTAGAATTTGCATTTAGAATGGAAAAAATGTCAAATATTCAGAGACACGGGAATTAGCTAAGATACGCTACCGAAGGTCGAAAACCCCTGTTTTACCACACTAAATCGCTGCTGTACCATACTATATATAATAGTACACAAAAATTTGCATGTACAAAATGTTCAAAGACTTTTGGATACCATTTTTGTTCATGTAAAAAGGTATCTTGCACAAAAAAACACTGTTTAGGACTGCATGCCGGTTGCAGATCACACACTGGCAGTATGTAAAAACGTGTTTGTTTTAAAAATAAAATATCTACAAAAATTTGTTCGCTCAAACAAAGACACTACTTAATTTACTGGTCCCCCATTTTGGGATTTCACCCTTCCCTCAACTCTGGACCTTGGGAAACTATGATCAGGAAAGTACAGTGCAGTTTCTGTCATATTACCTACCACACCAGAATTGGATGACTGAAAAAGCGTGTTTAAACATGCATTACCGCAAAAGCGAGCACAACAATGGCTACAGTTCTGTCTTTACTTAGCTTATTTCGTTTGTTCGTATTTCTTTGACACTGTTTTCTTATTTATGTATAGTAATAAAAGTTTTTAAGTGCTTGTTCAGCCATATTTTTTATTAACTTTTCAAAGTCTTCAACGGCAACTTGTTAAATTAAGTATGCTTTCATTCTGCTGACTTTATTCAATAAATCCTTCACACATTTAATCTACTATTATTGAAAATGACATTCGATAAAGTGTTCAATATTACGATTATTCTCTAGCTCATGTGCATACAAAATATTCTAAGAGCACTATTTATGGGTATAGGTATATAGGCTTGACCCTCGGCATTACCCTCATCCTCGAGCCTCGGCCTTGGCAGGTCAAGGATTCTGAGGCTCCTCGGCCTCGGCCGAGGTCGAGAGTCCAAAAGTACCCTCGGTCCGATCACTGGCCTGCGCCCGAGCATTCATGCTCCTTTGGCTTTAACAATTCGCCAAATGGCTGATATTTTCAGTTCAATGAACGAGTTTTTCGAAGAATACAAGTCAACTTTCCATTTCATTCCGTCTTTTCAATCTACGACTTTCATGTCCGTGCTACTACTGCTTCAATTTCTCGACAATCGGTTTTTAAGATTCAAATTTTGGTATCGAGAACCTTGAATTGCTTGGCGCATGGTCGAACAGATCCGACAAGTGCTTAGATTTTTTTGGTGGAAAGAGCTTTCAATCCGTTTCCAAAAGAAGTTTTCATCGAGTTCCCTGAAATTATTGAGACAACTACTGACTTATTCACAGCGCATAAGCAAATCCAGTTAATTCAATCATGCACTCAATCCGCCAATCACGTGTCCACTCGTTTTTTCACGCTATGCTGCACGCCAACAAATCCAAGGTTACTTGGATGTAAGTCTTCCCGGCCAATTAGTAGAAGTTCGCAGCCACCTAAGCAGCCGCGACGACGTCTGCAACTCGTACGGATGAGCCGCCCACAAAAATGCGTCAATCTACCGTCAATTTATCTATTGAAGGTCAAATTGCTTTACGCCGTCGTTGCATGGAACAAGAGCGACGCGACCGTGGAGTCTACGCAGGCTATTGAGCGAAACGCCACAATTGTACCATATTCGCCGTACTACCGATTTTGCTATTACTTCTACGGTTCGTCAGCCGAACGTTTCGTCGCAACCTACTGAACGTCTTACGTTGCATCAACATCATTATAATCGTGTCAAACGTAGTCGTCAGTTACGCCACGCCAGTAGAGCCGAACGAGCGGCTTTGCAAACTCCTGCTCAACCGGCAGCCCAACCGTCTGCTTCGGGCCATCGTATTCCACGTCCGTCGCGTTTAGACAATCATCGCCGTCGCGATTCCGCTGCGCCGCATTGCCCAGCTCTGATGACTGTATCTGTGCCACGCGTTTTGGTTACGCAATCGCAGGATCATTATCCTGTCCAGCAGCAAATTGCCGCGCCGCATTTTACGCCTATTCCGTCGCGAGGAAACAACCGCGCTCATTCTACGTCGCGCATTACGCCAGATTATTTGCGCACGACTGACGGTCGTCGTACCGCTCAGTCGTATTTGCCTCGCGATCAACCGGATTGCCGCACTTGATTATTTGCTCATCGTTTGATTTTGCTGTGCCAGGACGACGTACCAACCGCCAGCAGTTTGTATATTTTTGTTTAATTTGTTTTATCATTTTTTCCGTAAAATTTTTTGTTTACTAGTTAATTTTCCTGCAGCCACTTTTCCCAAATTTTTTCTCTCCACCTTAGGACCTTTTTTCTCACTATCTTTTTACATATCTCCGTTATTCATTATTTTCCATGTATATTTTTATTTTGCTGTATACTTTTCTGATTTTTCCCAAAAAACATATTTGTTATTTCATTGTATTTGTCTGTCTTTGATTCATTTTATTGTCCTTGTCCATATGTGTTCTCAATTTGTCCATAATTTGAGCCTTTCGTACTCAATACTAATTAAGCCGAGTGACCTGCCCTCCTATCATAAATTATTTTTTCAATCAAAATTCTCCGGGTCCCGGGCAAACAGTCTATTCCGTACGTTGCACAAAACCACGTTGTCTACGCGTCGTCGACGCACCGTTTTTCGTCTCCCGCTGCTCAATTGTTTGACGTAGCCGTACGTCATCTCATACATTTTCATGCATACGTTTTGTGCATAAAAATGTGTCAGCATCCCGCTTCGATCTGCTGACACGAATCGATAATCGCCCGACTCCACGCTGTGGCCGTCTTTGCGCAAAAAGTTTGCGCACAAACGTTTTGTGCATAAAAATTTGCACTGCGTGCAAATTTTTCTCGATATCCGGGGGAGTGTAGAGATGGCTCTACACCCCATTTTCGCTGCGTTGGTTCAACGCGAAATTCCATTCGTTTTGTGCTATGTTGTACATACATTCCGATGACTGTTTGCCCCAGATGCTCAATTTTGTGCTTAATTTCCATTTGCACGTACGCGACCACTCAGCGTAACGCTTTAGTGTGTCGCCCGGGACCACCTTCCCTCTTAAAATTATCATATCTTCATTTCCTTTCCCACACATATTTTCAATAAAAATCCGGGATAGGAAAATGGGCACTCGGGCTTAATGCGACTTGAGTACGAATTGGTATGTGTGCTATCATATCATACGTGTGTTAAAACTCCATATGTGTGTGTCTCATATTCGTGTCTATTTTGTTTGTACATTCTTTACCGTAAGCTTTGCCCATAGGCCTATTGTTATTCTCGTAGATCCATTCCGCGTTTCTTTGTCCGCGTTTGATACGCCTCTTTTTCGTATCGTTTAAAACTGCGTGCGAGCGCAGTTTTGACGATATTACGATCATTCCGGCACTTTAAGATTTTTTCATTTTACATTGAGCTTCCCGGTTTTTCGCCAGCTTCTATGCTGTGCCTGTTTTCTTTTCCGTGCGACGTATTTTTCCGCACGTAGTCTCCCTGTGTTTTTCCCCTGTGTGGCTGCAGGGAAATCTCGTCGTATTCGTCGCGTAGTGGGCAGGCTCTTTTCGCCCCTACGCATTTGTTATTTTATTTGTGTGCCTTCACAACATTTGTTGTATGCCGTTGGCGGGCTACGTGCCCTCGTAATTATAGTGTTGTTTTTAACCAATTAGCGTAACACGACAGTCGGCAGCATGCATCTTCATGCTGTCGCGTTTTTTATTGCTTCATAATTTTCTGTCCAAAAATATTGTAAAAATTAATTATTTAATTAACGATGTTGGGCTCGGTTGAATTTCCGTGCTGTTGAATTCTGTCCTTGTGCTACACTATACTTAGGAACCTTCAATATTTTCAAGCACCGGAATTCGGTCCCAAAACAAGTTAAATAATAATCTTTTTGAGCCCTCAATTAGGTTTCCGGGGAACTTACATTATTTAGGTACTTAATCTCAAAAGGGGTTAAGTAAGTAAGTTTCACTAGGTGCGCGCAGTAGAGGGCCGGGCTATCTTGATAGGCCGGGCCTTACCCCGAGTCGCCTTTTGTGCGAGCGCGTGAGCTTAAGTCTCGGGCATAAGTAAGCAAGTGAACGTAGCATCCGGCTACGTTTACAAATATGGTGGTTAGCGGAGGGTCAAACGGAAATAAACAGAGCGAAGACTATTAACATAATTAAACGAAATAGTGTAAAGCAAAAAAACACAAAACGAGCATATTGTAGGCAGGCGATAATAAAGTGCGCCTGGGCTGACTGCACGATTATGACTGGCCGATCCAGAAAGATAAAGCCTTGGCAAAGCCGAGTAAGGTGACAGTGCACCCTTACAAATCTATGATTTATTTACACGTAAGTAGCGTGGTGACCATACATGGGCAGCAAGAAAATTCTGAGGGTCAAAAATGTTACTAAAATAGAATACTGGGGTTAATCTGGGAGGGTTCGAACCCCACTTCCACTTGTGAGCGTGACATATGTACATAACCCATGACAATGTTCTATTACGCAAAATGGTCTCAAACACTTACACCACACACATGGACAGTAACCGAACTCTGGTAGGTTTGAAGGGGCAAAAAAGTTATCACAAATTCAATGCTGGGGGTCTACTTTAATTTGTAGGGGTGTTTTGCTTTCTCGGGGGTCTGAATCATACATGAGCTGCAAGAAAATTCTGGGACGTCTACTGAAAATAGAATTCTGGGGTCTACATACAGTTATCTGAGAGTTTCACAACTTCTGCGGGGGTGTAAACCATACGTGGGCAGCGAGAAAATTCTGTGTGGGGGGGGTGCAAGATTTTTCAAAGGTCGAAAAATTGCCCTAAAGATGGTGGTATGGCGAAAAAACACCATTTTTCGACGTTTCTCATCGAACACTATCCAGTACCATCAAAAATTGCGAAAAAACGAAAAAAATTTTAAAAATTAAATTCTAAGGGGGGGTATTTTGATTTATGGGGTATTTTAGTTTCTCGGGGAATGCATACCCCCACGCCCAGGTGTGGTGTAAACCCATCATGTCAACGTGTGGTCTGTCTGAATCCCCCTATGCTACCGTTGAACTTCATTTGAATATCGTTAATTTTTAAAAAGCATTTTTCAGCATTACATTCTTTATAAATTTTTGTATTCTCTAAATATTCTGAGATTGTGAGCTGAAGCTAAAAATACAGTTTAGAACCCACTGGCGTTATCAAAAAGGGGGAATTAACGGTATTTCAAAACCTTTTCGGTGTGAAAAGTCGAAACATTCTTTCACTATAAAGTGTTACACGAAAATTTCGTGGATTAAGCTGCATTATCAGGAAATAATGTGCCACCTGCCCTGTAAAATTATTAAAATAAATTTAGTCTTGAAAATGAGCTTGCTAAGCGAGAGTTTTAAACCAAGAGAAACTTAGAGTTTAAACCTGCCATTACATTATGAAGAGAATTCTCTTCATAATGTAATTGTAGGTTTAAACTTTAACTTTCTTTTGGTTTACGACTCTCTCTCTTAGCAAGCTCATTTTTCAAAACTACTTCATGGCAAACAGTCGTGTTTAAAAATTATAGTCTGTTTCACAAAGTTTGTTGGGCATTTGAGAATTTTTTCGAAAGTACTCGTAAGCACACTTAGGCGTGGGGGGTATGCACCCCCGGAGAAATCAAAATACCCCTAGAAAGCAAAATACCCCCCAGAATTCATATTTTCGAAAATTTTTGTTTTTTTTGCAATTTTTCGATGCCAATGGATAGTGTTCGATGAAAAACGTTGAAAAATGGTTTCTTTTCGCCATACCACCATTTAAGGTCATTTTTTGACCTTTAGAAATTCTTGCACCCACCAGAATTTTGGTGCTGCCCACGCATGCTCGTAAGTCGGCGGATTACGATAATTATATATCAAATCAATGCTATAATCACAATCCTTCGGCTTATTATCGGAGTTGGTTTTAAAAATTTATGCCCAAACTTGTGTGAAACAGACTATAGAATTATCTACCTACTTACCTGCGTTGTCAGTTGCCATTTGAATACATAATTTACGCGTGCGCCAAACCCATTTTTATTGCGATATTAACTTGCAAATGCACAGATTGCAAATGCACAGATAGATGCAAAATCACGTTTATCTAAAATTAATACACTGACAATGAGACGTAGGATCAACTGAGTTCTGGCTTTAATTTTTTGTAAACTTCATATTCGTACTTGATACCGTTTTCCTCTTGATCGCCCTCAGGGACGCCCGGTGCGCTGTGGAAGGAAAGTAATTTTAGAGTAAAAACCTCTTTTGCTTGCAACTCATAGGTAGCGCGTACCTATAATATAAATGGGTACCACTAACGACGTATGTGCCCCCTCACAGCTATAACGGGACACATCCATACGTTGGCAGCAAGAAAATTCTGGGGTCCAAGATTTTTTGAAGGTCAAAAAATGGCCTTAAAAATGGTGATATGGCGATAAAAACATCATTTTTCGACGTTTCTCATCAAGCACTATCCATTGGCATCAAAAAATTGCGAAAAAAACGAAAAAAATTTTCAAAAATTGATTTCTGGGGGGTCTTTTGATTTCTGGGGGGGGTCTTTGGTTTCTGGGGGGTCCAGACCCCCCAGATCCCCCCCACGCCCATGTGTGGACACATCCATAAGTGGGCGGCACCAAAATTCTGGGGGTGTGCAAGATTTTTCAAGGATTAAAAAAATGGCCTTAAAAATGATGGTTTGACGAAAAAACACCACTTTTCAACGTTTCTCACCGAGCACTATCCATTGACATCAAAAAATTGCGAAAAAACAAAAACAAATTTTCAAAAATTGAATTCTCGGGGATATTTTGATTTCTGGAGGGGGTATTCTGATTTTACGGGGTTGCATACCCCCACGCCCAGGTGTGCACATCTGGTAGGTGCGTTTTTTAAAAATAGATAATAAAAAAACTCGATGGAAGTGTTTTCAATTTTTGTTTACACTCAATACAGAGTTTGTTGGCGTAACGTTATAACATATACAAACCTGCAACGGTTTTCACGCCCAGCTTGTAGAGAACTCAATATAAATCCCTCACACAATTTAATGTCATATATTTGCAGAGGATGGGATTCTCCAGATGACGCTTTTTGTTTTTTTTTGTGAAAATCTGAGGGGTGAAAGAACACATTTTGGTCGATTTTCGACTTCTTTATGTCTGCCAACAACTCCGGTTACGAGTTCCAAGAAATTTTACTGACGGGAATGTACTACGGCTTAAGGGCTACTTTCTGCTTACCAGTACACTTTTGTACACTCAATAATGAACTAGATATAGGGCTTTTAACTTTGCACTCTAGTGGATAGTGTAAAAAACAGATTTTGTCTAAGATTTCTCTGCCAACTTTTCCGCTTATAAGTCGGGATAAATTGAATAAAATAGAAATAAAGTACCTTCTAAGGGCTACACGTCACAGCAAACTGCATTTAAGAAAACGCAATATTTAGTCATTTATGGGGGTGTAAAGTTTGAGATCAGGAGTATAAAATAGGCGAAAAAACACGTTTTTCCCTTATTTTGATTGGTAAATATCTTAAATATTTTGCGGAACAAAAGTTTTCCACATAAAAATGTACTACAATTCAAAGGCTACAAACTAGCCCAAACCGAGTTTGTGTACACTTAATGGAGAATTAGGTTCAGATTTTTAAAGTTTACAATTTGGTAGATGGTGGAAAATACGTTTTTGTCCGTTTTTTTGTTCGCCACGTTCTCCATTTAGAAGTCGGGATAGGTCGAATAGAATAAAAATAAGGTACTTTTTAAGGGGTACACGTTACAGCAAATTACTTTTATTTACATCAATATTCAGCTTTTTCGAGAGGTAAAAAGTCAAAAATTGGGTGTGTTAAACGTGTTTCTGTCTTGTTCTTTTCTGCCAACTTCTCCGGTTATGAGTCTGGACATGATCACAAGTCTAAAATTGTATCAGGAATCAACGTGATACGCCAATTGGGCACGTTTGTTTACACTCAACAGTGATGTAAAATAGTTAACATGTAATATTTATTTGTTTTCAAGCCATTGTGGAGACTTAATTTTTTCATAAATGTTGATCGTAATATCAGAGTAATATCAAAATTACGAATCCGACTACAATCTTATTTACACTCTGTGGTTGTGCAAAGTTTACACTGCAAATTGACTTTAGTTCTAGAGCCTTGCGGAAGCTTAATTTTTTCAAACTGTTCTATTTAATGTCAGAATTATGAATATGACTGTTCTAAACCCAGTACTTGTGTAAAGTTTGCACTATTCATTTATTGTCAGAGGCGGATCTAGGATTTTCCTAAGGTGGGGGACGGTACCCTAATCTTTCCAAAAACAGTCAAAAATAGGTCCATAAATTTGCCCTTCACGTGCGAAATACTTTTTTCGGCGTTTTACATTGATTACTATTATTTGAAATCACTTTTGACGCAATATTTGTTCGGAAGATTTTGAAATTTCCGACAATTCTTCGCGAAAAAAATCATTGAATTTCTTTGAATTCAGTGAAAATCTGGCGCAAAACGTCGGAAAACTTGTGAAATTTCGGCGGATGGACGTTCAGGAGCTTGATTTATTGGTTGATTTCCTGTATTTGTAGTATTTGACGCGTAACATCGAATGTTTTCCAGCGCGCAGCGCAGGATTAATTTGAGAAATTATGGTCACTAACGACCAAAAATCATTGCATATTACATACCCATTCTTTATCTCGCCAAATATTGTTGGCCAATGGGGCGGCCGCCCCCGCCCCCTTAGATCCGTACCCGTTTATTGTTAATGTGTAGTTTACACTACAAATTTATTTTGCTTTCAGAGCGTTGCAAAATGTAAATTTTTTTCAAAATTTGTTCCGTAAGGTCAGGATTAGGAATCTGATGGTATGTTTTCTTTATACCCAGTAGTTATGTAAAGTTTACACTGAAAATTAAATTTAGTTTTAGAGAGTTGCAGATGCTTAATGTTTTTCAAAACATTCCACATAACGTCAGGATTACGAAGCTGAGCGTAAGTGTTCTTTGCACCCAATATTTGCGTAACTTTACGGTACAAACTTTTGATCTGTTTATATGAGGCAAGGTCATCCATCTAAAAAAGATAGTGTTGATGTTTAGAGTAATGTTGTTTTCCGTGTTCTTGGACTGCTATCATTATTGTGGCATGTTACGGTATTTGTTTACTGACTGATTTACTCAACTCATGCTAATTAAAAGTAGGGTACTAGCAAAGAAAAATGCTGCGATGGAACAAAAAAGACGAATATACTTGGGATTGCGGATTATTAAGAATGTAAAAGGAGGCGACTAGGAAAAAGCTACCTATGTATATGCCTGAAGTCGCAAAATATGCTAAAAATCAGACTTTCTGTTAGCAACGCAAAACATCGAAGTATATTCTGCGGCCTGCAGATTGAAATAAACTATTGAACCAAAAAACGATTGAAAGAGCAGCAAGTTAGCTGATGCAGTAGCTATGGGAAATTAGACGGAGTAAACTAGGAGAGACTTTGCAAGTCGATTATCTGAAATAGCAAACATCGATGCATTCAAGACAATCGAAGAAATTGTTGGTTTAAAGCAGTAGGGAACGCGTAAGCTTTCATGAAACAAACTAAATGTAGGTACATTTGCATGCCCGGAACGATTGTGTGCACTAATCAATTGACGCCAGGTTTGCTTGCTATAATGCTCATGTTAACAAAATAAAACACCTGTAAATACAATAAGAAGGTTACACCTTTTCAGAGGCCGCAAAATATACTTGGATGTTTTGCGTTGCTTACAGAAAGTCAGCAGATTTTGGACTTGAGGCATATACATCGGTAGTTTTTTCCTAGTCCCCTCCTTTTACATCCTTAACAATCCACAATACCAAGTATATTCGTCTTTTTTGTTCCATCGGAGCATTTTTGCTTGCTAGTTTATTAATAGTTTGTTCTATTTCACTGATTAATATGTTTCACACAAGTTCGGTCATAAATTTTAATCTCCGAAGATAAGCTGACAGAACAGATTGCGAGTATAGCCAGTGGCTGATCTAGGATTTTCCTAAGGGGGGGGGTGGTAATACAACTTTTCTAAAAACAGTCAAAAATAGGTTCAAAAATTTGCTATTCACGTGCGAAATAGCGTTTTTTCGGGCGTTTTAAATTGTCTCATTTTATTTAAAATCACTTTTGATGCAACATTTTTCCGAAAAATTTTGACATTTTTATACGAACAAATCATTAAATTTCTTTAACTTTAGTGAAATCTGGCGCGAAGCACCAAAAATTTGTGCAATTTAGGCTGAAGAACGTTTGGAAGCTTGATTTACAGCTTGATTTCCTGTATTTGTAGCATTTGACGCCGAATGTCAAAAAGTTCTTAAAGTTATGCTCGAAAATAGAAATCTATGCTAAAATATCTGTTTCTGCTCTTGAAATTCTTTTAGAAGCCATTCTATGAGCAAAAAATGACTTTTAGATAGCAAAGAAAGAAAATGAACGCTCTCAATAGGTATTATCCGGCGCAAAGCGCCGGAAGAGTTTGAGAAATTATGATCACTGACGGCCAAAAATCTTTGCAAATTACACATACATCCATTACCTCGCCAAATATTTTTGGCCAAAAGGAGGAGGGCGGCCGCCCCCTCCCTTAAACCCGCCCCTGATTAAAGCAATACTCTGATATACAATTATCGTAACCCTCGGCTCACTATCGATGAAAATTCTTAAAATTTATGCAGGAAAATATGTGAAAGAGACTAAAGTTACAGAATAATTAGATTAGCGACAAAAATATATAAACGTACTCAACCTAAACATAAATACCTGACCATAAAATGCAAAAAGATACATCTAACTACAGTACGATGCCATGCGTAAAAGCATTAGGTAAATATGAAGCAAGTTTAAATTTCTGTAGTCTATTTTAAAAAAGTCGAGCATCTACTAGGAATAAGTCATGTGGATTGGGAGACTATGCATGATAACACAAGCATTTAGGTAGGTACCTAAGGTTACTGCATAAGCCTGCTACGCAAGAAAAAATATTACATGAATGATAATTAATCAGCGCCAGAAAATCGAGTTTGATAAATTTTAAGAACTTGAAAAAATCTGCACTTATAGACTTTATTACATCGAACATCATAACTTCGAAGGAAACGGAAGGTATTTTTCATATCAAGCACCCGCTTATTTCATAAAAAGGATTACGCAACATTTCCTACTTGAAATGTTTCTACTTCCCTCTGCCAGCAATCTCATATTCAAATAAATACATACATCTAGTATGTAGCAGACCTAGGCGTAGGAGGCTTTGGCGGGTATGCACCTCCCCCCGAGAAACCAAAATACCCCCATGAACTAAAATACACCCCCAGAATTCAATTTTTGAATTTTTTGTTTTTTTTCGCAATTTTTTGATGCCAATGGATAGTGCTCGATGAGAAACGTAGAAAAATCGTGTGTTTTCGCCATACTAGCATTTTTAAGGCCATTTTTTGATCTCTGAAAAATCTAGCATTACCCCCCCCCCAGAATTTTGGTGCCGCCCACCTATGGTGTGTATACGCACATTCGCCTAAACAGTCGTCCAGGAGGCTAAAATACAATCAATACTCGTACACACATAGAACAGATAAGCCAGAATATAAAAGTAGCATAAGTAATAAAAGGATATTAGACGATCAATCAAGTAATTCAGATTTGAGGTCGACTCATTTAGAGTTTCTAGGCAATTTGACTAATTCGACACGAATTAGACTACAAAACTGACTTAGAGAGCGCGATACATTTTGGCTTTGGCAAATTGGAATGATTATCCTATAGCTCAATACATATATGTAAGAATATCACTTTCGTCGAAGGTATTAGTTTTGAATATTTTTGCAGTCCCTAACTTTTTCAAAAACGTTTCGAATAAATTTTGTCTTGATTTATTACCTGATACGTAACAGCGATTTCCAATCGGGTTCGGGAAAATGAACGTCGCAGTAAAAAGTTGATTTCACACGCGTAATATACAAATGATCGAAATAAGGCGACTGTAAACCAAGCTGTAATTGTAAAGGATCGATGTAAAGAATAGTTAATGATGAGTTAATCGCATGATTTAAATGGCTACATATGTATTAATCAATAATAGTTGCGTACAGTTACATGTGCAGGACTGTAGCAGCGCATACCTACATGCTACAAGAATTCGTAATAAGTAACACACGTAAAACTTGAAGAAAAAAATTGGTCGTTTCTTCACCATTTTAATTTCGAAATTCATTACACAACTTTCACTGAAAACTAGCTGACTTTATTATTCTTTGTTTTCATTGAATATATATTGCTAAAAAACGAAAATTGAATTTCCTCCATTTTGAAATTTATCAAAATATAAACTGAGAGCCCAGAAACAGAATCGTTGTTGACCGTTCACTGAGGACTGAACCAACATTCGCTCTTCAAGGACTTATACCCGAAAACACCAAAAACAGAATAATTCTATTCAAATCGTACCAAATAACTACGAAAATCAGCTTTGACAGCGTAAGCATGACGTAAGCGATGACAAATGGGTTAGAAAAGACTGCTTATACATATTTTTGCCTAAAAATTCTCATGACTTGTACATGCGTATACCCTTTACGTTGACACAAATGCAAAAAAGCATGCTTAGAAAAACTAAAGAAAAGGAATTTAAATGTTGCCCGAAAAGCTTCAATTTTAATATGACTCATTTTATTTCGCAGATAGCATGTAGCAATGAATGGTTCAGAGATCTTCGAGCCAAATAAGAGCACTTCTAAGTTCCGCAATTTTTTTACCAAGATTATTGTAAGAAACTTCCAGAGCTAATTAATTGATTATTAATTACAAAATTAATTAGTTAGTTACAAACTTAAGTTAGTAATGACATGCACAGAAACAGCATCCATTACAAAAATTTTCGATCTTATTAAACTTTTTGAACTTATTTTCCAATATTGATGTTCTATAACAATTTACCAGTTTATAAGCTAATACACTATGTATTGTCTGCGTGACAATATTATATTTAAAACGAACAGAGAAAAATTACACAAAATGAATATTTAATAAATTTTCTTCCACCTGAATGCCTCGCTTCTTCTTAAATTCAAAGATGAATGCGTGTGATAAGCCCCACTTTATACTGCGCTAATAACCCGATTTCTTAGGCTTAATAAATTAATTCATTAATAAATCATGAATTAATTAGTTACTTAATTACTTTGTATATCTCACTGCCACCTATGTTCCAGACGGTTTCAACCAGATCTTTTAAGGGTGAACAAGACAGCAGTGAGTAAAAATCTTCTAAGCTTTTGCAAATATATACGCCGTCACAAGGCTTAGTGCTAAAATATGTAAAATAAAAAACGCAAAAACCGCAAAAACGCTCATGTATCTCCGTTGCATATATACATGTTTAAAAATGATGACTTGAAATCTCAAGACATCCCTCAACATTCCATAATCGTATTATCTATGATGTAAAATTATGAATAAATTGATAATTGAAAAAGTGTGGACATTGCTCATTTATCAAATCTAATTAAACACTGGGAAAAGTAGAACACGACTACTTAATCAACAAAAAATTTTGAGAATGATGTAATGATAGATTCATAAAAAAACCGCCAAAAATGTAGATAATATAGATTTTAAAATTATACTTCGAGAAATTCAGAAACCGAAATAAATATGATTCTACTTATCAAAATCAAAAAAATAGGCAACCGAAGGAAGCAAGGATCCTTATTTAATGAATTATTTTTTATTACTATTGAAAATATTCATTTTTTATCATCGTATTTTGCGAGACAAAGCCACAACATTAAGCCTATTAATTGCATCTTCACCAAGAAAAATCTAAGGCTAAAGCAAACAGATCAACCACAACCCCACTTGACAATACAATATATGTATCATGCAATATTGTCAATACAGCATTGCACTTTTCCACAAGGATACTAAATAAAGAGCAATTAAAAGAGGCACCATTCGATCACGATTTCCTTGTGATGAAATGAATGAAAAAATACGTTACGGCGACGATTATCTTACGTCATTGTCCGACTTAAGACAACATTAATTCTATCCTTGAGAGGCCGGTAATTTTTCGGTATGGATTCCCAATTTTTTCTGCCCATGAGCACAACATTCTTTTTCTCTAAAACATCAAATTACATGTGTCAATTAAGGGCAAGCTTGAGTAAAGAGCAATCGTTACTTGCATCATTAGTTCGCTTAGTCGTCGATTCGAAATAAGCCATTTCTTTCCTGCAATAGATTTACTCGGTGAAAAGTTTCAGCATTAATTCATTTAAGTAAACATTTTGGGCGACATAAACAAAGACTTTAAACGGTAAAAAATATCTATTTTAAAAATTGCATTAATGCAGCCGAACTTTTTTAACAATTTTCCGAGAGGCAAAGAGCAGAAATGCATTGCATGCATGCTGGAGTTCGGAAGCATAGTATTATTTTATATCGAGAAAATTCCGTAAATGAAAAAGCAAAATTTTGCCCCAGCTCGTACATGCACACGGTCTTACCTTCTGGGAGAGGGTAAACCGAGTTTCCTTGGTGGGGGGTAAATAATTAACTTTTTACGACTAATTATGGCGCTAAAATGATAAGTTTTATTCGTGATTAAGTTTGCATGAAAACTTGGACTATCAAGCATGCACAAAATAGTGGACAAAAAGTGTCTGAATGAATGAATGGACAGAGTACTAATCGAAAATACTTCAGATTATACTGCTGGGCATCGTTTAGCGCTGCTTCATAATTCAAACGATAGGTTTTTGTCCGAAAACAGGCTGAAGGGAGTATGCCGTTTAAAAGTTTTGGTAGGAAGGATACCCACCATACCCCCAGTGTGCATGTGTGCCCCAGCTCATCAGAAACAGTGATATATACACACGTTGGCTTAGGGGGATTTACACCCCAGCAGTTGAAAAATCCTCCGCAGATTACTATAGACCTTCAGAATTATATTTTTAGTAACATTTTTGGGGCGATTTCACCCAATCAGACCACCCTCAGCATTTTCTTGCTGCCCATTGCTTATTTTTTGTTTCTATTTTAATTTTCCATTTCGATGTTTTCACCGTTTTTAAAATCAATCAGTAATACTATTGGATTCAGATTCATATATGACTAGCTGAATGCAATCCTACACTTGACCATACGTGGGCAGCAAGAAAATTCTGGGGGTGCAAGATTTTTCAAAGGTCAAAAAATGGCCTTAAAAATGGTGGTATGGCGAAAAAACACCATTTTTCGACGTTTCTCATCGAGCACTATCCATTGGCATCAAAAAATTGCGAAAAAACGGAAAAAATTTCAAAAATTGAATTCTGGGGGGCTTTTGATTTCTGGGGGGTATTTTGATTTCTAGGGGGTATTTTGTTTCTCGGGAGGTGCATACCCCCCGAACCCCCCACGCCCAGGTGTGCACTTGACTAATCCTCTAAGTTTCATGCGTGCAC
The DNA here is from genome assembly GCA_036768485.1 of Mermis nigrescens. Lineage (NCBI taxonomy): Eukaryota > Metazoa > Nematoda > Enoplea > Mermithida > Mermithidae > Mermis > Mermis nigrescens. The sequence goes on along the minus strand of JAVLUZ010000756.1, from coordinate 142,672 downwards.
ATAGTGATTCGCATAGTGCAAAATGCATATACGAGTATGCAACAGAACCTTGGCTTCAAAGAATTTTCCTACTAGACTGACAGTATAAGTCGCATCAAGACAAGAACATCTTAAATGAAAGTCGTAAGTAATTTAGTGTCTATGCAAAGCAAAAAAACTCTATTACTATACTTTTGTTTATTTGGTTTTATTTTCGCCAGTATTCCTCTATATAAAGGTTGATTTGCAATTGCTGCAATTTTGTTATCTCTAAGGACCTATACGAAGATAAAAGCCACAACATTTTTAACTCTATTACTTAATCGGCCTCAAAAATTGCATGAACATTAAAATGAAGCAATCACTGCTTACCACTAATTTAGAATACTGCTGCATAAATTTTCAGTTTTATTTCCTTCTTCGTGGGGTTTTATAGAGATCTCAAATTTTCGCACGTAAAACAAGCGGAATCAAGTGCCACGAGCTTGTACTTTCCTCAATCGCCAAGGCAACCGATTATTCTTGCCGATTCCAAGTTCTTCATCGCAGGCAGCTATTAGATTCATTCGAAAATTGAGCACTTTATCCATTTTAGACGACAGCAACCAATGGAATGTACGCGCGGAATGATTTACTCCAAATTATTGGTGTATGTCGTTAAAAAGTGATCATCTGAGAAAAATGAAGACATGGCGAGTTACTTCGATTTGATTTTAAAATAGAATCAATACCATACAAGGAGAGGAAAGAAATTCTAAAGGGACCAGGGGTCCGAAAATTAAGTCGAAAACATGGCAGTATGAGTAAAAAACACCACTCTACAACGATTCGCATCGCTCCATATCCACGGGCATCAAAAATTGGTTAATGAAAGATTTCGAAAAACTAAATTTAGAGAGTACAGCGAGGGTTTTTGAATTCTGCCCAGCCCAACCCCAAGCCCATACGTAGTCTATTTGTTCGACCTTCAAGACACTAATAACGAAGCATTATGTTGCCCCCAATTTCTTCCATTACTTCTCTTAATCATAACTATTTCCTTACGTAATTTTCTGATACTGAAACACTTGAGCAAGTCTAAAATTTTAACGACGAAGCATTCAAAATGCGCAGGATACAATAAAATAACTTAAATTTGCTGCGCTCATGCGAAGCACAACGAAATATACCATGCTTAGTCAGAGGACACTGTCAAAGTCCAGGAATCCCTGAATGGAGCACAAGATGAGACCATGTTCGTTCCGGTCATGTTGAGGTTTTCAGTGCAAAAATACTGTAATCTTCGTATACACATCAAGAATACCTACCTCATTTCACCTCGAATCGTATTGACATTTGAAGTATTTGAACGTAAAAATACCATGTATGAATTGCAAAAATGAACTTCTCAGGCACTGGCGTATTCAGAGGGGCGGAGACGCACCCCTGTCGTCAAAAAATATTTGGGCGCAATGAAGAATAAATGTGTATATTTATTGATGACTTAGCTATTTTTATCATGATTTTTCAAATTTTTTCTAGGAAAATTTAGCAAACTTTTTACTTCTTTTGCATCAGAAATGATTTTCCCTACCAAAATAGAGCAAAAAACGGTACTTTGAGCATAATGTTCGAATTTTTGGACAATGTTTGACGCTTTTAGGGAAATTATGGGTTCCGCCCCCTTCAGATAATCATGGATCCGCCACTGTTCGCAGTACTTTAACATTAAAAAAAGTTCAGCTCCATCAACCCCCTTTGCAGGATAAAAATGCGCACATATGTACATACATGTTAGGCAGCAACTTAAGCATAATCAAGCCAATTTGAAGGATTTACTTTCAGTGACACGAAATAGCTCAGCGATAGATGCTTTCAAAGCGATACTCCAAATAATACAGATACAAAGTTTTATTTCTAAAATGCGTGCACGCACATCTACATAATTGAACATGAACAAACAAAAACAGCAAATTAACAGCGTGTTTTAAAAAGCACATCAGTTTTAGTTATAAAAACAAGTGAATAAAGATATAAAGAGTCTAGATTACTTTCAAGCGATTACCATGATAAATAAAATGTGTTCGAATCAGTTTTTTAGCGCGGTGCAAATTAAGTCCGTCCGGCTTGTTTGAAACTCATATCTATCGCACTGATGATGATTTTAAAATAAAGAATTTTTGAAAGAAGAAAGTGTTCCAATAGTCATTTACATATTTTCGTATTACCTCAATTCATACTATAACTATAAATATTGATTTTTGTTGAAGCTTTATTGCATTAACTAAGATTACTTTTCCCGTCATCTTACAGCTAATGCTTACTGCTACCGTGTTTTTTCATAACTTTCGAAGTAGACTGACTCTTTTTGCATAATTTTCAGGCACGTAGCTGGCCGTCCTATTTTTGATGGGACCAACACCAATTTTTTGGAGGGACTAAGCCCGAAAAGGCCAAAAATAGCACTAAATAACGTTTAAAATAGTCATATTTTTCTGAATTTGGGGGCCCAAAGATACGTGCCTGACAATATTTGCCGCACATATAACGAGTTCCCGCGTAAAAGTTCTGCATGGATAAGACGAAAGAACAAAGCGCACAGCGCAGACGAAGTAAGCACACATAAATATGTAGCACAGCAAGTCACAACAAATGCTCCTTCGCAATACGTCGAATTTCGTGAAATCAAATGCATACATGCGAGCGAGGATAAAAAATAGGCACCACCTTACATGATATTAAGGGGGTTAGGGGTATACATGGGCGTGGGGAGGAGGTTGGCAGGGGGTTTATGCCCCCCAGAAGTTGAATCCTCCCCCAGATTACTGTGAACCCTCAGAATTCTATTTTTAATAACATTTTTGGCAATTTTACCCATCCTGATCCCCCAGAATTTCTTGCTGCTCACGTGTGGTTTGGGGGAGAGGGTTTCACACCCTAGAATTCGCGATTTTTCGAAAGTTTACCTAAAATTTCCTGAAAATTCGCAGAAAAGGTGTTCTTTTTAAGCGTTTTTAGCCATGTATTTGCTCAAAAGGATCAAATTTTGGCGTTTCACGCCATATACTCATGTTTTACCTATATTTTGTTTAATTTATTCGACTTTTCTGATTTTTTTTTGAAATTTTTTGTTTTTGTGTTCTGGAAAGATAGAGCATCGGCAGAAACGCCGAAAAACGATGTTTTTGACGCGTACACACTATTTTTAGGCCCAAAAAAGGCACTTTTAAATTCCAACCCCCCCAGAATTCCCAAGTTGTGCATGTCTGGGCATTACCCGCTAAAAATTTGAGTAACTAACCATCCTTAAACATTTCATGAGTTTCCAGCATAACTATTTTACTGAAGCACATGAAGATGTCCTGTTATAAAATTGACTATCAAATTTATAAAAACTTAAAGACAGCTAAACGCTCAAAATTCAAGGCAAAAACTGTAAGTCTAAGTTCGTTTTTAGCCATGTATTTGCTCAAAAGGATCAAATTTTTGGCGTTTCACGCCATATACTCATGTTTTACCTATATTTTGTTCAATTTATTCGACTTTTTTGATTTTTCCGGAAATTTTTTGTTTTTATGTTCTGGAAAGATAGAGCATCAGCAGAAACGCCGAAAAACGATGTTTTTGACGCGTACACACTATTTTTAGGCCCAAAAAGGGCACTTCTAAATTCCAACCCCAGAACTCCCATGTTGTGCATGTCTGGGCATAACCCGCTAAAAATTTGAGTAACTAACCATCCTTAAACATTCCATGAGTTTCCAGCATAACTATTTTACTAAAGCACATGAAGATGTCCTGTTATAAAATTGACTATCAAATTTATAAAAATTTAAAGACAGCTAAACGCTCAAAATTCAAGTTAAAAACTGTAAGACTAAGTTCAAAGAAATCACACGAACGAAGTTGGATGCATCGATTCTTGAAGAGGAATTGGTAATTTGTTCTAATCGTATTTTGATCAAATGCATGTATGTAGGTACGAGCAGGCCCGTAGCCAGGATTATTTCGGGGGAGGGACAAAATATTTTTTAAAGTTAGATATATCGAGAACAATTAGGGGTAGTCAAAAATTAGGGCTTTCTTAAACGTTCCTCAACGAGCTCTAAACAATGGTGATGCAAAATTTCAAACAAACTTTATAAACATTTTTCAATTACTTTCAAAGTCATACACAAAAGATCAATTGCTTGAACTATCTCCACAACCATACCTGGGCATGGGGGGTTCGGGGT
>JAVLUZ010000756.1:18128-138379 GCA_036768485.1 Mermis nigrescens | reverse complement strand
TTTCGCTCTGCTTGATTGTTCTGATTAGTATTATTAGTTACTTCTTGCCTTTGACGCGTGAAACATTCCTCATAAATGTGACCTATGCGCTTGCAAAAGGTGCAATATTTACGAGAAGAACTTTCTGGTTTCTCAGCACGCGATGAGCGATGAAACGTTTTATAACGTGAACGATTTGAATCATTTTGGTTAGATGCGCGAGGAGTATCTTTTAGGTACTACGCTGCCTACAGGAGACAGCTGTTACCGATACATAAGGCGTTACTGCCTTTTTATCCTCAAATTCTTTGTTAGCAAATTCGGCGCTTAGCGCATTATCCAAAAAATTCAGCTAATGATGCTCTAGGTTTTTTGTGATATGCCTCTTTCAAAATGTGCGGTAATAAACCTTCTTTTAGCTGATGTCGCATTAAATTATTGAAATGTGGCGAATCAATTTCAAGGTAAGGATCAGACTTAATTAATTCTTCGCGAAGCGAGAGATAATAAGCTTTAACCGATTCGTTAGGCTGCTGTTTGTGTGACAAAAAACGATTAAAGAGCGCACCGGTGTCCATGGGACAAAATTCGGCTATTAGCGCTTGTTTCAATTTTGAATACGATTGTTGTATGTCAGCAGGTAACGAACGGTATAAACGCAAAACATAAGGATCAAGAAATCCAGTAGCGAATTTTAAACGATCAGCTTTGTCAATATCATAGGTATTGGCAAGCGATTCAAATTCTGCAAAATATGCTTTCATATCCGATTTATCGCCATCAAAAAATTTTTTATTAGCAATTGCAAATTGCATTTGCTGCAAAAATGGTCCGCGATTCAAGGAATCAGCGAGACGCGAGTCACCACGAGAGCTTTCAGATGAAGAACCTGAACTATGCCGATGACGTCGTCTGCGCGATCGACTTTTGCGACGCGAGCGACGGCTGCGTGGGCGATCATAGCTGTTAGATGAGCTTTCGTCAGAAAATTTTACATGTCTTCTCCTACTAGATGATTCAGGTGGAGGTGCAGATTCGGTGTTAATGCCAGATAGATTTATCTCAACAGGTTGCATTTCGATATTGGAAGAATGCAAAATATTATTATTAAGTGGTATTTCCACATTTATGGGATTAGGTACATAGCTATTAGGTAAATTTTCGCCTTGAGGTGGAAAATATTGCAGCGGAGGAGGATTCAATTGCTGCTGCGAGTTCGTAGTAGAAGAGCTAGGTACGAAAGAAGGCGCATTACGATTTAAAGACAGCGAAGGTCGAGATCGCGACGTCTGCGAAATCGATACCGACGGCTGCAAAATCGTAGGTATATTTTCCGAAAAACCCGAGTTTTGCACTGGTTGCAAACCCGTGTTTAAAGGATTCTGTGACAAATTAGACATCACAGGCGCGCGATTTGTACAACTTTGAGTTATATTTTCAGGAACGGTTTCCGAAGGTGAGCGTGAATTTGACGCTCTGTTGCTAGTAGACAACAGTGAAGATGCACGATGCGTACTTTGCGCACGATTCGCAGTTTGTGCATTGAATTCAGAAAAATTTGCGCTATCGATTGAGTGGTTAACGCGCTCAGATGGATTACTCTCTATGCGATTCAGAACTGGTTGGGGTTTAAGCATAGTGCTTAGCTCCAGACGCAGTTTACGCATTTCATCCGCATTTGCCTTTTTATCTTGTTCAAAGCGCGTAGAAAGATCCGAAAATTGTAAATGAATAGCTTGTAGAGCTTTCAAAAGAAGATCATTAGTCGCATTAGCATTAGCACGCTCTTGGTCGGCATTTATGCTGTGACTATGATTACTTTCGACGTCAGAATCGGGATTTTCGCGCTCCGAACTGGTTTCAGGATTATTCGCTGTGTTATGAGTAGTCGTATTATCAATCATTGTATGATTTGATGAATTATCAATGTTAGGGTCCGATCTAGTTATCGAAGTTTGATTAATGCGCGATCGCACAGTTGTCAATAACAATTCATCATCGGACTGTGTATTACTCGCGGCATTTAGTGACGCGGGTAATTTATCATTATTCGCCGTAGTAGTTACGTCTTTCGTAATTGTGTCATTACTCGCAGAATTACTCGCGCTATTAGAGTCAACAGGCGCGGTAGGTAATTGGCGAGTTGAAGTAGGTGGCGTAGAAGGTTTTTTTCAATTTAGCGGGCGGTGTCCGCAAAACCTTTTTCCTGCCATTTTTAGGTATCAAAAATGTCGAAAAATGTGACCTTGGGTAAAATAAATTTCAGTACGTCGAAATTTTTCCCAAAATAAATGTTTCGAATTTGGCCTTTGTCGATCCGAAAAACAGGTTTTTCCACGTAAATAGTACTTCCTTACGTGAAGTAAGATATACCAGACGTGAAATGATCGAAAACAGATAGGACTAAGCCTAAAGCGCAAGAACGTGTACGTGGTTAGAAAAACAGGTAGGTAAACACCTAAATGACGGAATTTCGTCGTCAAGAGAGAAAAATGATGAATCGTCGCCTGTGGGTCGACGTTTATAGAAAAATGCGAGCGTGAGAGCTGCCTTCGTCGATAAAAGTTCGACGGAAATAGAAAAATAACGATGACTTTACCACGATACACAAAATCTTTACCACGGACGCTTACTTAAATTGCGCACTGCCACGATCGCGGTCGATACAACAACAAAGGTGAACGAAACGTTACACATTTTTAGATGGCCAAAATGATGATTTTTGGATCGAAAAATAATTTTACGATGATTGATCAGCTCGGCTGTAGCTAGCAGCCTAAAGGAGGGAACGTCCAATGTAAATGTAGCTGCCCTGTATCTACAATAGCGATACGGGCGAGGCTGACATTTGCCTTCGAGATTTACCTAGGTACGTAGGTACTTAAGTCTGCGCTTAGTGCTGGCCCCGATCGCGCGGCACTGGATGGCTTTCGATCTTTGGACCCTTACAGACCTTACGGCTTCGATCCCCTCAGCCCTAATATTGCTGGCTGCTTTTCGTCGGGTGATCTCAGCAGCTACGCCCTAAGACCTAAGGCTACCTACCTAGTCTCGGAATTTGCCGCGGAGGTCAGTTGACCTATCTCAAGCTCAAGTTGTTATTTAACTTATTTTCAATCAGTACCTGATCAGAAATGTTTTTGGTTCCTAATTTGTGTAGCACGCTGAACAATGAAAACAACAACAACGAGCTCTATGCTGATCAATCATCCTTAAAGATTAAATAATATTTTTGATCAATTTTTGGCTTGAGAAATAAATTATGATTTTCGAATAAAATAAGCTATCATACGGAATTTACCTATCAGTCCACGATGGTGGGTGAGAAGTCCTCGACGAAGGGATGGTGGCCGACCTAACCCTCGGTATAACCAAAACCACTGGGTTGGTTTTCTATACTTTTATTCGACGAAGAACACACGGCCTATAGCCGGGAAACAAAATACGCAAAAGAAAAACGATAATGTACAGTCGAAATAACCGGCCAACGAAAAAACCAAAAAGCCAGACTCTAACTACGACGTTAAGTACACTGGCCTCAAGGGCCATTACAGTACAATTAAAACAACGATCAATTAAACATAATACTGAAATGACTTTTATCTCAGATCGAATGTTCTCGATTCACATAAGCGGTATGCATGAAACAATTACTATTATCATACACTTAACTCTACGATACCGGACAAGTATCTAATTGTTTTTTATTGTTGAAAATTTGGGGAAATAATGGGAAGACCGAAGGCATAGCCCACAGTGCACCGTCATAGACAGCTACTAGTATTGGCTATGTAATGGCTATCGCGAACTGCTAAGGCAGGTTCGCCTACCGTGCGCAACTCGCGCAGTTACAATCAGCGCATAGAGCTCGTTGTTGTTGTTTTCATTGTTCAGCGTGCTACACAAATTAGGAACCAAAAACATTTCTGATCAGGCACTGATTGAAAATAAGTTAAATAAACAACTTGAGCTTGAGATAGGTCAACTGACCTCCGCGGCAAATTCCGAGACTAGGTAGGTAGCCTTAGGTCTTAGGGCGTAGCTGCTGAGATCACCCGACCGAAAAGCAGCCAGCAGTATTAGGGCTGAGGGGATCGAAGCCGTAAGGTCTGTAAGGGTCCAAAGATCGAAAGCCATTCAGAGCCGCGCGATCGGGCCAGCACTAAGCGTAGACTTAAGTACCTACGTACATAGGTAAATCTCGAAGGTAATGTATCCGTCCTATGCCGATTTTTGTAGACATAGGACGGCTCTACATTTACAAGTATATAGAAAATTGGATGCTCTGTCCAAGGATATATCCTGGAATAAATGTATGACTCCTTGTAGTTTTTTGATCTTGGCATTTCAAGCCGGAAAATCATTTATGGGCCAAAAGATGTAATGAAACTAACATAATAAATGTTAAAATAGCGCTGAAGGTACAATTGTTTTATAGTTTTTAGCTAATTTCGAGTATTTCCATCTTGTAATTATTTTCCCTCATTTTCCGCAGAAAATTTTCCAGTCTACCGTAGGCTCTAAATTTTCGCGAATTCCTAACGTGCATGTCTAATTAGGAATGTTGAAATACGTGTTAAAGTGCATTGAAGCAGTTCTACCAGTTCGTCTATTCGTTCGAACTTCGCAGAAGTTTACCTAGCGTGGACAAACATGCTACTATTAGCGCCGGTAATAAGCCATTATGAATAGAATATACTGTATAAATATATTCTACTTAATTGCGCTGACGGCGTTTACCAGTGGGCGTGGGTCAAATCTGGCACTGATTATTGGCCAATGTTGGCACCGAATTTTTTCGTTAAAGGCCAATATTGGCCAATAACGCGTGCATTAGGGGCCAATTTTTGCAAGATTTAAAATTCTTAAAAAACTACACACTCATGGGTTTTGAACCCCGTACTTTCATGTTGGTAAACTCACGCGCGCACACTGCGCCATAGCGAAATTGTAAATAGTATTTTTTCAGCAGGTTCTAATTTTTCTACACCAATATGTTTATCATTATATACTGTATTTTTTAATAATATTGGCCCCTAATGCACGCAAGCGCGTTATTGGCCAATATTGTGCCTTTAACGAGAATTCGGGGCCAACATTGACCAATAATCAGTGCAGTCATCAGCAGGGCTGCCAATCGTGGTCACACATGGGCGTGAGGGGATCTGGGGGGTCTGGACCCCCAGAAAACCAAAAGACCCCCCCCAGAAATCAAAAGACCCCCCCCAGAAATTCAATTTTTGAAAATTTTTTTCGTTTTTTTTCGCAATTTTTTGATGCCAATGGATAGTGCTTGATGAGAAACGTCGAAAAAATGGTGTTTTTATCGCCATACCACCATTTTTAAGGCCATTTTTTGACCTTCAAAAAATCTTGGACCCCCAGCTGCCCACGGGCGATCGTGGTACTTTACCTCAAATTTTCAGATTTTTCTTCGCGTGAAGTTTTTTTGAGGTATGTACTTTTTGAGGTTTTTGGTTGAGGATTTTTAAAAATTTTGAGGTTTTTTTTGGAGTTTTCGAGAATTTTTTCAGGCTTCGAAATTTTTTATTATGAAATACGTTCTAGAAAGCTAAATTTTCAAAATTTTCTGGCGCTTCATGCCGGAATGATATTTGTTTAACTTTATTGTTGATGGTCTTGAAGCGCCGCGTCAGTTACCGTACTTTTTATAGACAGTTTAACGCTTGACCACAATGAAAAGTTCATAGGCGTTGCCAGGATGTTGCCCAGGAACCCGAAAATTTTTTATCTTAAACTTCGATCAAAACGTGTAAAAATGGATCCTGGTATAAAAAAAGGAGTTTCTGAAGAATATGGTGTGAACCGATTTTGCGCCATTCCGGCAGAACGGCCATACAACTGCGCAAAAGACGCGGAAAAAAATAATAAACCAAATCCATACAAAACTCACAGAGTTCACATTCACCATTTTGAGCCACTTTAAGGAATTTTAGCAGTTTATCAAAGGTTTCCAATTTTTACTAATTAATATTTTCCTGCCATTTTAAGGTCGCAGATTACAAAAAATTGGGTTATACTGCTAGGGAAACCAAGATTGAAGAAAAATTTTTTTGTAATTTTTTGCCCAAATGTTCAAGAAATTTTTTAATTTAACTATACCTGGGGAATGGGTTCAACTGGGTTCAACCCGGTATCAGCGGTAGGCTGTTCAGTATCAACGGTCAAGGCTATGAGTATCAAAGAAAGCATTCAAACTTTTTTGCTCCTTGTATCATCGGGATGGCAGGCCATTGCCCAGGTATCTATATAACCAGGCTCGTATCCAAGGGGTAGGGGGGCACGTGCCCCCATCCGAAATGAAATATGGGAATAAATTTTTCTTTCACTCCTCCTTTGCTTTTTTAGCCAAAAATCGCAATAAATTTTTGGCGCTTCGCGCTGAAATTCCAAATTATAATTAGAGTCTATGCAGTCCCAAGCGCGCGGTTTAATCACTTCATTTTCAGTCTTTATACAACGTAAAGCTTTTTTCGCATCCATGTATACTAGGGATGTTCCGGTTCCAGGTTTTTCAAAAATCGGTTCCGGTTCCGGTTCAAGGTTCTTTGAAAACAGCACTTCGGTTCAATCAGTTGGTTCTTTGCGAAGTTGGAACCGTTGGTTCCGGACCGGCTCCTCAACTGGAGAACCGTTTGTTTGTCCGTCTTCGTCCTTCAAAAGCGTATGTACGCCTGATATTGACTTACCTGGAACAGGACGACAACTGGAAGAGAATGATTCAGGTCGCCTCGGTCTGCAAATCACCTCAACAAGCTACACCGGTTGAACACCATTACAACCACGGATATTATCTATGTGTTTCACCGGAGTTTATACCAAACGAAACGTTAATCATGACGAAGATCTGTTGCATTGGGCGAAAGAGAAGCCCGCAGAATTCTCCAGATCTCGCGCGTCGGCAGCCAGCAGCATTCAGCCAGCAGGATCGAGATTTTCCCGCGTATCCAACTTTTCCAGAAACGGCGTTGTTTTAAATTGGCATTTTATGTTAACTACTGATAATATTTTTCTTTTTAAATTTTAAAATTTTATACAATTTTTAAAGCAAAACCACAAATTTTTGATTTTATCAGAATTTATACAGCAGTTTTTTATACAAAACCATGATATAAAGATATCCCTGAAATGAAGGTTTTCAGTATATAAATTTTTAAAATATAATATGATAGTGATTTTAGTAGTAAAACAGAGTTGAAATGGATTTTGCAGTATTTCATAATTTATGGGTTCCTAATATAAAATCACTAGGAATCGTTTTAAACGGCTGCCTAAAAATTGACATTTTTCCTTTCGAAATGCAGTTTCTGCCATTATAAAAATAAATGGAGCACACAATCAGTCATTTCGGACGCTGAAGCGCTGTCAATTTCTGCGAATTTTAGACCTTTTAGTAATTTTTGTCTCTCCAAAAATCTTCATACATGTACAAAGACGGTCCCGAAAAGTCTTTGCACATCGGGAAAAATCTTTGCCGAATTCAAAAAACCGTGCCGCGGAAGCGCCGGAAATGTTATGAGATTAAGACGGATAGACGTCAAGAAGCATGATTTACAGCTTGATTTACTGCATTTATAGCATTTGATGCGAAACATCGAAATTCTTAATTGAAAACAGAAAAAATTTATGCAAAAATAAGCTGTTTCATATAAAATTTTTCGGAAACCTACATGAACAGAAAATGGCTTCCAGGTGGCCAAGAAAGTAAATAAATGTCATTAATAGAGACTATCAAGTGCGTAGCGCTGAAAAAATTTGAGAAATTATGGTCACTGAGGGCCAAAAAATAATTGCAAATTGTATATCCATTCTTTATCTCGCCAAATATTTTTGGCAAATGGGGGCGGCCCGGCCCCCAGATTCAACCCTGTTTGCAGCGCCAGCTACAAGAGTTCCATCGGAACAGCTGTTCAGTTGCGCTGGAATCATTTACGACCCTCTCAGAAACAGATTACATGGCGAAAAAGCAGAACGACTGTTATTTTTGAAATATAATTTACCCGAAACAATACTAAGTTCTAGTCTGTAAACTTTTGGGTAATAATATGTTGAATTGCTGCTTCATGTCTTCACTAAATTTTATGAAGTTCAATTTTAACTCTAATTTTAAAAACCACCAACCGACTCCAAAAAAGATCGGTTCCCGTTCCGGTTTCGTTCTTAGAAAATCAAAATCGGTTCCGGTTCTGGTTCCGGTTCTTAGAATATCAAAAAATCGGTTCTTGGTTCCGGTTCCGGTTCCAAAAAATGGTCGGTTCCAGTCGGTTCCAGTTCCAGTTCCAGTTAACCGGCACATCCCTAATGTATACTGTGCCGCACAGGTGATTTTATGCAGAAAATGAGCTTTAGTGGTCGTAAAACGTCTTTTTAAATTCATCCTTAGGTCCCCTTATGGTTTTATTAAATTTTGGTTGCGCCACTCCCCCGCTTCCTAACAAAGTCCTGGATACGGGCCTGTATATAGCCTTTTTGGACTAAAAATAGCTATTTAGCTCTTCCTGAAGTTGGAAAAATAGCTATAAATCCTCCTAGACAAACAAATACAGTCGAACATCGATAATGCGTGTACACGGGATAATGCGTACACGGGATAATGCGTCTTCGCAAAATGCGTACAGTTTTGCTAGGTCCGGACCAAAAGGCAATGTAAAACATAAGGCAATATCATGGGATAATGCGTACTCGTTTAATGCAATGCGTACAGCCGATTTCATCCATCAGCCTATGCCTGCATGCTAAACTAACTGGCCAAATGCATTCAGCGTGTATTTTTTCACCTCGAATAATGCGATCAGTTTCTTCGGATAATGCGTACGGCTTTTATTTCGAATTCCATGATCAGTTAAAATAGCGAAATAGCGTACCCTATTACATTATTTTTCATATCCTTTCCATGGCTTTACAGTTTTCTGAATACGTTTTCTGTCTTCAACGAATACTTTAGGCACAGCGTAAATGAATGATATCGGCATCTTTTTTTGTGACTTTAAGCGTGAAAATATGTTAGAGCAGACTTGTATTGTTGATTTTTCTTTAAAATGATTTTATCGCATAATAGCGTTTTCCTTGTTGAAAATCTGGCGGTATTCGATAATGCGTACACTGAAAATGCATACAGAAGGGCTTGGTCCCTTGGGTGTACGCATTAAGCAAGTTCGACTATATATATAGAATTTCTGAACTCACTAGGGATGTTTCTTAGTCCGAAGAGGCTATATAGCTAGTTTTATTAGCCAAAAAAGGCAGTATAACAATGTCTTTTCGGCCAAAATGGGTACATAGCTATCAGTGTTCTAGAGCTCAGGGCGAGTAATACCCCTCTCACCTCTCCCCATGCCCACCTGAGCTTTATACCATCTCGGTTGCACCTCGTTTATAATGTGAAATATGTTTGCCTGTTTGTTTGAGTCATGCTAGATTTTGCATGGTATTACAATTACAATAAAGATTTGTTTAGTGTTGCAGAGATTTGATTAAAGATACCTAATACTCTGGCGCATTACTTTAGTAGCACTCGTTGGTGTAAACTATTACGGGATAAAATGACCGCAGCCACTATTTCATCTCTGCCAAATCACAAAAAAGCTAACAGGCTGATCGAAGAAAAATCGCCGTATTTGCTGCAGCATGCTTATAATCCCGTTGAATGGTAAGAAATTTTCTGCTAGTACGAATAAATTATTTACATACCTAGGTACATTCTATTAGCATCAGGTGTTGCATTAAATTAATTTACACGCATTAAATTTCTTTCTAGAATGTACGTAATGAAACTCGGAGAACAAGATCAAATTCTAGCTCATTAAAGGAAATGTGTGTATGTAGGAAATAACAATAAGTAAAACGGACTTTTAAATTAAGGGTAGTGAGAGAGAAGGGTTTATACCTTCATCCTTTAGGATATCGGGTAATATGAAGTGATTTTTTGGAAGAAAGTGTCTATAGCAAGAATTGGGTATAAAATTCAATTCAAATATAAACTCTTAATTCAAAAGCGAGTTTTCAACAAAAACAGTTTTTATTAGATTAATTACGCATGTGTATGTGTTAATTATCAATCACTTTCATCCGAGGTTGCTATCGGCTGGCTATATACCAAAAGGGGCGCTGCGTTAGTACTAAGCATAGGTGGGCGTCACCGAAATTCTGGGGGGGGTGCAAAATTTTTCAAAGGTCAAAAAATGGCCTTAAAAATGGTGGTATGGCGAAAAAACACCATTTTCAATGTTTCTCATCGAGCAATATCCATATGCATCAAAAAATTGCGAAAAAAAACAAAAAATTTCAAACATTGATTTCTGGGGGTATTTCGGTTTCTGGGGCTGGGTGCATACCTCCAACCCTTCCCCACGCCCACGTATGGTACCAAGGTCTTTGATCTCTGCTACAGGGGCTTGACTATTCATTTATCATCCCGAAGACCCAATCATAAATTATAACATCACAGTAATCATCAGACATGAACAGCATACAAATTCTGGGGGATGAGAAATTCTAAAGGGCCTTTTTTGAACTCAGAGGGCTCAATCGATACGCTTACAAAATTATGTTTGGCGTTTCTGATAATGCTCTATCTTTCCAGATCGTAAGAACATAAAAGAATTTCGAAAAATATCAGAAAAATTCGTTAAGTTGAACAAAATATAGTCAAAAAATGAGTATATGGTGCGAAACGCCGAAAATTTAACACTTTTGAGCGCAAGGATAGCTAAAAACGTTTAGAACAACACCTTTTCCACTGAATTTTTCCGAACTTTACGGTAAATCGCCAATTCTGGGCGAAGCGAAAACTTTCCTAGGGAGGGTAAAAACCCTTAATTTTTCCCCCAATATCGTGTATATATGGCAATCACCATCATGTGCATTTGTTGAACTTTATTCTTAGCTATATAGCGACATATTTTGAATTGAAAAGCAGCCATACATGCACACGGTCAAAAGCTCTAGAGGGGTAAATCGAATTTCCTTTGGGAGGGGGAGTAATTTTTTCCCTATTTAATGTCAAATTTTTGTACCCAATTCGTCCTATTTGATTTTTCATGGTTAAATTTGCCAGAAAACAATTACAATAAGGGCAATGGTATGACGTGTAATATCAGATATATACAAAATAATAAAAGCAAAGTGTCTGTTGAATTTTAAAATCTTAATGTTGAATTTTGCGTATTTGAGTTTACGTATGTAGATGCTGAACATGGTATATATACACAGGCCCGTATCCAGGGGGGCGGGGGGGCCTGCCCCCTCCCCCGAAATGGGAAAAAAAATTTTTGTTTTTCTCAAGGGTCCCCCAAAGGGAAAAATGAAAAATTGGCGAAGTTGGTCTGAAACGCCGCCAAAACAGGTTTTTAAGCGTACTTTTGAGCTAGAAAACACAAAATTTTCTGGCGCTTCGCGCCGGATTTATGTCACTCAAAACAGCTCAAATTTGAGTTATGACATGGGAACAGGCCTGTATCCAGGGGGCGGGGAGGCCTGCCCCTCCAAAATGGAGAAAAAAATTTTGTTTCTCTCAAGGGTCCCCCGAAGGGAAAAATGAAAAATTGGCGAAGTGCGTCGGAAGCAGCGCCTAAACAGGTTTTTAGCGTACTTTTTGAGCTAGTAAACTCAAAATTTTCCGGCGATTCGCGCCGGATTTATTGTTTACGTATAGTTTTGTCTTCTGAACCGCTAAAAATCGCTCAAATTAGAGTTAGATATGGAGAGCATGTCAATTTTTTCTAGCGCTGTGCGCCGGATTCATTGTTTAGTCATAGTTTTTGCCTTCTAGCTCACTCAAAACCGCTCAAATTTGAGTTATGACATTGGAAACATGAAATTTTTCCGGCGCTTCGCGCCGTATCTATTGTTTATATGTATATGTTTTTGTGTCTTCTAGTCCTCTCAAAACCGCTCCAATGTGAGGTTGATATGCAGAACATGTCAATTTTTTCGGCGCTTCGCGCCGAATTATTAATTATCCGTATTGTTTTTTCTCTGTAAAGCACAATGATTAAGTACAAAGGCAAGAGATAAGAAATAATTCGCCGATTAGGTGATGAGAAATCAGCTTAAATGATAAATTTGCTGTATATCAAAATGAGATAGAGTGAAAAATTTTTTAATTTCTTTGTTGAAATTTTTCTTCACTGTTGTATAGAGCTCGCCAAGATACGATCAAAACTGTCTTTCTTTTCGCCTTATCTCCCTAATGGTTCTCGAGATATCTGGTCTCAAAACTTTTCGGCCCCCCGAAATAAAATGCTGGATACGGGCCTGTATATACATATGCTCAGTAAAGTACATAGACTTTAGATCTATGAGGAGATAAAATATAAAACTTGGAGATGGCTAAGTGTTTTGTAAAAACGATTCTATAATGAGTTAACGATGGTATCACTTTAAAATCATCGTTTTGAGCATTTTGGCAAACATATGGCCTTTTCGAACTACGAAACATAGCTTTTTATCCTTTTTTTGACTGAAAATAGCTTTTAGTCGTTTTAAAGTCGGGAAAATAGCTATAAATCCTTTTGAAACTCAGAAAAAACAACTATATATCAGTTCTGAACTCACACGACATGTCTCTGAGTTCAAAAAGTCTATATATCTAGCTCTTCTGAGCTCAAAAAAGGCTATATAGCAATGCTTGTTTCGACCAGAATGGCTATACAGCAGACATGTAAAAGGGGGCGCTATGGCAACTCGACGCAAGAGAACTCGCCTCAAGACAACTGGACGCGGACTTCTCGACACTAAGACAATTCGACGCATGACAACTAGACACAGAGACAAGTCGACACAAAGCCAGCTCACCTCAAGACAACTCGCCTGCAGACAACTCGCCTCAAGATAACTCTACGCAGACAACTCGATGCAGACAACTCGCCTCAAGACAACTCGTCGCAGACAACTCGACGTAGACAACTCGACACAGACAACTCGATGCAACACTAACTATTCTTAGCTATCCGGAAACAGAAACGATGGGTTTTCGAATCATGAACCCTTCTTAAGCGGGAGATATTTTAAACGGCGTTAGGTACGTCCATCTTGATTGGGGTCTGCTCGGGAAACCCTGGTTTAGACAATTTGGACCACCCTACAGGATGGAGAAGCTCCCAACGAAACTCGTGGTTAGCTTAACATTGTAAATAATGAATTCCCCGTTTTAGAGCCCCTGAGCCCTCCTAAAGCAGGAGATGCTTTCCCAGAAACGAGGTTAGATATCTCAATCTTGATGGGACCTGCCCTCTCGGAAAACCCAGGTTCCGGCGGTCTGGACCATAGATGCACAGCATGGCCGATCTGGGGGGGAGGGTCAGTCGGTCTGGGGGGTCAAAAATGGAGCTTTTTTGGGCCAAAATGAGCTCAAAAACGTGCATAAACGCTAAAATAGTGTTAAAACTATGTTATTACACAGTTTCTGGTCAATTTGATGCACTTTTAAAGAAAATGTTCAATTTTCATCCGTTTTTGGCCTTCATTTTGCTTCATTTTCCCGACAAAATTTTCAGTTTTCCCATTCTGGGGGGTCAGGACCCCCCACGTGCATGTCTGATCTGGACCACCCCCAGGGTAAAGAAACCCCCGACGGAACTTCTGGTATAGTGAATAATGGGGTTTATGTACCTCGTTTTCAGGCTGCTGAATCCTGCGGCAGACATTTCGCTGGAAACTTGCTTGGGTATTTTAACCTTGATAGGGGCTGCTCGGGAAACCCTGGTCCCGGCACTTTGGACCACCCCAGGGCAGAGAAACCCCCGACAGAACCAGTGTTAGCTTCATTTTGTTAAACCCGTTTCGGACCTCCCGATCCCAGCTTAGTGGGTTCCATTTTGCCAAAAATAGGGGTTAGGGATGTTCTCGACATCTTTCCTTTTCCGCTTTTTACCGATCGTTTCCGTTTCAACCTCCGTTTCCAGATTTCACTTATTTCCCGTTGTTTTTAACTTTTTGAGCACTTTAGGTCTATTGTATACATATATCCTCATGCTCAGTGGCAGATTGACGGTAGGGCAGTTGGTCCTGAAAGGGCATTAGCCTAAGATCGTTGGAAAAAATTGCGTTTTTTACCAAAAAGTGTCTAAAAATGGTTAAAAATGCGTCTAAATGGGATGTTTTAATAGAAAACATGAAATTGCTTTATGCGCAGGATTGCACATTTCACATGTCTGCGGCGAGTTGTCTATCTGCGTCGAGTTATCTCGAGGCAAGTTGTCTGCGTTGAGTTGTCTGCGTCGAGTTATATGAAGGCAAGTTGTTTTAAAGCCAGTTGTCTGCGTCGAGTTATCTTGAGGCGAGTTGTCCTGCGGCGAGTTGTCTGCGTCGAGTTGTCTTTTAGTCGAGTTGTCTCGGGTCGAGTTATCCTTGCGTCGAGTAGTCTTCGAGTCGAGAAGTCTGAGTCCAGTTGTCTCGAGGCGAGTTGGATCTGTCGAGTTGTCTGGTCACCGTAAAGGGGTATCAAAGAGGGATCACTTGCCTAAAGTTGGTCGTTCCCTCATCCACACAGCGTCAGAAAATTTTTGACCCACCATTTCTGAAAAAACTTGTGACTTTTGGCCCTTTTTTGGGTGTTTTTTGACCATTTTTGGTCGAAAATTGGAGGTCATTTACCCCCCCCCCATCTCCCCACCTCTGAAAGGCCCCCTCCCAAAATTTCGAGTTGTTACATGTATGCTATACAGCTATCAGTTTTTCAAAGCCTAGGGGGAGTAATACCCCGCTCTCTCTTACCCTCCCCAATGCCCATTCATGCAATGTTTGATCACTGTCCTATATTTTTTATGTGCATGTTCCCAAATACCATTCAGTAATGCCATTTATATTTCTGCAGGTATCCATGGGGTCAGGAAGCATTCGAGAAGGCTAAAGTGGATGATAAAATGATATTTTTGTCAGTTGGTTATTCGACTTGCCATTGGTGCCATGTAATGGAGCGGGAGTCGTTCGAAAATGAGAACATTGGCCGTCTAATGAATCAGCATTTTGTTAATATTAAAGTTGATAGGGAAGAAAGACCGGATGTTGATAAGATGTACATGGGCTTTGTTCAAGTAAATGCCATTTATTAGGTTCTAATTAAAGTTCACAGTTTGGCGGGTTAAGTGAGCAGTCGATAGCTGTGCAATTATTCGAAATTGAGTAAAAATTGTCGACGATTGCAAGAAATTTGTCAGATGTTTAGGCTATGAGTTCAAAATCATTTAGGCATGTGAAACAATTTTTTAGAAATATCTTTCGTTGTGTTTTTCTTCTGCTTATCTCGCACGATGTTTGCAGTTATACAACATTAGTAGAAGGGATAGGAACGAGTTTAAAATTTTTAAAAGTAATTGACATTTTTGTATATTTGATCCCATTGCGCTCCATAGTTTCTACTCATGAACATTGACTGCATAATTTTGCGTAAGTAAATCGTTTTTATAAGAATCTGATAAATACAATATTCAATTTTAGATTGTAAGGCAATCTAATCCTTAACTTAGAATCTAAAGCCCGAAACATACTTCACGCAGCGCGGCGAACGGCGCGAATTTGCCGCAACGGTCGCCGCGCTGAATTCGCGCTGACCCATGGCCATGGCATACTTCCTGGCGCCGCGCGGCGAGGCGCGAAGTTTGCCGCTCCGCATTTCAAGGCATACTTCAAACGGCCGCCGCGCCGCAACCAAATTCGCTAAAACCGAATTTTTTGCCGCTTCTACATGGCATACTTCACTGCGCGGCGAGAAGCAAATAATGTCTATTTTAGCATTTTTCGAATTTTTTCGCCGCGCCGCAGAAGTCCAAACGTTTCGACTTTCCTCGCGAATGCTTATGAGGTGCGCCGATCATTGCGGCGATTCGCGCGGAGTATGCCAACATCGAACGAAGCGGCAGCGAAGCGGCAAAGAGTCGCCCAGTTGGCGCCTTTTTTTACTTGCCGCGCGGCGACCGCGCCGCGTGAAGTTTGCCCAGGTGGCACGAAGCGGCAGACGAATTTCGCCGCGCCACTTTCGAGCCATGACGTCACATTTTTGGGTATACTGTGACCACAAACTCCCTTTGCGGCGCGAATCGCGTGAAGTATGTTTCGGGCTTAAGCAATAACGGGTACCGGTACCCTGATACCGGCGCCGCTACCGGTACCGGTACCGATACTACTATACCTATATGTAATATATAAATAAACAAGGTATATATGTACTGACTCTGATCCGCGTATGCATACACATTAACTCATGTAAGAAGTTTCTCCTAGAGTATTCAACTTGATATTAGCACTCATGTACTGATTAAATGCATGAACTAATTCATTGATTGTAGCTGAAAAATCTTTGACTTGATCATATACAGATGAATATCTGCTGATTGGCGATTTTAAGTTGAATTTTAGTCGCTCTGGGCCCGGTTTCTGAATGAAGGGGTTAACTAACCCCAGGGTTAAATTAACCCCAGGGTTAGTTAACCCCGGGGTTAAGTTAACCTCGGGGATAGCTTTATCCCCGGTTTCCGAATGGAATTTAACCCCAGGGTTAACTAACCCTTAAGGGTTAAAATTAACCCTCAGGGGTTAAATACTTCATGCATTTCATGTGCACACATTCGTGTAGCTATGCATTGCATTTGTAGTTAGGGCATAGCTGGTTGATAGTTTGCATTGTATACAACTAATTGATATTTCAAAAAATCTGAATAAATCCGAGCATGAGCAAGCACACTTCGCATCTATCACTATTGGAATGTACTAGAACTTGCGATCGACAACACCGGTTGTCAAGTGTGACGGATATAAGGAGTTTGACATACTTATGTACTACATAATATTCAGTCAGCTGCGGATCTAGGATTTTTTAAGGAGGATGGGGGTCGGTATCCCAACGTTTTCTAAAACAGTCAAAAATAAGTTTAAAACCAGCTACTCACTCGTACGTGCAGAATAACGTTTTTTCGCCGTTTTATATTGCCTATTTTTGGTCAAAATGATTTCTGGTGTAGAACTTAAGCAAAAACTTTCACAATTTTTAACAATTTTGTGGAAAAAAGTGCTTAAATTTCTTTAAGCTTCGGCGCGAAGCCAGGGAAAATTTGTGGAACTTCGACAGAAAGACGTTTAGAGACTTGAATAATTCGTCATTTCCTGTTCTTGTGCATTAAAGCATTTAGCGCCAAGCGCAAAAATTTTTTTAGAAGTTATCCTAAAAATGTGAGAAAATTACAAAAATATGGCTATCAGACCAAGAAAGTGGATGAATGTCATATATAGGTGTTAAATATGAGAAATTACGATAGTCGATGGCCAAAAAATGTTGCAAAGTACATATCCATTCTTTATTTCGCCAATTTTAACCGACGGGGGAGGGCGGCCGCCCCTCGCTCCCTCTTGAATACATTCCTGCATATATTAAAATTGAATCAGCAAACTCGGAATAGAATATGTATGATAAGCCGCTAGATGAGACTCAGAATTCCGATAATAAAAAATTTGGAACTGGACAATCGAAGATTTCATGATATTGGCAGAGTGTTATTAGAAACATCAAAAATTCTGGAATCTGCATTTCATTGTATATCGAATATATAACTTGCATACTATAGTTCGTTTCATTTAACTTTGAGGTTTTGAAAAAATTTAAAATGAGTAAAAGTGTTGTAAAAAACTAACACCATAGTTTCGATGTTCTACAGTATACCGAGTTTACGGGAGATGTTTGCCATTTTTAAAGCGCATTACTGCATGAAAATTTTAATCCACTTTTGTAGCCTGATTCATCCTGATTAAATTCAAATGAAAACCGCAAAGTTAAATGAAACAGACTATAATTCAATTCACTTTTTCTCACAATAGCACAAAATTTGAAGCTATTCAGAATTCTAATACACACCAAACCGTGAGCGACCAATACAGTTTGCATAAATAAATCCTGATCGGCATCAGGGTTAATTTTTATAGAACAAAACAAGGAAAGCTAACCCTCAACAATTTAACCCTTTCATTCGGAAACCTGATATAAGTACTGATATCAATGCTATCATATATACAACGCACTAACCCTAAGGGTTAAATTAACCCTGGGGTTAAGTTAACCCCAAAGGGTTAAAATTAACCCTTGAGGGTTAGTTAACCCTTTCATTCGGAAACCGAGGATAAATTATTTAACCCTCATCTCGACAAAATTTATCGAATTTAACCCCGGGATTAGCTTAACCGTATCGTATGTGTCTGTTTGTAAAATATGCTGCCGTTGTATAGTGGAAAAATGTCACTGGAATTTGGCTTGAATCTGGTGCAAAACTAACGGGAAAAGTTTTCTTGAAATACTAGAATGTCTTGCAATTTTGCGATTCTCGATCTTTTCTTCGTGTTTTTTTATATTTCTGTGTGAACATCGACGGATGTATTCGTACATATTTTTCGATTTTAGGAGTCTCTCGACTGGAGCACCTAAACCTGTAGCCCTTTCTATATTATCTTACTAAAATCGTTTTTTGCAGTGAATTAATAGGTGGATATTATTTTATCTAGAATGCTTTGTTGAGTTAAGTGTGAATGAGAACAGTTTCACCTTTAGGAAAAACAAGGAAGGATCGAAGAATAAGTCAAAAAATTATATGATTGCTCTGGGATGTGAATGACCAGAGGAGATGAAGATGATTAAAAGGAATAATTAATAACAAATTCTTCAATCCACCCAGTCAAATCTGCGAATTTAAGGACAAACTCGATGAGTCAAAGATAAACCGAGAAAAAATCAAGAAAAACAAAGAATGAGTTGAGCCTAATTACAATTGGTTCTGAAACGGATTGTCTTTTGACTTAAACTCACAGAAATCATAAAAAGTACCGGTCGGTGACAGGGTGGTACCGGCACCGGTACCGGTACCCTGGTACTGGCGCTGGTACCGGTATCGGTACCGGTACCCGGTGCAGCTCTAGTTTTTATGTTTATAGCCTTTGTCCTTTGTCAATTAAGCCAAGTACCTAATCTTTATTCTATTTCACGAAACCTTGTGCATGACTTAAAATTTATTATCCAATGTAAATTGACTACAAAAGTGATTTAACTGGGAACAATCGTCTTGATACTTAATACATTAAGTGATGAGCTTAGAAGTTTTACTGCGCCAGATTGTATTAGTCTAGACTGCCTGGAAATCATTTTTGTGCTATTCCCTTGTGCATTGAAAATTGAGTTTCATGCACAAGATAAAGTAAAATGGACTATACTTTAAATTTATTTCGTTTATCTCGTCAAATTTTTCGGTAGCTCGTTTTTCACTTGATTTTATATTTCGCCTCTACTTTTTACTCATATTTTAAATCTCTATATTTTGCGTAATGTTTATAATATATGTATAGGCGACTACTGGTGGCGGAGGATGGCCAATGAGTGTCTGGTTGACACCAGATTTAAAACCTGTCGTTGGAGGCACTTATTTCCCTCCCGAGAATCAATATGGCCGGCCAGGCTTCGCGACGGTGCTGAACCATATTGCTACTAAGGTGAAAAGGAAAAAAATAAGTTGGGGCGCCATAGATGCACACGGTCAAGTTGGCCGGGTAGGGGGTGAAATCGTGATTTTGGGGTCAGGGAGGGGGTGAAATCCTGGATTTTTACTACAGCAAATTGCGCTTTTGGCTATTTTTACGTCAAAACCGCTTGAAAACACGATATTTTCGGATCAAACAGCTTGACAGTACTTAACTTTTAAACCCTTCAGTGGGGGGTAATACCCCCTTTCACCCCTACTTATGTAAATGTATGCGGGGTGCATAGCATGGTTTGAGTGCAGTGACTTTCTGGCCTTGCTTATTTTTCTACTGTAGCTTCAAACATGATCAACCAACATTTGTTTTGTTATTGCCGTTTTATGGGAGAAATTAGAATTCTGTGACGACGCGCAGTAGACTTATCGTTTATGTACAGATCAGATCATACGGTCATTTTAGAAAATTCCAATACTTCAGGTAGCGCACCGACGTTTTTTGTTTAAAACAGGAGGAAAAGTATAATAATAGCTTATGCAAATATAATATTTTTAAGTTGCCCTATTTAGATGGGGCTAGAATAAACTCGACATTTATTCTGGAAATGTAACCCAACATTTTTGAGTGGTTCTATGTATCTAAGAGAAATTTAAATAAATATTTTGTCACTTTTATAAATCATTTTTACGTGATTTAGTGGCGGGAAAATAAAACGGCTCTCATTGAACAAGGTACGAAAATACTGGAGGCGATTTCGCGTACGAGTTCAAGTGCCAGTGGCGATGACTCAGTGTTGCAACAGGTTGATCAGTGTGCGAAAAGGTGTCACGAGTATTACGTCAGTGCGTACGATGCCGAATGGGGTGGTTTTGGAGACGCGCCTAAATTTCCACAGCCCTGTAATTATGCTAACATCCAAGGGCGTAACCAGCTAGGGGTGGGGTAGGTAAGCCCGCCCCTAAAATAAAAAAAATATTTCTATTTCATACAAGGGTCCCTCAGAGGAGGCGAGGAGGCGAGAATTAAAAAAAATTTAGTTTATTAAAAAGGCAGTCAAGAAAGGTTTTTAGTACACTTTTAAGCTACTAAACTCAAAATTTTCAGCCGCTTCGCGCTCGATTTCTTATTTTCTATCACGTTTCTTCTCTTAGAAGTTCATACTTGACTTAAAATGGTGAATATGTCAAAAAATTTCCGTTTTTAGTATTATTTTTTTTTGGAAGGCCCGAAAATTCAATGTAAAGACACGAACTTCAAGAGAGGTTTAAGAGTCGATCTAAGTGGATATTGAAAGATCAGTCACGCAAATAGCTTAAGCGATAGATTTTTCATTTCTGAGTTCGAAATGCAGCAAAAAAACTTGGATTTTTAAAATTTTTCCTTCACGACGGTAGAAATGTACAGAAAAGCTCAAAAATTTCTCTATTTTCTTTTATCACCTAAAGATTCTCGAGATGATGTATGAATTCTAAAATTTGACCTTCCCCAGAATTGCTAGTGTCAGCCAACATCCTTATTTGTTCAAAATTTTATTCAAATGCGATAATGTATATGTAACTTTTCTATGATATATATTCTGCATGAAGTTTTGTGCAGAATGTACACCCTTATTGAGGAGCTTGGGACTTATTCCTCTTTATAAAGGTTTCTTATTGACTTTTGTTAATTATCACATGCGATGAATCGTCGCCGCCCTTGCTTAGTTTTATGACTGAATTTATTTTTAAAATTTCTGAATTTCATTAAGTAAATTCGATAATACAATGAATACATTCAGTACCTATTCAAAAACTTTATTTTGCCAAATTTTTATGTTTTGTAATTTTTACGATGATAGTACGCTAAACAAGCTATGTGTTCGATTCTACATTAATATAGCAAATGCTTGGAAACGTTATTTTTTTATTGAAATTTATAAAAAAACTGTAAATCGTTGAAGAAAATGACAATTGTACCTGAAAAATTTTTCGTGTGAAGCAGTAATGACGAACATCGGACTGTCACGTTCTGTTTTGTACCATGGAGCGCAGGCATGTAGCTGGCCGTCCAATTTGGGGGAACAACACCAATTTTGGGGGATTAAGCCCTAAAAGGCCAAAAATAGCACAAAACAATGTTTAAAAAGTCAGATTTTGGAGAACAAAACCAATTTGGGGGGGGGGGTCCTAACCCCCATTCCCCCCAGAGATACGTGCCTAATGGAGTGGCCTAATAATTTCATTCCTGCATATATTTATATATTGTTGCTGATTTTCGCTGATTATACACGCCAATTTAAGCTAATTTCGACTTCCTCTTGTGCTACTATGCATATAAAGAAGGAACAAGTCGATACGAAGACTCTCGTTCGATCAGGATGGTTGAACAAACCCTCAAATTTATGTCGAAAGGTGGCATTCATGATCATATTTGTCAGGTGCCTTATTTTCTGTCTCTACTGTAATTAAGCCTAACTTGCAGGCACGTAGCTGGACGTCCTGTTTTTGGGGGGACCAACACCAATTTTGGGGAGACTGAGCCCAAAATGGTCAAAAATAGTACAAAATAACGTTAAAGAAGTCCCATTTTTCCAATTTTTCTGAATTTTGGGGGCTCCGGACCCCCCCATTCCCCCCAGAGCTACGTGCCTGCTAAGTCGACTATTTGTCCTAATTGTGCACGATGCTTGATGCAATTCACTCCTTTGGAATCTTCATTGCATTTTTTAAGCATTTCGATGTCTCTTATATTATTTAGTATTCAGAGTTTTTTATGTGCTAGCATCAGCCCCGTATCCAGGATTTTTTCAGGGGGAATAGCAAACTTTGAAGTCGGATATCTCGAGAACTATTATGTAGGAATAGGCCAAAATAAAGGCATTTTTGAACGTTTCTTGACCAGCTCTATAAACTGGCGAAGATAAATTTTTAAAAAATTCTTAAAAGTTGTCACTTCATCCGATAAGCATACACGAAATCTATCGTTCAAACTGTCTGCATAACTGATTTCTAACATTCAATTCATTGAAAACTTTTCAAGTTTTTTTATCTATACTCAATCTTTGTATTTCGAAACAAATACAACAGAGAAAATGAATACTTTGGCGCGTAGCGTCGGAAATATTTGACATGTTTTCCATGTCTAACTTGAGTTTGAGCAGTTTTGAGCGATTTAGAAGGCAAAAAATGCATATAAATAATAAATCGGCGCAAAGCGCCAGAAAATTTTACGTTTCTATGCTGCTGTACTCAATTTCGCACATTTTTGAAGAGAAGAAATGTAATAAATTTGTTTTCACGGATAATTTTATCTCGTAAAAGATTTAAAAACATAGTAAATATAGAATTTTTGATTAAATTAATGGCGCCAAAAATTTGAACATTTTTACGCTGAGTGACCTCAAAAACCTATGCAGTTTCATACCTGAAAATTCTGAAAAAAATTTTTAGGTGGAATTTCCCTCCCCTCCCGTTTACTCCCTGCATACGGGCCTGACTAGAATATAATCTTATGTATATTTTGCCGCTGGATTTAACATTTATTTATATTTAAATAACTGTGTACCTTTGTAATATTTCTCGATCGTAATTTCGAAAATTAACAGACTTGGCTTTTTCATTGTCCTAAAAGTCTGATAAAAAGCATGGAAGTTCTTCGCCAAAGCGATATTAGCTTAAAACTATGTGTACCATTCAAAAAGTAAAAACTATTAAAAACTATTATACTGCATTAGCTTATATTTTATAACGATAAGAAGCTGAGTGACGACTGCTTTTGTATGATAATGGCGCTGGAACATAAAAACAAAAAAATTTCGAAAAAAGTCAAAAAAGTTGGAACAAAATGAACAAAATATAGTCAAAACATGAGTATAATGGCGCGAAGCGCCGAAAATTTGGCACTGTTGAGCAAATAGATAGCTAAAAACGCTTGAAAAGGCATATTTTCTACAATTTTTCAGACAATTTTTGGTAACTTTCAAAAAATCGCCAATTCTGGGGGGGGTAACAAATTTTTGCAGGGGAGTGAAACTTTTTCTGGGGGGTGAAAACCCCCAAACCCTCCAAGATCATGTATGGTAATTAGGGATCGGACGAGGGTCTTTTTTCCCTCGGCCGAGGCCGAGGCCGAGGAACTTTGAAATCCTTGCCTCGGCCGAGGCCGAGGCCGAGGGCCGAGGGACCGAGGGACCGAGGATTTGTAATACATATAATATGAGTATATGAGTACAAACAATATAGGACACATATGCTCCATGTGATGTGGGTACAGTAGCAATAGGATTGATTAGTGTAATATAGATCAAAGCTAACAAGATATTATTTTAATTTGATTCAAAGGTAGGTATCACACATTCCCATGGGGGGTGAGGGGTTATTACCCCCACCTCGGGGTACGAGACTTGAATCACTGTCAGACGATTTTAAGCTATCAAACATTTTCCGCAATGATTTGGGTACAAAAGCAACGAAGACATTGAATTTTTTTCTCGCTTCGCGCTGACTAATACACTTCTGTTTTGTTTACCCATAAAATACCTAGAATGAACTTAAAATGATCTGAAAAGCCAAAATTTTCGATGGATTCTTATATTTTTTACTCTCAAGAGTGACGAAACTAGTCAGAATGGGATAAAATGTAGTTAAAAATGCAGTTTTTCACATTAAAACATGTTATACAGGATGTTTTAGCCATTTTTCATATTTGACCTGCAAAAAAGGCTAGACTCTAAATTTAGTGGTCCTAAATTTTGGGATTTAACCCCTGAACTTTCGACCTTGAGAAACTATGGTACGTATGCAAATGACAAGCACAGAAGTGACAAATTGCTAATCGTCTTGATCATTCAGCTCGTTTTTGCTATCACTATTTTGTGTGTTCTACATATCTTTATAATGGCAGAAATTGTATTTCAAGAGGAAAAATGTCAATTTTTTGGCACTTTGCGCCGTTTTAAGATGATTCTTAGTAGAGGTGCACGCGGGTACCCGAACGGGTACCCGAGTACCCGGGTAGAAGATAATTTTACTACCCGGTACCCGAATCCCCTAATATAAAATGGAAAATTAGCACTGCAGTTATGCAATATGTGCTAAGAATTGAATTAGAAACCTAGAAACATATTGCGTCTAAAGTGCGACTGAATCACAAAGTAAATGTGATTTAATATAATCAACCGTAAAATGTTAAATAAGCGAGTCTGTTAATATTTCCTATTGTCACAATATATCGCGCATACGGTCTAGGCATATTCCATTATTCAGCTCTTTAGTTACATTATGTTATTTGTGCCGACCTCTTCTTATTCTTTATTGTAAACAAAATTAAACATGAAATTATCTGTTAGCGACGCTTTTTTTATAATGCATTCACTTCTGTGACCATTATATAAATTTAAACTGCAACTTTTATTCACATCGTGCGCATTTGAATTTTCCACCCATGCCCAACTTGGGCTTAAGAAATTAAGTAGGTTTTGCATGCATGGACACGGAAAACGCCCACATAATGTACCTACTTTAATCGGTGATGTCTCAACAGCCCCACCAGTCCCAACAGCCCCACCGTCCCAACAGCCCCACCAATAATCCCAACAGCCCCACCAATCCCAACAGCCCCACCAATCCCAACAGCCCCACCATTCCAACAGCCCCACCGTCCCAACAGCCCCACCAGTACTCCCAGCAGCCCCATCATTACTGCAATCGCTATTATACGAGAAATGCGTTTGACGAATGTACTTTTGAAACATAGAATTTATACGGGCTCCGTTTGATCAAGATATTTTTTGACTATTTTTCGACTTCGTATATTTCATCAAGACTATACTAGAGCGTGCAGGTTTACATTTTCAGAATAACTCTACCTGAGAAACTGGTAGACCCGCTAGAATTGAAGCTTCAGCATTTTTGCGCAATCCGTGATTTTGCCTCATTCGAGTCATCTTGCAAGATTAGATTCCTGCTCATTATTGCCTAGTCTAGACTGCCAGAAAAAATGAAAAACGTTCTAGTGAAAAAAGGAAAGATAAGCGTTAAAATTAAATGAAAATCAAAACTTTCACGCTAATCTGCTTTAAAATAGCCAGAAAATGTGGATTAACGTAGTTTTTACGCTATTTTAACATTCATACTAGTTTTGAGGTCATTTTTGGCTCAAAACTCCTTCTCCAGACCGGTCGTGCTGTGCATCTATGATTATAACAGTGGGGCAGTTGGAACCAACATTGGCAGCGGACTAATTCTGTGGGTCTTGTGGGGTAAAGTGACCGAGAAATGTGCTTAAAATAGAATTCTGGGGGTCTACCATAATTTGAGGGGATTTCCAGAATTTCGGGTTGGGAGGGGGCTAAACTGTAAACATCCCTCCCCCCACGCTTATGTGTGGTTGGGACAGTGTGACTGTTGGAACGGTTGGACTGCTGGAACGGTGGGACTGCTGGGATTGGTGGGGCTCTTGAGACTGGTGGGGCTGTTGGGACTGGTGGGGCTGTTGGGATTATTGGTGGGGCTGTTGGGATTGGTGGGACTGTTGGGATTATTGGTGGGGCTGTTGGGATGGTGGGGCTGTTGGGATGGTGGGGCTGTTGGGACTCGTGGGGCTGTTGGGACGGGTGGGGCTGTTGGGACTGGTGGGGCTGTTGAGACACAATCCTTTAATCAGCATATGCGTCTTGTCTCTGCCGTCTATAGGCTGGCATATTACAGCATTGACTTGGCATAACATTTGAGGCAATGGGTCTTTTGTAGCACAAGCGTTTTTTGCTGTATTTGTGCTATTTCGGCATCACTCAAAAAATTCAAATTTAAAAAACCCTCGGTCCTCGGTCATTTTTCACCTGACCCTCGGCCGAGGCCGAGGGATCTCAAAAAGACCGAGGATTACCGAGGCCGAGGCCGAGGCCTCGTCCGATCCCTAATGGTAATCCCCTTTCACATACATGTAACGGCCCGAAATTTTGGATGCGGGTCCCCGGCCACTCTTGGGGGGGGGGGGGATAAATGACTTCCAATTTTTGGTCTAAAACGACCAAAAAACACCTAAAAACCGCCGGTAAATTAATTTTTTTAAATGGGGGTCAAAAATTTGCTGGCTTTTGGGGGGCATAATCCACCCTCTGTTGCATGTATATATGCCATTTCACCACCCTAAGTCCATGTGTGAAACCGAGTCATTTCGCAGGGATTCCATAGATATTCAACTGATGAACAGTGGCATGTTCCACATTTTGAAAAAATGCTTTACGATCAAGGTCAACTGGCCGTTAGCTTTTCTGGCTTATATCAGGTAATCGCACATACGCTTAAAGCGGATTAAGTAGAATTAATTGGAATAGATCGCAATTTCACGTCATATCCCGTATTTTCTATATTTGATAAATAATAAATCAGATGGTCCTTCATATATGTACTTCTGTAGGTGCGGTCAGGGCAATGAGGGGCGCAATTCTAAATTTCCGATACAGCAAATTCCCATTTAGATTATTATTAAATCGAAATCGCCTCAAAAAATACACTGTTTAGAGCTAAAATCGCTCGACCTTATTCAAATCTTGACTTTTCTGCGGGGGTAATACCCGCTCTCACCACTCCCTATGTGCATTTATGGTCAGGCACGTAGCTGGTCGTCCTATGTTGGGTGGACCAACACCAATTTGTTGGGGAAACTAGACCAAAAAATGCCAAAAATAGCACAAAATAACGTTTATAAAGTCCTATTTTTCCGCTTTTTCTGAATTTGGGGGTCCGAACCCCCCATTCCCATCAGAAATACGTGCCTGTTCATGGTATATGTATGTATATGCAAAGTAACTCTCAATGAAATTGAAAAAAATGCAAAAATTGACCTTTAACTATGATTTTTATTGGAATTGGAGTATTGGAATATAATCAGAATACTGAAAGTACTAGCAAAGAAAATGCTCCGATGGAACAAAAAAGGTAAAAATATACTTGAATTTCTTCATTGTTAAGGATGTAAAAGGAGGGAACTGGGGGAAAATTTCCCTACATGCGCAGAAGCCATAGGAATGTGCTAAACAGTTAGACTTCCCATAAACAACGCGAAAATCGAAGTATATTCTGCAGCCTGTGAAAAATGAGGGTGTAGTCACAAAAAGTTCTCAAGTGTTTCGCAAAAGAGCATTGAAGACACTTCCATGACTACTAATTAATCAATGTATTATTTATTTAATGAAATCTTGACCTTCCACAATGCTCTAACGTAAAAGATAATAGTGTAAACTTACACCTACATGGCCAACTCAATAGTAATCGAAATTACTATTGAAAATCCGCAGAAACGCTGCATAGGCCGCAGAGTATACTTCGATTTTTGCGTTGTTTAGGGAAGTCTAACTGTTTAGCACATTCCTATGGCTTCTGCGCATATAGGAAAATTTTCCCTAGTCCCCTCCTTTTACATCCTTAACAATGAAGAAATTCAAGTATATTTACCTTTTTTGTACCATCGGAGCATTTTTCTTTGCTAGTTCCCTTCTTTTATATAATATTTTAGGCCATATATCCATAGGTGGGCAGCGCCGAAATTCTGGGGGGGGGGTGCAAGTAGCTGAAGAAATTTCTTTTTTCGTCTCGAACCCTGAACACTAGAATGATCACAGATCAAGAAATATTGCATTAAAAGAGAAAAAATTTGACCTTTTGAGATATTGTAGCCCTCTACATTATAAAACCAATTGGACTGCACATAAACCAAAATGGAATTAGATAAGCTTTAGGACACGCCAAGAGTAAAAAAACCCGCATACTTTACACTTTTGTGCAAAACCATTGAGTGTAAAGACATTTTAATGTCACATTCGTAATCTACAACTCAGGGGCAACACTTTCAAAACTGAAATCGGCCCTCTGCAAATTGTTTGATACCCAAAGCTTTGGGCGAAAAAGTGCTTCTCGGTGTAAACTTTACACTTGTGCTAATAACGCAATATTGGGTGTATAGAAACAATATAAACTAGGATCTGTAACGCTAGTCAGGGCACATTTTAAGCATAATTAGCGTGGTCCGCCTACTTAGCGGAGTAGCTGAAGACATCTCGTTTTTCGTCTCGAACCGTTTACGCTAAACGATCACAGATCAAGAAATATTGCGTTAAAAGAGAACCAAAATTGGTCTTTGAGATATTGTAAGCTCACAGAAAACCAAATTGAGTTGAGTTAGATAAGCTGAAAACACGCAAGGAGTAAAAAACCTTGTATGCTTTACATTTTTGTGCAACAACCATTGAGTGCAAAAGAAATTTTAAGGTCAGATTCGTAATCTACAGCTCGAAGGGCAACATTTAAAAAAATTGGCCCTCCGCAAATTATTCGATTTTTTGGTTTACACTTTACACACTCATTGCTAACTCGGCATTGAGTGTAAACAAAAGAAAAAATGGTACGTCGAGTTTTTCAATTATCTATCGTTTAAAAGAAACCGCAATCTCCCAGGTTTGTGCCGTTGTTGCTGTGAGGTGGGGACACTAAATTCGCACTCGCTGTGATAAACATATAAGGAAAAAGGTGGCCAAGTATATAATAGGTAGCGCTATCGCGCTACCTATGATTGGTATACGACTGGAATTTTGTAATTAGAATAAATTAATTATTAAAATATTTGTATTTCAATTTTTCGGATTAAGTTGCTGAAAGATAAGTTATTAAATGTCGGGATACTGGAATCAAATCGGAATAAAGCGAACATTAATTTTGCTTGACTTTCAGTAGTTCTTGCC
Organism: Mermis nigrescens; assembly: GCA_036768485.1. Classification (NCBI taxonomy): domain Eukaryota; kingdom Metazoa; phylum Nematoda; class Enoplea; order Mermithida; family Mermithidae; genus Mermis; species Mermis nigrescens. Next base: position 109,212 of record JAVLUZ010000756.1, on the reverse strand, counting down.
TAAGTAACACGAGCTACGTCAGAATAACATTGTGAATGTTAAGTTTTCTTTTTTATCTTTTGGTCTGCTCGGCCGACGAAGAATAAAAGAAATTACGAGTATGTATGCGGGGGCGTAAATGGCCGAGAGGCGGTTAGGGGCGCCCGTCCCTCCCCTAAAATGCAAAAAAAATTTCCCAAGGTCCCATAGAGAAAAAATTGAAAATATTCCGAATTCTACTAAAAGGACAGCCAAAATACGTTTTCAGCACACTTTTGAGCTATTAAACTTAAAATTTTTCGCCGGATTTCTAATTTTAAAATATATTTCTTAGCTTAGAAGCCCAGATTTCACTTGAAAATAGTAAATATGTCAAAAATTTTCGGCGCCTCTCCCCGACTCGCCATTTCCTGCATTAGTTTTCCCTGGAAAACCACAAAATTAAATAAGAAGACAATAATTCCGAAATCTTTCGAGAGTCAAGCTTGAACTTGATGTTCAGAAATTATTAGTCTTACAGATTGGTTAGACGATAGATTTTTATATCTAGTTTGAAATCGAGAAAAATCTCCGATTTTTTTACAAATTTTTCCTTGCCATTATAAAGATTTCATCGAGAAACGCGCTCAAAAATGTCATTGTTTTCGCGCATCTCCGAATGGTTCTCGAAATATAGGACTTCAAAAATTTTGGACCCCTCCCGAAATAAAATCCTTGTTACGCCCCTGTGTGTATGTATAAATTGCGTCTCACTTTTGAATCCTTAAGATTACAAAATGTCCGCATCATGCGAGTATGGCACGCGATATTTTGACATATGTCGACAGAGATCTGGGCAACCCTCAAGGGGCTTTTTATAGCGCTGAGGATGCCGACTCTTTACCGACTTTTGATTCTGTTCACAAAGTAGAAGGAGCGTTTTGCGCTTGGACTGAAAAAGAAATACGTCAATTGTTGAACGCGGCCATTGCCCCTTCTTCTTCTGATGTTACGCTAGCTGACGTCTTTTGTTCCTATTATAATGTAAAGCAGGATGGAAATGTAGATCCTCATAAGGTAAGCTGCTGCTTAGCACGTTAAAAATCGATTATTTGTAACGTGGCAACCCGCCAACCACGTTACTCAGTGAGCAAAATTTTACTCGCAAGGTTTCTCTGATCTTCCGCTCTAATACGCGTGTGTAACCGATTACTCGGACTCTCGCTCACTTCTGCGCAATATATCCATTAAAAATATTTTTCGCTACAACATCAACCCCACGGGTTGAACTTCAAAATACACATTTTCCATTGATCTGTAGCTTCCCTGCTACATATTGTCTTTGCATATTTGGTATGCCTGCTGGCTTTTTCATGAACAGCTACATACGAATATACTTGGACCTTTTTAAATTTTCTGCAAATCGATCAAAACGTGGTTTAAACAGAAAAAAACGAAATGATCATATTTACACGTTGTAGCTGTGCAATTTTTCTACATATTGCATTACTCTAGCATTCATTGAAACCTTTTTTGTTAATACTCCATTCAAAAAATAGCTTTCCTTGCAAAAAATTTAGAGCAAAAGTTTATATCGTCGGGTTTACCTTGTTTTGCTAACAATATTTCGCACAATTCGATTAGGACCTGTTTTTTAGCCCGTTATCAAATTTTGAAGCTTTTGTCAGAGACGAGGCTACTGTGTTTAAATTGGAGAGATTGAGCAAGTTTATCTAGTCCCGCTTAGAATTCTCACCAGAAATATATAGCATTTGCTTCACTAAAAATGGCTTGCTAATCTGAAATTCAAGCTGTTTTATGATTATCTATCAAGATGTACAATTATTTTGCTTTTAATGCCTGAAATACATTATATTACCCTATCATGAATCGACCACAGTATGCCCTCACTGTTCAATATTCTCTGATTATTCGGACTCTTTTCTTATTAAAATAAATAGTTTTTAAGTCGTCCATATAAGGTATATGCATCCCGTAGAAGATTTCCCGGCCATCTTTTTACTGGAAGTAATTTAATTCGATCCAAGCATGATCTGGGGGATGGAACCCCAGAAAAATTTTCACCTCTTAAATTTCCAAAGCGTCGTATAATCATATTTTGACTATGCTTTGTTCAATTTGTTGAACTTTTTTTTGATTTTTTTCGAATTTTTCAAATGTTTTTATGCTCTAGGAAGATAGAGCATCGTAAGAAACGCAGAAAACGATGTTTTTGACGCGTACCCAACCCACCATTTTTAGGCTAAAAAAGCACTTCAAATTTCAACCCCCCCCCTCCAGAGTTCCCATGCCGTGCATGTCTGCATAACTACTATAGATGGTCAGATTTCTGTCGAAAAATTAGAATCTTTATGTATGGCTTATTTTAAACTGAATACTAGTCTGATATACAAGTTTATGTAAGTTTGTGAATCATCACTTTCGATTACGAAATTACGTTATTACCTGCGGAAAATTGGGCATTTCACCTCGTTCACAAGTTTCAGTAGCGCTCGACTTTAAAAGTTTTTTAATTGAATTTTTTGAAAGAACAAAAAATATTCCAAAAAAATTAATAAAAATAATTTTCAAAAATTTATTAATTTATTTCGATGGATCTCTAAAAAAATAGAGCTCATAGTGAGGGTTCAAAACTTTTCTGCAACAGATCGGATATCGTTTTTGACCTCGTCGGTCTTATCCCAGAAATCAAAATCTTTTTTAGTGAAAATGTGTTTTTTGCCTTCTTATCAGTTTGTGATCAGAAATAAGACTTGTCGATTTAGTTTGAGATACAAACTTCAAGGATAGAATACATGTCAAGACATGAAGAAATTTTAAAAATGGGAATTCAAAAAATTTAAGAAATAGAAAAGTGAGACAAATTTTTGGAACGAAAAAAAATGAAAAAAGCCAAAATTAAGAAATGAGGTCGCGTATGTACCGCCTTTACTCCTGAAAATGACCTCCCTATAGTTATAAATTTTTTATTTCAAGATTCGCTTTCACACTGTATAAACAAGTAGCGCCGTTCAAATGCATGTTGTTTTAGTGATTTTTAAAGATTTCTTAGTTTCACCTCTTCGTACAGGATCCTCATGGCGAATTGAAAGGGAAAAACGTGCTGATAAATTTTTTAACTCTCGATGAAGTTGCTCAGCAACTCGCGATAGATTCTGCAAGTGTCGAAGATGCATTGAATCAAGCTAAGAAAATATTATTTGCTGAACGCTTAAAACGACCAAAACCGCATCGAGATACGAAAATTTTGACAGGATGGAATGGTAAGAAACTTGTTCCATACATACATATATGTAATGCACAATACTTTTGCCATTAAAAAATGCTAATACGTTTACTCAGCTCTAATGATTTGTGGCTTTCTTCGAGCTGCTGCTGCTCTGCGCGACTCGGCTTACGGCGAAAGGGGGCAAAGGGCGTTGCAATTCGCGCGCCAAAACTTGTACGTCGAGCGAACCGGTCAGTTGCTGAGAGGTTGCTATGCAGACGATGATGGGAACATTATTCAAATGTCAGATTTTGAACCAATTTTAACTCATTCATTCCAGCTTATATTCGCTCGACCTACATAACTTCATTTATTTTTTATCTATTTTAAAGTTTTTCATTGCCAACCGAGTTTTTAGACTGACTTTTTGTTTTAAAGTTTACTTCTGTAGTAAGACCGTACCGCTGCTTAGGGGCGGATTTAAGGGGGCCGGGGGGCGGCCGCTCCCCCATAGGCCAAAAATATTTGGCGAGATAAAGAATGGATATGCAATTTGCAATGATTTTTGGCCGTCAGTGACCATAATTTCTCAAATTTTTCCGGCGCTACGCGCCTGATGATACCTATTAATGACATTTATTTACTTTCTTGGCAACCTGGAAGCCATTTTTTGTTCATGTTGGTTTCAAAACAATTTCAACAGCAGGAACAGCTATTTTCGCATAGTTTTCTTCTATTTTCAATTGAAAATTTCGATGTTTCGCATCAAATGCTATAAATACAGGAAATCAAGCAGTAAATCATGCTTTTAGACGTCTATCTGCGTTAATTTCACAAATTTTCCGGCGCTTCGCGCCAGATTTTTGTTAAAGTCAAAGAAATTTAATGATTGTTTCGCGCAAAATTGTCGAAAATTTTTAAACATTCATAAGCAATATTGCGTCAAAAGTGATTTTATGCAAAAGTAGACAATGTAAAACACCGAAAAAACGCTATTTCGCGCGTTAAGGGCAAATTTCGGACCTATTTTTGACTGTTTTTGGAAAAGTTGGGATACCGCCCCCTTAGGAAAATCTAAGATACGCCACTGCCGCTGCTGACCGTTTTTGGCATGCTCAGAGCCTTTAATGCACAAAGTCAGGGTTGGCAAGGTATATGTAGAATCCCAGAAATCTAAACGAGTAATTTTAGTGTTCACGAATTTTTTGCTATTCAAATGCCGAAAATGGTCAAAATAGCCCATGAAACGCTTTTTCTTGGTGATACTGCGTTTTTAAAGCATTTTTACTGAATTATATCGTTTTTAACACTAAACAATACAGAAATTGATCAATTTTGGGCGCGTTTTATGTATGTAAGTAAAAAGTACATAAAAGTAAAAATGTTTTTGACATTCTACTGTTTTCTCCTAAAAAATGATGCACAAAACCCTCACCTCAGCTCAAAATCGCCAGACTACCTGTCTGGCCGACCCTTCAGTGGGGGTAATATCCCCTCCTCATATTCTCCTTGCAAATATGCTCAGATCATCTTCAAAAGCAGAATTCTAGTTGTAGAACGTGAAATGAAAAGTAAAAAACAGCTACATATATCGCGCCTTGCATTTAAATGTGCAATTTGTGCTCGTCGTAGCATGTTGCAAGCCCGTTATTTTCTTTGGAACATTGAGAGATCGGTCAGTTTCGTTTGATGTCTATATTTTTTACTTCTTGTCTTCCCTTAGTCAAACAGGCATCATTTACGAGTAAAATTTCAAGTAGAAGTGCTTTGCGTTGTTTGTAATTTGCATACGTAAATGATTTCTAATATAAGATTCCATGGAACTTAAATGAAGTGACTTAACATCGTAAAAGTCATCGATATTCTGCTTTTTTGCGTCGTTCTTTTGAGGCTGTACTAATGCTGAGATTTTAATCGCAATTTTGTAACATTCCGAGCATAAAATATAGCTTTGGCAATGAATGCTGGGAAGAGAGAATTAATCTTGCGTAATCAATTTCATATAGATATGTTCGTACTCGTACATTGTATAGAACATTCCTATTTCTGATTTATTTTGTATTATTGCTTTAGATTTTGTACGATTTTTTATAATGTGAATTAATTTAGTGTATTTTAGAAGGGAACCGATTTCCGGCTTTGCTGACGATTACGCCTACCTTATAAGCGCTTTGTTAGACGCTTACGATTATTGCTTCGAGGATCATTATCTCAAATGGGCCGTTGACTTACAATTAAAAATGGATGAGTTATTCTATGGTGGCGAGCACGATAACTACGGAGCGTATTACCAGAGTCCCAAGAAAGATGACATACTTATCAGACTTATCGAAGGTACAATGTTGTATTTTAAAGATTTCAACTTATTGGCGAAGAGCCAGATTAAATCTTCCTTTGCATCGCGAACGTTTTTGCGCATTATGGGCGTTCAAATTCTGCTTACTTTAAGAACTAAACTGTCTTAATTTTGTTTTGAAATAATTGGCTGTTTTGCCAAACATTAGGGCTTGTTAATGTACGTACATACTTATGCTACAGTTATAAGTAAGTAGGTATTTCGTGTGAGGAGTTCAGACATACGAAGCCTTCACCTGGTCGACAATTTTGAAGAAAGGAATGCCATACCCGAACAATCTGCCTTTTTAAAAATTTTGACATGTTGATGCAGTGTTTTTTTGTACAAGGTCCCTTTGTACATGCACAAAGATGGTCCTGAAAAGTCTTTGTACATTTTTTCACACAAATCTTTGGGTACTAAAATATAGTACAGTAACGATTTTAGTGTTGTAAAAATAGAGTCGCTCGACTTTTGGTAGTGTATTGCAGCTAATTTCTGGGTCTCTAAAGGCAAAAATCACTAAGAATCGTCTTAAAACGGAAAAATTTGACATTTTTTCCCTTTTGAAATGCAATTTTTGCCATTATAAAGATATATAGAACACACAATTACTCATTGCGGTGCGAAGCGCCGAAAATTTTCGCGAATTTAAGACCTTTTTTGCAATTTTTGTCTTCCCAAAAATCTTTGTACATGTACAAAGACGGTCCCGAAAAGTCTTTGTATATCGGGAATAGTCTTTGCCGTATACAAAAAACACTGTGTTGATGATGAGTGTCGGAAGGCACATGGAGGAGTCACTTTTTCCTATCATGTATACACTTATTCGGATATCAATTTCCGGCTGTTTGATCATTGGCAATTTGCAGACACATGGATTAGATTACGCCTACTAGCATTCTTCATCATAGTTTCCCAAGGTCCAAGTTTTAGGGGAATGAAATCCCAAAATTCGGGACCACTAAATTCAGAGTTAGGGCCTTTTTTGCAAATCAATTAAGCAAAATGATCAAAACACTGTACGAAATGTTTTAATGTGGAAAATACATTTTTTATTACTTTTGATCCAATTCTGACTCGTTTCATCATTTTTATGAGTAAAAAATATAAGGATTCGTCGAAAATTTTGACTTTTCAGGTCATTTCTAGGCATTTTATTGGTAAACAAAACAAAAAACTTCTAACGTCTTTGCTACCTTCGTTCCCAAAATCACGCGAAAATGTTTTATAGTTCTAAATCGTGTAGCGGTAGTCTCAGACTCTGAGGTATAGGAGTAATACCCCGTCACCTCCCTATGGTAATGTGTGTTCTTCATTAGTACGCGAACGACGACAGCCTCAAATATAATGTAAATAAAATTAATTGTCGAATCCCTGTAGAGCGTGAAATATGAATGGATAAAATTTTAAAAAAATGTCAAAATCCATTCTATAGTTCCGAGCTTCTGTAACCCAGTAGTCAGCAATCAGCATCCTCTTTGTACTTTCTATGTGTATTCGTGCATTCTGTGTAAATACGTAGGATGCAAGGAATAAAGTTGGAGTAAAAATACTCGTTACTTGCAGAATTTTTCGCTTATAGAATTTGACCATTTTTACTCTTGTTGTAGATCTTGACAATCACTTTTGTAAAATCTAACTACTTTTAGACTCCGATGGAGCCGAACCTAATCCTAATTCAGTTGCTGTGCTCAATAACATAAGGTTATTCAATTTTTTTGGATCGCAAAATTACAGGCGGAGAGCCGAACAAGTGCTGACTCATTTTGGCAAAAGATTGCGTACTCTTCCCTTCATATTGCCAAAAATGATGTGTGGATTAATGGCTTTTGATACGCCTTTTCAGCAGGTGCGAAGTGAATTGCCTCAGTAGAATCATGTTTTATTGATGGGGCTTGCATGAAATTTATAACTATATACATGGGCAGGCCTGTATCATCCAGGATTCGGCCAAGGGGAGGGGGTCGGACCCATCATAAGTTGGTCTGTATTTCGGGAAATTAGTCAGGATAGCTCGCAAAAACTGCATTTTTCGACGTTTTTCCACATGCTTTATCCATTAAGATCATAACATTCAAACTTTTCGAAAACAATTTTTTTCTCTCAAAAGGCTATAAAAAGTGTCGTTTTTAGTTGAGCTTGAGCCAAAATTATGGAAAATACTCCATCGAAAATTTGAAGATTCCACTTCAAAGGGATGCAATTTTCCATCTTTCCGTGCATTATCTTACCTTCGAAATTTTTTCGGCCAAGAGGGGGCGCCCTCCATCCTCCTTAAATACGGCTCTGTACGTGGGTAATCGCATAAGCTTACAAATTTTCATAATATTGATCATAGGTGGGCAAGGTAGGGGAGGCCAGAGGGGGGGAGTGAAATTCGAAAACGGTCGTATAGTTAATATAGGTAATACAAAGCATGCGTCTTTACCAAGTAATATATTGATACTGTTGTCTACTTAGGCGCATGGAAATATCATTCGTGAGGTCAGAAGGTAGATGAATTTAATTCTAAAATGTATTTTTTCGGGAAAATGCTCGTTTGAAACAATCTGTTAAGCGGGTCAATCAGTGTTACGTGACAAAAAGATTGGCAAAAAGTTTAAGACTATGCAAAAAATAATACTTTTGCAGTGAAATGACCCGGCTGACTGAACTTTTGGCCAAGTGCGGTGTGTTTTTCCATGATAAAGTCAAATTTTTCCATTGTTTCACACAAAATCGCCTGACAGTACCCGACTTTTCAAAATGTGAGGGTGGGATAATATCCCCTCATACCCCTCCCTCTGCCCTTTTGTGATATTGATGTCTAGCTGCAGAGGGGCGAAGTACTCAAAAATTTCAATTCTGCAATTATTTTGGGCTCACATGAGCTGACATGACTGCTCTTGCGGATGAAAGTTTGAAGAATGTGTCAAAATATTATGATACATTAGAAAAATTTGCAGCAAATTTAAAAAACATTGAACGATTCTGCAGGAGTAAAAAAGTTTTTGCGTGGTGGAATGGAAACTTTTTAGTGAATGGGCGAAAATTCACTCTGAACTTTCCTTGGTTATGTGTGCTTTTGTAAAATCATTTTATTTTCATAATAAGCGAAGGGCGTTCTTGATATCCGACATCATTCTATCGCTCTTTTTTATTTATCAATTTTATCTTCATAAATAGTCGTCTTAGTTATTTATTATAATCGATTTATTTTTTTCTTTCATCAAGTTTTTTCTTGTATATCGCTATTGCGATATGCGATTTGAATAAAATTAATGATTAATTGATATATAGCGAGCTTTTGATTCATGTCAAATAGATTTTCATTCTAATGTAATTTTTGGCTGAAAGCTAAATCAATTTGAAATTAGTTAAAAATATATTCTCGATAAAAGACAGGACGAGTTTTCATGGACAAATTTCTCTCCGCTTGTTATTACACCATATTGTTCTCGTCACAAAATTTGAACAATTAAGAGTCCTTAAAGTTTTCTCAAGGATTTAGTGCCTATGTTAAAGCACAGGAACTTAAGCAACTCAATACTTAAGATACCTTGTAAGAAATATCTATTGTTTAAATTTTGTGACGAGAACTGTACATAGTGCGCAGGTCAAACTTTCAGGGGTGAATATCAAAAATTTAGCGATAGCTGAGTGCTTTGTAAAAAACGATTATACAGTGAAAAACGATGGTATCGCTTTAGAACAATCTTTTCTGAGCATTTATGGCTAATCCCATTTGAACTCACAAATATAGATAACGACATGAGCAGCAAGAAAATTCTGGAGGTCTGGGTGGGTGAATTCGCCAAAAATCTGGTTGAAAATAGAATTTTGGGGTCTACAGTAATCTGAGGGGGTTTTTCAATTTCTGGTAGGGTGTAACCCCACACGCCATAGCCTTTCTGCATTAAAAAACTAATGTAGCCCTCTTTGAAGTCGGGAATTTAGCTATTAATTCTTTTGAGACTCTCTAAAAACAACTGTATATGTAGCATTTCTGAACTCTCACGGTCATACATGTAACGACTCGAAATTCTGTGGGTTCCCGGCCATTTTAGGGGTAATGACCTCCATTTTTTGGCCAAAAACGACGGCTCAGAAAGACACCTAAAAACGGCCAATAAATTCGATTTTTTTCAAAAATCGGAGGGCGAGAGTCAAAAATTTTCTGGCTTTGAGAGGGGGTGGGGGTAAGCCGACTTTAGGTGGGGATCACCATCCCCGCTCTTACATGTATGCTCACGGTATGTTTCTGTGTCAAAAAAGGCTGAATATTGCTAGGTTTTTTGAGCCTAAAAAAGGCTAGAGTTTTTCGGTCAAAATGACTATATAGATGTCAGCTTTTTAAAGCTCAGGGGTGTAATCATGCATGCACACGGTCAAAAGTTCTTTGAGAGGGGATAATGGAGTGAATAATTTTGTTATTTAATGTCGAATTTTGATAATTAATTCGTTGTATTATTTAAATTTCATGAATATTTGTATTTGTATTTACATAAAAACAAATGACAATGAGGTCAAATAAATGACCTGTAACATCAAATATATACAAATGATGGGAGAGCAGTGTCTTGTTGAATGAATTGAACAGTCTACTGCTGAAAAAAGGACTTGAAATTATACTTTTAGACGCCGTTTGACGCTTTTTCATGGTTCGAAGAGTAGGTTTCGGTGCCAAAGGTCATGATGGGGTATGCTTTTCAAAAGTCCTGGTATGGAATTACCCCCATACCCCTACCCCAAGTGTGCATGTGTGGAGTAATACACCGCTCTCACCACCTCGAAAATCTGAAGCCTTCATATTCTTACTTACGTTTCACATAAACATGTAACGGCTCGAACTTCTGAGGGGCCTCGGACATTTTTAGGGAGGGTAAATGACCTCCAATTTTTGGCCAAAAACTGCCAAAAAAACGCCTTGAAACGGCCTAAAATTCGATTTTTTGTAAAAATTTAGGGGCAAAAATTTTCTGGCCTTGGAGGGATTGGGGGAACGTCCCACTTTTGGGGGTGGATACCCCATTCCCTTGTTACATGCATGCATATGCATATAATTGTCTATTTCTTTAGATCGTTATAGTTGGTAAGTCAGAAAATGAGGAAGTTCAGGAAATGATCAAGCTTGTTCATTCGCGCTTCTCACCGTTTGCTGTTACCGTTCTTCTCGATGGACAAAATGGTTAGGCATGCGACATTTTATTACTGTTAAGCATACATGTAACGGCTCGAAATTGGGAGGTTCCGGCCATTTTCAGGGGGTAACGACCTCCAATTTTGGCCAAAAAACACCCAAAAATGGCCAAAAAATTTGATTTTTCCAAAAGTCGGAGGGGGCAAAAATGTTCTGACTTTGGTGATGGGGATGGCAGACTTGAGTGGGTGACCCCACCCCTTTCTTACTTGTATGCTGTCAAGGCTCGTAATTCGGTACCCAACTTTAGGTGTACAGAACGACAGTTGTTTCGGCTCATCTCATGGAAAAATGTTTATTACCGTGACAAGAAACCAAAATACCTGGGCGTGGGGGGTTTGGGGGTTATGCACCCCCAGAAACCAAACATCCCCTAGAACAGTTTTTGTTTTTGTACAAGGTCCGTTTGTACATGTACAAAGATGGTCCCCAAAAGTCTTTGTACATTTTGTACATGCAAATTTTTGTGTACTAGTACAGTAGCGATTTTAGTGTGGTAAAACAGGATTTCGATCTTTGGTTAGCTAATTTCTGGGTTTCTGACGCCAAAAATTACTGAAAATTGTCTCGAAACGGCGCGAAGCTCCAAAAAATTTGACATTTTTCCATTCTAAATGCAAAGTGTGCCATTTAAAAGATATGTAGGACAAACAACTACTCATTTGCGCCGAAAATATTTGGGAATTTTACACCTTTTTACAGTTTTTGTCTTCCCAAAAATCTTTAAACATTTTGTACACACAAATGTTCGGGTACTATAATATGGTACAGTAGCGATTTTAGTGTGGTAAAAAGAGAGTTGTTCGACTTTTGGTAGTGTATTTTATCTAATTTCTGGGTCTCTAAGGGCAAAAATAAATAAGAATCGTCTTAAAATGGCGCGATGCGCAGAAAAATTTGACATTTTTTTTTTGAAATGCCATTTCTGCCATTATAAACATATATAGAACACACAATTACCTATTTCGGCCCGAAGCGCCGAAAATTTTTGCGAATTTCAGAGCTTTACTGGCACGCAGACATTAGAGCGCGCGACATTAGAGCAACGACTGTTTTACTGCAGTTTTATGATTGTTTACTGCAGCAATGAATTTCACGCTTGATTTGCACAATTTACAGTAAATGCGCGCAATTTCAAAAATTGTGAAAATGAATACCGTAATCTGTGTCAAGAAAATAAGTGAAAAGGGTATAATGGCGTTATACAAAACCTACTGCTTCAAAAGTTACTGTCCTTTTTGCAAAGGTAAGTGAAAAAGTCAAAATTTCTTCTTTCGTACATTCACTGATTCAACCAATGTACAACTCAACCAGAAAGTAAAGAAAGAATTTCAAAGTCTAATCATTGCTTTACCAAACAAAAGAAACGGCATGCATTTATCACTACCTGATACCGAGATATTCACGCGTAGGTAGTTAACTTTGCAGCGTATCCAATTCTGAATCGGAAAGTATATGAATCGTTGCAAATTGTCTCGAGTGTAAGATACAGTAGGACTTTTTTCAAAGGCATGCTCGTTTTGTCCGTGAAGCTTTAACTGGCGAATCTTTTCATTTATCAGCATAAAATTTTTATAAAGTTACGTGAAAAAATCTATTATGGCTGCGCTCTAATGTCGGCTTACCGAAAAGTTTTTGTACATCGGGAAAAATCTTTGCCGAGTACAAAAAACACTTCCCCAGAATTGAATTTTGGAAATTTTTTTCGCAATTTTCTGATGCCAATGGATAGTGCTCGATGAGAAACGTTGAAAAATTGTGTTTTCCTCGCTATACCACCATTTTTAAGGCCATTTTTTGACCTTTGGAAAACTCTTGCACCCCCCCCAGAGCTTTGGTGCCGCCCACCTATGGTAACAAGTCAACACGGGACGGTGGCTAAAGTTTTCATTATTTCTAGGCGCAAAAAATGAAGGGTAAAAAGACTGGCGTTCGTACATATGCACGTATTATTATCTCTAAGGTCAAAAAATGGCCCTAAAAATGGTGGTCTGGCAAAAAACACCATTTTCCAACGTTTCTCATCCAGCACTATCCATTGGCATCAAAAAATTGCGAAAAAAACAAAAGAATTTCAAAAATTTAATTCTGGGGGTATTTTGATTTCTGGGGGGTGCATACTCCCAAACCCCTCACGCCCACGTGTTTACGTGACTCAATTTAAATGAGCTAATTAGATCGTATATCTTTAGCTGACTATCGAAATTTAGAAAAACTTTGAAAATCCTTTTAAATCGACCCCATTATCAGTATATGCGTGCGTACATATCTACATTACATGCCTATTGATAATAAACTAAATTAAAACAAGTGATGTAAATGATAATGTAAAAATAATAATAAATAATAATCGGTGTAAATGACCGAAGTTTTTGCTGAATACGAAAAGTACATTTCTGGTGCAAAAATAAGATACCGCCGGAAAGGCAGTTTATATTATAAAAAATTGAAAAAATCTGTAAGATGAGGTAAAAAGTCGTTAGAATATGCATGTCCGGCGGTATTTCGCCAATTATGTATCCTGGGTTGAATGGGGCGGTTGTTCCCCAACCTCTCCAAATTTGCGCCTGCAAACACTTTTACTTATTATCATACATGCACAGCGTGGGAATTCGGGGGGGGGTTGAAATTTTAAAGTGCCTCTTTGGGTCCAAAAATTGGGGTTCGCATCAAAAAAACACCGTTTGTCGGCGTTTCTGACGATGCTCTATTTTTATAGAGCATAGAAACATGAAAAGATTTCAAAAAAAATTTCAAAAAATTTTAACAAATTGAACAAAATACAGTAAAAACATGCGTATATGGTGCGAAGCGCCGAAAATTTGACACTTTTGAGCGAATAGATAGCTTAAAACGCTTAAAAAGGCACATTTTCTACGAATTTTTCAGAAAATTTTTGGCAACTTTTCAGAAAATCGCGAATGCTGGGAGTGAACCCCGAAAACCCCCCAAGATCATGTATGCGTATTATTCGAGTGGGTTTTTAAGAATTGAAAATATTATTAAACACGAATTTAATTTGAAAGTTCATATGTACATAAGTATTCTTAAATGATTTTTGAATTATGTTTTGCATAGGTGCACAAAGTCAGGGTCGGCAGGGGGTGAAAACACAAAAATCTAAAACAATTAATTTAACGTTCACGATTTTTTTGCTGTTTTAATGATCAAAATGGTCAAAATAGCCTATAAAACGTTTTTCCGTTGTGATATAGCATTTTAAAAGCATTTTTTAGTCCATTATATATATATATATATATATATATATATATATATATATATATATATATATATATATATATATATATATATATATATATATATATATATATATATATATATATATATATATATATATATAATATATATATATATATATATATATATATATATATATATATATATATATATATATATATATATATATATATATATATATATATATATATATATATATATATATATATATATATATATATATATATATATATATATATATATATATATATATATATATATATATATATATATATATATATATATATATATATATATATATATATATATATATATATATATATATATATATATATATATATATATATATATATATATATATATATATATATATATATATATATATATATATATATATATATATATATATATATATATATATATATATATATATATATATATATATATATATATATATATATATATATATATATATATATATATATATATATATATATATATATATATATATATATATATATATATATATATATATATATATATATATATATATATATATATATATATATATATATATATATATATATATATATATATATATATATATATATATATATATATATATATATATATATATATATATATATATATATATATATATATATATATATATATATATATATATATATATATATATACAGGCCCGTATCCAGGATTTTATTTCGGGGGGGCCGAAAAATTTTTGAGACCAGATATCTCGAGAACCATTAGGAGATAGGCGAAAATAAAGACAGTTTTGAGCGTATCTCGGCGAGCTCTATACAACGGTGAAGAAAAATTTCAACAAAAAAATTAAAAAATTTTCAATTTATTTCATGTTGATATACAGCAAATTTATCATTTAAGCTGATTTCTCATCACCTAATCGGTCGAATTATTTCTTATCTCTTGCGTTTGTACTTAATCATTGTGCTTTACAGAGAAAAACAATACGGATAATTAATAGTTCGGCGCGAAGCGCCGAAAAAATTGACATGCTCTGCCGATCAACCTCAAATTCGAGCGGTTTTGAGCGGACTAGAAGACAAAAAAACATGTATAAACAATAGATATGGCGCGAAGCGCGGAAGAATTTCATGTTTCCCATGTCATAACTCAAATTTGAGCTGTTTTGAGTGAGCTAGAAGGCAAAAACTATAACTAAACAATGAATCCGGCGCACAGCGCTAGAAAAAAATTGACATGCTCTCTATATCTAACTCTAATTTGAGCGACTTTTAGCGGTTCAGAAGACAAAACTATACGTAAACAATAAATCCGGCGCGAATCGCCGGAAAATTTTGAGTTTACTAGCTCAAAGAGTACGCTAAAAACCTGTTTAGGCGCTGTTTCAGACACACTTCGCCAATTTTTCATTTTTCCCTTCGGGGGACCCTTGAGAGAAACAAAAATTTTTTCCCCCTTTTGGGGGGGCAGCCCCCCGCCCCCTGGATACAGGCCTGTTCCCATGTCATAGCTCAAATTTGAGCTGTTTTGAGTAAGCTAGAAGGCAAAAACTATAGCTAAACAATGAATCCGGCGCAAAGCTTTAGAAAAAAATTGACATACTTTCTATGTCTAACTCAAATTTGAGCGACTTTCAGCGGTTTAGAAGACAAAACCTTACATTGCGCCGGAAAATTTTGTGTTTTCTAGCTCAAAAGTATGCTAAAAACCTGTTTTGGCGGTGTTTCAGACCAACTTCGTCAATTTTTCATTTTTTCCTTTGGGGGACCCTTAGGAAAAACAAAAATTTTTTCCCATTTTGGGGGGGGGCAGGCCCCCCGCGCCCCCTGGATACGGGCCTGTATATATATATATATATATATATATATATATATATATATATATATATATATATATATATATATATATATATATATATATATATATATATATATATATATATATATATATATATATATATATATATATATATATATATAAATCACTTTAACATCTAAAAAATGCAAAATTTATCATTTTTGGGGCGCTTTTTGAAAAAAAGTACTTAAAAGTACTAATCTGGCGCGAAGCGCTGGAAAAATTTTGACGTTCTTACTAGAGCCTGTGCCGGGGCCGCCTTTTTTGCCGGGGCCAGGGCCGGGGCCGGAGGCCGGGGCCTGGCCGGGGCCAATAATAGCGTGCTTTACCATACTCATAGTACGACCCTGCCCTACCCCTTATATGTAATGTACCTATGCATATATTCTTGCTTGTAGATATGCACGTCAAGCGTTAATATTTGCTCGGATTACAAGATATAACAGAACATGGGCATCGGGGGATCCAGACCCCCAGAATTCTCATTCTCCCCCCCAAAATCCGCTAGACCCCCAGAAATTGATTTTCAGAATTTTTTGTTTTTCTGCGGTTTTTTGATGCTAATGGATAGCTCATTGAGAGACGCGAAAACGGTGTGTTTTTCGCTCTACCATATATTATCAGGCACTTTTTGACTTTGAAAAATATTTGGACCCCCTAGAATTTTGAGCTGCCCATGTATGGATTTAACTCCTCTGACTTGGATGCGTTTTTCAATGTGCTTTACTTTGCACTTTTTTAGGCTTATTATTCTATTTGTTCTGATAGACGTAGCTGTCTGCTACCAAGCAAGCTGGAAATGCTCGTCTATATGAATTGCAATTTAAAAATATGTCAATTTTGATTATTAACTAGAAATTTGCACCAATCTGACATAGTGAAATAAAGATTTGAATTAGCAAGATCTGTGGTTTGCTTGAAATTGAGTTTGAAGGTAAATCTGCCCAAAACATCATCAATTTTCTACATTATAATCAACTCTAACATTGGCCCCGGCCCCGGTGCCGGGGCCAGCCTAACCCCGGCCCCGGCACAGCTCTAGTTCTTACTGCTTTTGACCTCAGAAATGATGCAAAAAAACTTCCAATCAGCTCAAAATCGCCGGACAATGCCTGTCCGACTGACCCTTCAGGGGGTACCCCTCACCCCCTGTGTGCATGAATGATGTTTTGTATTTCCTCATCAAAATATTTGAATTCATAACACATGGGCAAGGTAGGAATGGCCAGGTTAGGGGGGAGGTAAAATCGAGGACAATGATCATACGGTAAACATTGGGTTTAACAAGTGTTTTTTACGGCTTAAAACGCCGTAATATTTTCAGCCTGTTAAAGTGCAATTTTCGACGTAATGAGGCGATTAAATTCGACTTTGCATTTCTTTTGCAGAAAATATCCATTTTTGATCATGTTTCCTACGCACAATTCGAAGTTTGACTAAAATATAGTTATCAAACGTATTTTACATATATGAAAATATTCGCTTGCTTGCGGCAAACGACCAATCTGATTAAAAAATTCTGGATCAATGAGTCGGATTTTCTGTACAAACTCGAAACCTTTTCAATGTTACATACATACGTTCAACATTAGCTTGGCAATACTCGATTGTGGAATTCATTCTACATTGGTAAATTATTTAGATCTGTACTCATACCTTTATTTATTCAATAACTTTTTCAGACTCTTTTCTGTTAGAGAAGAACGAACATCTGAGGTCGTTGGTTCAGTCATCGCGTGACTTCAAGAAACCTGTTGTTTTCGTCTGTTCCGATTTTACCTGTCAGTTACCAATCTACACCGCAGCTGATTTGGCTATTCGTCTTTCAATGTGACAAATTATTATGTGCTTCAATGCGACAAATTATTAAAATCGAAGTTGTCGAAAATTCCGCCAAATGGGAATATTATAAAAATAATTTAATATAAAAAATTACGCACAGTATCGCAGCCACGGAAGGGGGGCGGGGGCTAGGGGGCAGTTACTCGCAGCCGAAACGAATTTTTTCTCACAAGGGTCCCCCATAGGAATAAATGATAAATTCCTGAAGTTCTATTTAAACTGTCGCCAAAACAGTTTTTTTGCGTAATTTTGAGCTGTTAAAGGCAAAATTTTGCGGCGCAAGTGTTTCTGTATTGTTTTTGTTTTTTTAAAGTGCTTAAATTTGAGTTAGGCATGGAGGACATGTCAAAATTTTCCGGCGCTTTGCGCCGAATGTTTAATTTTCTAATTGTTTTTCTTTGCAGAGCACAAAGGTTTAGAAAAAATACAAAAAGTTAAGATGTTTATGATTGGACGATGTGAAATCATTGTGCACATAGGTGGGCAGCACCAAAGTTCTGAAGTTCTGGGGAGTGCAAGATTTTTTAAAGGTTGAAAAATGGCCTTAAAAATGGTGTTATGGCGAAAAAACACCATTTTCAGCGGTTCTCATCGAGCACTATCCATTGGCATCAAAAAATTGCAAAAAAACAACAAAAATTTCGAAAATTGAATTCTTGGGCGGTATTTTGGTTTCTCGGGGGGGGGGGGAGGGGTGCATACCCCCCGAGCCCCCATGCCCAGGTATGGTTGTGGAGATAGTTCAAGCAATTGATCTTTTGTGTATGACTTTGAAAGTAATTGAAAAATGTTTATAAGTTTGTTTGAAATTTTGCATCACCATTGTTTAGAGCTCGTTGAGGAACGTTTAAGAAAGCCCTAATTTTTGACTACCCTAATTGTTCTCGATATATCTAACTTTAAAAAATATTTTGTCCCTCCCCGAAATAATCCTGGCTACGGGCCTGCTCGTACCTACATACATGCATTTGATCAAAATACGATTAGAACAAATTACCAATTCCTCTTCAAGAATCGATGCATCCAACTTCGTTCGTGTGATTTCTTTGAACTTAGTCTTACAGTTTTAGGTACATATGTAGGATTTTTGCAATACGTAAGGCAAACCAACGACAATTAGAAATACCAACCATACAATTCAAACTACATAGGCATAAAAGATAGGATCAGTATCATTCTTCAGAATTAGTATCATTAGTATCATTCTTCAGATAGCATTAGTATCATTCTTCAGAATCTTGATCACAAGTTTGCTATGGCGCAGTGTGCGCGCGTGAGTTTATCAACACGAAAGTATGGGGTTCGAAACCCACAGATGTGAAGCTTTTTAAGAATTTTAAATCTTGCAAATATTGGCCCCTAATGCACAGCGTTATTGGCCAATATTGGCCTTAACGAAAAATTCGGGGCCAACATTGGCCAATAATCAGTGCCTCGTGCATCGCAAGCAATTGTAAAAGGAACAACCATGATACAAAAAACATTGACAATACACAGTATTTAATTCCATTACAAATAAATTCTTAACCTGTGGATAAAAAACCCAAAACCCAACGATTTCTTGCACCCAAGAAACCCACAAAAAAACCCAAAAAACCCAAGTTCAAAAAACCCAGCCTTGCCAACCCTGCCTGCTGATGACTGCTGTGCTGATTGAGACCAGTGTTGCCAGCTCTGAAAAGGCAAATCGGCCAAATCGACATTTACAACCGGCCAAAATCGGCCAAGAGCAAAGGTAAATTCCGGCCAAAATCGGCCAAACTATGTATATATAGTTGAAAAATAAGAAAACGGATAAAATTTATTCAAATCAACTACTGGGTGAAATATCTACTACATTAAACGCATTTTGAACATTCAACAAAGTATCACCCGAATCTAAGAACGGTTCATTAAGGCACACGATATCATCATCACAAATTATAGGACTGTACATTGTATTTTTAAACAATTGAAGCATGATTTTGGTAACAGTAAAGCTGCAACAATCCTCACCCTTCCAGCATAGCAAAAAACGAACACGTAATAAAGCATCAGTAGTCTTGACATCTAAGCGATTTCTTAGTTTAGTCTTCAGCAAGTTTAATACAGAAAAAGCTCGTTCAACACTAGCATTAGAAAAAGGCAAACTTAAAGCAGACATTGCAAATGAGGTAATGTTTTGAAAGCGCGGAAGAACACCATTGCTATTGTCATCTTCAATGACTTCGGCCCAAAACAGAGCCGGATCATTTTGCAGTGCTGACTTCCATTCATTCTTCACAAGCACGTTGTATTCAGATATGGCCTTATCGAGATCAATATCAGTTAAAGCTGGAGGTAGGGCATTTAGAAGCTGCCTAAGTTGTGTTATAATAAAATCGGTTATACTTCAAATAAAAGG
Organism: Mermis nigrescens; assembly: GCA_036768485.1. Lineage (NCBI taxonomy): Eukaryota > Metazoa > Nematoda > Enoplea > Mermithida > Mermithidae > Mermis > Mermis nigrescens. The sequence goes on along the minus strand of JAVLUZ010000756.1, from coordinate 89,162 downwards.
GCCACCCTGTATTTTTGAAGATGTAGGTAAGTATGATTTCCAACAACCGAATCATTTGGCAATAACCGCTTCAACATTTCGCTGAGATGATCAATAGTGAGTATAGAGGAATGTTCGACGATAAATACTGCTAAGTTCAATTCAGCTTTCTTAACTACTTCAGCAGAGCTCTGCTCTTTTCGATGTGTAAATCCAGTAGAACTCGTCAATGAATGTGTTTGTTGGCAACTTTCAAAGTCACTAACAGCTTTAATGTGCTTGACCGACTTAATATGTACAACAAGAGCATCGTGTTTTGGGCGTAGATTAGCAGAACATACTTTACAGTGAGCAGAACCATCTTTGCCTTCTATTAGCCACGATTTGAAAATTGGTTCCCGAAGCCAAGATTTGACAAATGTATGAGATCCGGATTTGCGTTTCTTTTTAACCGGTGATGGCATAGTTGAGTCCTTAAAAGCGGCGATCAGTTAACGTGTGTAGGAAACCAATAGCGAGTGACAACGTACACTATCAGACGGCATCACTTATCCGCCCCCCGGGTGCGGATAATTCTTTGTTATTCGCCCCCGGGGGCAATAATTTTTTATTATTCGCCCCCGTAATGGTAAATATATGGAAGCTTTTATCTAATAAATGGTTCTCACCGATTTTCTTAAAAACACTCATTTCTGATAGGTTCGGGGACGGTGAGTCCGGGGGCGAATAAAAAATTATTCGCCCCCAGGGGGCGGATAATAAAATTATCCGCCCCCGGGGGCGGATAAGTGATGCCCCATCAGACTAAGCAGACACGAATGACATGACATAAGGAGTGGTTTGATTTGATTAATGTGTTGTGTTGTGAAGATATATGAACGAAATGGGAAGGAAATTGGGTGTGGGGGATGAATGAAGGAAACCTGGGCTGGGTGGGTGGGTGCCGGGCCGGAAGGGCGAACTCGAGTCCACAGTCCTTGCTGGTTTGTTGTTCTTTTGTAAATTGTTGTAATTTTTGTTTTGTGCCTTCTTCTTACAGTAAGTAGACATAAACAATAATACGCAGCATAGCAACAACCTTCCTTATTCAGAAAAATTTTATGATCGGCCAAATTCGGCCAAACTGTTAAAAAATCGGCCATCAAAATCGGCCAAGACTTTCAATCGGCCAAAATCGGACATCAAGCCTGAAAATCGGCCAATTTTGGCCGATTTTCGGCCAACCTGGCAACACTGATTGAGACTGCAGAGCAGATTTTTTATAAATGGAAGTACAGTAAAGCTAGCTTTGTTATACTTTAGCAGAAAAACTTACCCTCGCATAAAAATCCCAGGCTGGGCATAATATATCGGTCTCTGAAAGGCTGTTTGAGTCAAACCTGGTTTAGAAGTTCAAAGCAACATCAAACCAGATTTGACTGATCTGAAAGCTGTTGCGTAAAGGACGTTTGAGGCAAGGCTCTATCAAATGTGGTCTGAAATTTTCAAACTAAGTTTTCGCAATAGTTTGACCTTTTAGACATCGACTGAAAATGACCAAAGCGCGGTTTAACGTGGGCTCTACGAATTTGCAATCGATTTTTGAGTTTGTATCTTTTTTCATATAAAATATAATTTAGATGAATCTTGCGAAAAATGAAAAGGTAATTATAAGCCTGTTGTTCTTAATTATTGTAAATGTAATTATATGTTTTAAATTTAATTATTTTAAATAAAATTATACGAGTACTTATTATTTCTTATAGAGATCTGAAATTTTCAAATTCAGAGATCTCGAGAACCTCATGAGATAGGGAGAAATGAAGGCTTTCTTATGCCGTTCTCGGCGAACGCAGTGATGTAGAAATATTTCGAAAAAAAAATAATTTTTCAATTTTTTATTATATGTAGCTACAGGAACCAAAATTCAAAAAATCTATTGTTCAAACTAACTCACACGTGATTCTCATCCTTTAATTCGTGAACAATTTCTTAGCTTTTGTATTTGTACTCAATTGTTTTTACAAACAACAACATTATCATAGGTAGCGCGATAGCGCTACCTCATGATATAGGCACTTGACCATTCTCTTTTCTTATATGTTTATCACACCGAGTGCGAAATTTGTGTCCCCCTCACAGCTATAACGGCACACACTTGGGAGGTGCGGTTGTTTTAAAAGGTGGATAATGAAAAAACTTGAATACACCCCTCTTTGTTTTTGTTTACACTTAATACCGAGCTAGGCGTGAGTGTGTAAAGTTTATACCAAAAATTGAAATGATCGGCGGAGGGCCAATTTTTTTTTAAATGTTTTCCCTGATTAGTAGGTTATGAATCTGGTCTTAAAATTTTTTTACACTCATTAGTTGTTGCACAGGAGTGTAAATTAGACACTTTGTTTACTGTTTCCATGTGCAAGAGCATATCTAACTCATTTTTCCATTCTATGCAGTCTGATTGGTTTCAAAAGGTAGACGGTTATAAAACCTAGAGGGAGCCTTTTTTATTTTTGTTTAAAGTAATATTTTCAAATTTAGAGGTGGTTTATTGTAAAGGGTCTGAGACAAAAAAATCTTTTTTTCCTGCCATATTCTCCACGTAGTAGACAGAACATGGATATTATCTTTAAAATGTGCCTCGTCCTAAGCGCTACACGTTAAAATATATTTTGTTTCTTTAAAATCAATATCGCGTTATTAGTGCAGGTGTAAACTTTACAATGAAAAAATTTTTTCCGCCCACAGTGTCGTGGATGATGATTTTTCTTAAAAAGTTCTCCGTAAGGTCAGAATAACGAATCTGACCTAAAAATTTTCTACAGCCAGTGTTTGTTGGGGTATGGAGAGGTGAACTTTGAATTATACATCTATTTTCTAATGCCGATAGATAACTCCGTATTGCATATTGTTTGAACAGATTTTTTTATTTCAGATGTTTTTGACTCGTCTTTAATAAATGATTATTTTTATTATCATAAGAACACTATTCTTAAACTTCAGTAGAATGATGAATATTTTTCAAAATAGTATAATCAAGCTGAAATCTTGGCTGCGAGTTGAGTTGGTGAATGGCTGACGTATCCGTTCTCGCATGTGAATTTAAAAAGAGAATAATGGGTTCAAGTCTTCTGAAAACTAACTTTTTCATATTTTTTTAATTCTTTTGGCAAAACCATGCACTTCATTTGACTTATTCATCTATTTAGGTTCTGCAGATGACACTTTTTTGTTTTTTCAATTTCGCCTTAGTTCTCGAATGGGAGTGTAAAGAGTGCGAAAATCTGGGCGTGAAAAGACACATTTTGGTCGAGTTTTCGACTCGTTTATGTCTGCCAACAACTCCGGTTATGAGTTTTGAGAAAGTTTTTTCTGACAGAAATGTACTACGGATCAAGGGCTATCTTGTGCTTACCAGCAAACTTTTCTACGATCAATACGCAGTTAGTACCAGGGGTTTAAACTTTACACTCTAGTGGACGAGTAAAAACAGATTTTGTCCAAGATTTCTCTGCCAACGTTTTCGGTTATGATTTAGGATGAATTGCATGAAATAGAAATACAGTAAATTCGAAGAACTACACGTCGAAGCAAGCCGCGTTCAAAAAACGTAATATTGAGTTGTTTTATGGGGTGTAAAGTTCGAAATCTGAGGTGTAAAATGGGCGAAAAAAACAAGTTTTTTTTTCGTTTTTTGATTGGTAAATCATATCAAATATTTTGCGGAACATAAGTTTGGCGCTTACAAACGTACTACAATCAAAGGGCTACAAACTGGCCCGAACCGAATTTATTTACTCTCAATGGGTCGTTAGGTTCAGATTTTTAATATTTACAATGTAGTGGACAGTGGAAAATACGTGTTTGTTCATTTTTTTGTTCGCCACTTTCTCTGTTCAGAAGTCGGACGAGGTCAAATAAGATAAAAATAAAGTACTTTCTAAGGGGTGCGCGTCACAGTGAATTGCGTTGGTTTACATCAATGTTTAGCTTTTTCGGGAGGTGCAGACATGCACGTAGCTGTGGGGGAAAGGGGGTCCGGAAAGCTACTAAAATTCAGAAAAAAACCAGAAAAATAGGACTACATTATTTTATGCTATTATTGATTTAGACCCCCAAAATTGTTGTTGGTCCCCCAAAATAGGAGGGCCAGCTACATGCCTGAATGTAAAGTCAAAAAATAGGGGAGTTAAACGTGTTTCTGTCTTGTTTTTTCCGTTAAGTTCTGGGTTATGAGTCTGGACATAATCTCAAGTCTAAAAATGAACCAGAAACCAAATCTGATACGACAGGTTGTTTGCACTCAACAGTGGTGTAAAGTGGTTTACATATGATATTTATTTGTCGTCGGGCCATTGTGGAGACTTAATATTTTAATAAATGTTGATCGTAATATCAGAGTAATATCAGAACTACGAATCCGACTCAAATTTTGTTTCACACTCTGTGGTTGTCTAAAGTTTACACTGCATATTAACTTTAGTTCTAGAGCCTTGCGAGCTTAATTTTTTCAAAATCTTCTACGTAAAATCATAATTGGGAATCTGACTGTTAGTTTTCTCTACACCTATAGTCTGTTTCACATAACTTGGTGCATGAATTTTAAGAATTTTTCTATATGTAAACCGACAGCCTACAGTAAGTATGGATCAATTCAACGCAATTGCAGAAATTCTGGTTTACAACATCTAAGAATCGTGAACATAAAAGCACAAACTTATGTGAAACAGACTATAGTAGCTGCCTGGAAACCACTTTTGTAGTTGGGCACTAGATCGCTGGAAATTGATTTCCATGCACAAGGTTTCGTGAAATACCGTATTTATTCTAATAAACGGCGCCCTCTAATAGTAAGCGCCCTCTAATAGACATCGCACCTTCAAAACGAAAAAAGTTATATACAGCGCCCTCTAATAGTAAGCGCACCTGCTATTACAAGAATGCTTTCCTTAGTTTAATGTGTCCCTTGAATACAATTTCTTGGCCGAAAAGCAGTCCAAACTCAACATAAGAACATGGAATATTATTTTTATGGATAAAATGTCAAAAATAAGACAATTGATAAAAAAACTGAGATTGAAATTGTAAAAATATTTCTTTATTTTGTTCAGTAATGAAGAAATTTGATGCTTTTTGGGTAAAATCAAATGAAAAAGTTATAGACAGCGCCCTCTAATAGTACGCGCCGCACCTTAAAGCTGAAAAGCAATTCAATGAAACTTTGTAGGTACCTACAACCTACGTTTGGGTTGGTCTTTGCGCTAAACTTTCTTATAGTTAATATTACAGAGGTCTACTAGTGCTCTTAATGAACTAAAACTTCCTGATTTCTTCTGTGAATTGATATACTGCTACATTTCACTGAATATGATATTTAAATAATTGAATTCGTAGTGTGTTCAGTTTGCTGCACTATGAATCAATTTTGAATCAAAAGCATACGAATTTGAACCGGCTTTCGAGCAAATGCATACATTTCTTTCTTCCATCAAAAATATTTCAAATAATGGATTTCGTTCTTGTCAAAAATTAGGTCTTGTGCATTATTATGGTTGTCGTTCTACTGAGGCGAGCAGCACAATATTTTTTACAGGTACACTATATTTTTGCATGTACGTATACTATATACTTTTGCAGGTATCCTTATAACTTGTGCCATACACATGTAAATTTTTTTGTCGATCATACAGTTTCAACTGGAAACAAAGTGTTTCATTTTTCCAAACACTTCTGCAAATGTGGATGCATTCTCAGTAATTTATAGTCTTGAGAGGGCAGTAGGCATTCTTAAAACTCAATTCCCTCTCCACTCAAAATGATTCAATTGATGAAATACTACAAAAACCGCTACATAGGTATTTATGCATACTATCTAAAGATAAAAGCTGTTTGTGACCACACCTGGGCGTGGGGGGTTCGGGGGGGTATGCACTCCCCCCCTCCGAGAAACAAAATACCCCCCCCCCGGAAATCAATTTTACTACATTACTCGCGTCTCTTATTTTACATATGACGCTTATGTGCCTTATTACATGGACTGGGTGACAAATATTTTGGTAAAGAAAGATGACGATTTAGAGTCATCGTTTCCGTGTTATCCGTGTTTATCCTGAGTAGCTTGATTCACTTAAAGATATTTCATTTTCTACTATTAATTCTAAATAAATGAAGCCACAATCCTGTCAAGACATTATTAAAATGCTTTTGGAAAATCGCAAATCTAATCGAGCTGCTGAGATTGAAATAAAAGTGAACCAATATAAAGCAGCAGAAATTACAAAATCGCGTCGAAAAAAATGGCACAAATTGAGAGTTTATGGCCATAAATTTTGTGATCGTACAAGAGCAGGGCCCAAATTTCGGAGGTGTAAAGTCGAAAACTTTTTAAAGGCAAAACTGGCCGAAACAATCGATGGCATAGGAAATGACGTTATTTTCGACTTTTCTCATTATCCATTGTTATAAAAAAATCGCAGATAAAAAGAAAAAATTCCGAAACGTTTAATCCTAATAGGGTCTGCGCGTGGGTTGTGAATTTCGGAAACAAACCTTTCCGAAACCTACACGCATGCGACGATTAGAATATTTGTACAAATGCGATCCGTCCTCAGTGCACAACGTTGTTTACCGTGCTTTTTTAAGATGACATCATTTGACGTCGTTATTATGGATTTTCTATTTCGTGGATAAGGTTTAAATATATATTATAGAAGTACTGGAATCAGATAACTTCTTGTGTTAGCTTTATCATAGGAAGCGCATTAGCACGTACCACCAACATACTTGTGTACCTCTATCGCCTGTGCACCCCCATACAGCTATAACGGAACACATCTGGGAGGTGCCGCTTTTATTCAAAAATAGATAATAAAAAAGATTATGCGGTCTTTTTTTGTTTACACTCAATACCGACTGTGTAAAGAACATGTGAAGTTTTAGCGTAACGTTACAACATATAGCTAATTTTGGTGGTGTTTTCCGCGGCAAGTGAACAACTCGGTATTAATGCCTCAACAATTTGATGGCAAAGATTAGTAGAAGAAGGAATTCTCCAGATAACCTGTTCTTTTCTTTTTTGAATTTCGTATTACTTTTCGGATGGCAGTGTAAAGAGTGAAAAAATCCTGGGGTGAAAAAAACACATTTTTGTCATGTTTTCCATTTGTTCATGTCGGCCAAAAACTCCGGTTATCAGTCCATAGAATTCTTTCCAATAGAAACGTACTACGACTCATGGGCTACTTTCTGCTTACCAGCAAAGTTTGTGCACTCAAAACAGAGTTAGATGTAAGGGTTTAAACTTTACATTCTAAAGGATAGTGTAAAAAGGAGATTTTGCCTAAGATATCTCTGACGACTTTTCCGCTTATCAGTGGGGATAAATTAAATGGAACATTATTGAAGTACCTTCTTAGGGCTAAACGTCGCAGCAAACAGGGTTTAAAGAAACGCAATATTGAGCAAATTAGGGGGCATAAAGTTCAAAATTAGGAGCGTAAAATAAGCGAAAAAACACAGTTTTTTTCATATTTTGATTTACGAATATCTCAAATATTTTGTGGAACAGAAGTTTTCCACATATAAATGTACTACTACGATTCAGAGGCTACAAATTGGCCTAAACTGAATTTCTTCATACTCAGTGGGGAGTAACGTTCAGATTTTTAAAGTTTACAATGTGTTGGATGGTGGAAAATACGTTGTTGTCCGATTTTTTTCTTCGCCATTTTCTTTGTTTAAAGTCGGGATAGGTCAGGGTCGGAACACATCACTGTAAATCGCGTTTATTTACATCAATATTTAGCCTTTCAGGGAAGTGTAAGGTCGAAAATTGTGTCTGTGTGTGTGTGTGTGTGTGTGTGTGTGTGTGTGTGTGTGTGTGTGTGTGTGTGTGTGTCGCGTGTGTGCGCGCGCAATTAAACATGTTTCTGTCTTCTTTTTTCTGCCAATTTCTACGGTTATGAATATTATCATGATATCGAGTCTAAAAATGTACCTGGAATAATCAAACGTGATAAGCCAGTTGATTGCTTTTGTTTACACTCAAAAGTGGTGTAAAGTGGTTTACATCTGATATTTATTTGTCTTCAAGGCATTATAGAGACTAAATTTTTTCATAAATGTTGATCGTAATTTCAGAGTAATATGAGAATTACGAATCCGACGAAAATCTTATTTACATCCTGTGGTTGTGTGAAGTTCACACAACAAAGTAACCCTAGTTCTACAGCCTTGCGGAAGCTAAATTTGTTTTTAAAATGCTTTACGTAACGTGAGAATTACGAATCTGACTGTTTATTTTCTCTAATTCAGTAGTTGTGTAAATTTTTCTCTATTCATTTATAGTTGATGTGTAGTTTACACTGCAAATTTATTTTACTTCCAGAGCGCTGCAAAAGTAAATTTTCTCAAAATAAATTCCGTAAGGTCAGGATTACGAATCTAACTGAATGTTTTCTTTACACACTGTCAGGGACGACAGCTGACGCAACAGCTGATACTCTGTTGCGGTAAAACAGCATATAAGGGCTAAACGTTCTCTAGCAAGAGAACCGGTCTTGGCACAGTGGTAACACAGCTGCGCTGTGAGTCAGCGCTGATAATGGTTGGAAGGTTCAACACCAGCTGACACGCGTTTCGCCTTCAGCGAGCGTCCTCTATTACATATGTGACACGCAGTTCTTATGTAAAGTTTACACTAAAAATAAAATTCAGTTTCAGAGCGTTACAGGAGCATGATTTTTTCTATAAAATGTTCTATGTAATGTCAGGATTGACGAATCTGAGCGTACGTGTTCTTTCCACCCAATAATTGCGTAAAGTTTATGCAGAAAATCTTTGATATGTTTTAATAAGGTAAGGTTGTCTTGTTTGAAAAAGATTATGCTGATCTTCAGTACAATATTGTTTTCCGCGTACTTACACCGCTGTCATTTGTATGGCATGCTACCGCATGTGTTTCCTGACTGATTTACTCAATTCATGCTGATTAAAAGTAGGGTACTAGCATAGAAAAATGCTTCGATGGAACAAAAAAACGAAGATACTTGGGATTGTGTGGATCATTAAGGATTAAAAAGGAGGGGACCAGGAAAAATCTACCTATGTAAATGCTTAAAGTCGCAAAATTTGCTAATAATCAGACTGTCTCTGAGCAACGCGAAAAATCGAAGTATATTCTGCGGCCTCTGAAAAGGTGTAACGTTCTTTAAATAATTTTAAATGCTTCACATAAGAATGAATAAACATAATCTAAAATAATTGCTTTTTGTGAATTGCTTGCAAGTTGTAACGCTGACTTGCTTCGTATCGTGTCTGATAGAAAACTAACTGCAATTTTATTTAAAGGTGTTTTATTTTTTTATCAGAAGTATTATAGCAAGCAAACCTGGCGTCAGTTGATTAGTGCACACAATCGTTGCGGGCATGCAAGTGTACCTACATTTAGTCTGTTTCACATAAGCTTACACGTTTCCTACTGCTTTAAACCAACAATTTCTTAAACTGTCTTGAATGCATCGATGTTTGCTATTTCATTCAATTGACTTGCAAAGTCTCCTAGTTTACTCCATCTAATTTATCATTACTGCTGCATAGCTAACTTGCTGCTTTTTTAATCGTTTTTTTGTTGAATGGTTTATTTTAAAGTACAGGCCGCAGAATATACATCGATTTTTTGCGTTGCTTATAGAAAGTCTGATTTTTAACATATTTTGCGACTTTATTCATTTGCATTTGTAATTTTTTCCTAGTCCCCTCCGTTTACATCTTGAATGATTCACAATCCCATGTATATTTGTCTTTTTTGTTCCATCGGAGCATTTTTCTTTGCTAGAACATGGATATCTCTGAGCTCATAAAAGATCAGCTATGCAATTTTTTGAAGAACAAATACAAATTTCTGAAAACTCGGACTTGGATATCGTCGATGGTTTACAAAATGCGTTTTGTTCCATCTTTTTCTTTGACTTTTGTTCTGTCTCGGTCCGTAGGTGGAATCAATGATTGTTTTTGTCAGGGTGACGCTCTTAAAACTTTTCGGTCCGTTTAGAAGTCTTTTAGTGGCTTTACGCGTGTCAAGCTAATTTCCTTTCTTTGCATTGCAACCCCAAAAAAACAAATACACCCTCCCCGCAGAATTCAATTTTTGAAAATTTTATTTGTTTTTTCGCAATTTTTCGATACCAATGATTGCTTGATGAGAAACGTTGAAAAATGGTGTTTTTTCGCTGTACCACTATTTTAAAGGCCATTTTTTACCTTTCAAAAGATCTTGCGCCCCCTGAACTTTGGTGCTGCTCATCTATGCTAACACTGTTACTCTGCTATTCCTAATCACACGTGGGCTTCCTGCGGATAATCCATTTGTACGTTTATTGATGATTTTACTTCCTTATTATTTTTCGATATTCCCTTTAATATTAATCTTTTGTTTATTAATTAATATGTAAATAAAGTTTGGCTCTCAACTTTATAAACGAATATGTTTAGTCAGTCATTTGGACATTTGAACTGTTTGTCTCAGTGTAGCATCATATTGATTTTTTTCATCATCAGGCCAAACAATTAAAAAACCTCCAATTGTATATCGTTTATTAAAACAACGCTGACATACTCGTAAGTATTGTGGAAGCATAGACATCTGTCTGGATTAAATCGATAACGATCGAAATTGAGCATTCTAAAAATGCATTAAAAAAGTATTATATACTCGTATATTAAAGACGCACAGAGGTTGAAAATTGCTTCAAGATTCATCATGAACGACTGCAAATTGCAGTCACTTCAGATCCTATACGTCCATTTTGACATGTGGGTTGTTTTTAAAACACCACATCAGTAATACTGCTTGTTTGATCATGGTCGTAGATTAGAAATGTAGAGGCTCATCTTCATGTTTCCGCGAACTCATGTTTTTGCAATTCAATGCATGTTATTATTATGATTATTATTATTATTATTATTATTATTATTATTATTATTATTATTATTATTATTATTATTATTATTATTATTATTATTATTATTATTATTATTATTATTATTATTATTATTATTATTATTATTATTTATTATTATTATTATTAGTATTAATTATATTTATTATTATTATTATTATTAGTATTAATTATATTATTATTATTATTATTATATTTATTATTATTATTATTATTATTATTATTATTATTATAATATTATTATTATTATTATTAATTATTATTAACGCAAACACTTATTAGGAGTCTATTTTATGAAAATCGCGATCAGCCGCGATGGACCTGAAAATCTGTAATGCAGCATAATTTTGGGTTGAAAAAATGTCTTGATAAATCTTAATGATTGGTTATTCGAAAATGTCATAGGCAGTGGTGCTTTCATTGGAGACTGAAGTTTAAATAGTCCACGCTGTGGCCTGTCACTAAATCCAGAAGAAGCTGCATAGCTTCGTTTAAAGGTCACCTTATGTAGCGGGAAACTATCTTAAATGATAAGTTTCAAAACATTCCAAACTTTTTACGAAAAATATTTAATTCATATTTCCTTTAAAGCATTTAGACTACTATATTTAGATACAGCGCATGATTGACCTACCAGTTGAAGGTCAGCTAGAGAGCTTTCTGAGCCGAAAAAATTAGCCCAAAGGTTAAAATAGCATAAAGCAGCCTCAATCGACAGTCTGCAGCCGACTTATGGCGCTTTTGCAAGAAAGTTATACCTTTTGACCGCTTTAGACCTCGAATTGCCTTATTTTTACATGAATATTTTTCCATTTCCTTCTACAATAATAAAGGCTTAACTTCGCCTAACCCCTGTGTGCAGACGTTTAAGAGCTCAAAATTTAGAGAAGGGGGTACCTAGTCTGCGCTTTGTAGGAGGAAGGAGAGGTGCACGAACTAAAACTTTTGACTGAAAATGGTAAAGATTCACCTAAAAAAAGCAACAGCCAATAAAATGCGAGCTTTAGTTTAAAAAAGAGTATTTGTTTTCTATGTTTATGGGACTGAAAGATGACAGACATTTTTTTAATCATCCCCCTATCCTCCCATTTACAGTTTGCCCCTATGCATGTCTGGTTTAGGCTCCTAAGTACACATGGGCAGCAGCCTAATTCTTGGAAGGTCTGGAAGGTGTAAAACTTGCAAAAATACAAAAAATATGCTAAAAATTGAATTGTCTATCGATTTTGGGAGGTCTACCGGACGTTCGAGGTCTAACACATGATCTCACTCCCAAGGGTGCTCCTAGCTAGTCACATTTGGGCAGCAAGTGAATTTGGGGTAAGGGGTGTGAATGGGTAAAACCGGCTATTATCGCAAAACACATTCCAAAAATTCAATTCAGAGGGGCCCTTTGTGCGGGTGCGTTTTTGATTTCAAGATTTATATCTCTCAGACCTCCGCTCCCTCCCACTTACATGTGTCCTACCCTTATAAGTGTCTAATCGTGTATGCGCATCTGATTTACTATCACATTCAGAACAGGTTGCATGAATGCATTTCAACTTTTCTCAACTATTGATAATGTAGTCGTTTTAATCGATCGATTCAATTTATTTCATCACAAAAATTCCGCTCCTATTGCAGATTAAGCTTTTGAAAATGACCAGATTATTAGGTTCGTATTCGTCTGAATCAGAAATTTCAAAGCTGTTCACATAAGCGAATGATCTATTCTTTGCTACCGCACGACGATAATTGCATATTCAACTTGTTTGATGGATTTCGCAGGAGGGACCCGATTCACATGGTTGAAGAAGTTTTTAGCATTGAAGCATATGTTTTTCTGTGCCTTAATATCAGCATATGTTTGTCAGGAAATTTCATTACTAATGACAATACTAAATCCAGCTTGTGTATCCTCCATTCAAGCAATGCCGTGGATCTCGATCAAGTCGTCGTTAAACATATTCCAATGAAATGGTTGAAATTTGACGAATTTGCTTCAGAATGTCACAGCTTTTACGGTCAATAAATTTGGACATGTATACTGAATCGTGGCATTGGCTATTATAAAGGGCTTGTACATAAATGAAAAAATTATATCAAAAAATTCCCTTTTGAAGTAACAGACCTCACCACTTTTCAAGTTTACCTATAAAAATTCTCTAATAATATTGTTGTCATTTACACTACAAGTATAACTTATTGGCTCTTATCAGACTTTATGAGAAAAAATTAAAAATATAATGCCCAAATTTTGAGGCTAAGATGAAACGTGGATTAGCTGCAAAATTATCAAATTCAGGGATCTGTGACTTGTGAGTCAACACAGCAATGTATTTTCCAATTTTGTTTCGGTAATTTTATACGTTTGGTCCATCAGTGTTTGATATGTTTTTAACGTACTGTCACTAGCTTTATAAGAAAGAAAGAAAAAGATACAAGGGTTTCTTTTAGATATAATGACTTTAAGGAAGTTGATGGGCTTGAAATTGTCAAGTTTTAAATAATTTTAACCTGATGTGTGTATGTGTGTGTGGTGATGTGATGTGATGATAAGATGATGATAATGTGATGATGATGATATGATGACGTGACCGCCCATGTGCGGTCACGTTACGATGCGAACGATGACCCAAATGTATAAAATTACCAAAATAGGAAAAGAGATTTATGTTTTGACTCAAAATTCTTTCAGTTAGATAATTTTAAGTCGGTATACGTTCCATTTATAGTCTGTTTCACATAAGTTTGGTCACAAATTTCAAGATTTTTTTCGGAAGTAAGCCAACGGATTACGATAATTATATATTAAATAAATGCTATAATAGCCATCTGTCAGCTTATTGTCGGACATACTTTTAAAATTTATGTCCAGACTTGTGTGGAACAGACTATAAACCTATTTTGCTCAAAAAATAGGTATTATATGTTTTTCCTTTTTTTAAAAATTTTTCGATAACACTTAATAAGATATTTAAGTGTAAATGACAATCAACATATATCGAACGATTTTAATAAAAAATATCTTGACATTTTAAGTAAGCTCATTCAAGCTCATTTTTCAAAACTATTCTTTCATGATCAGTCGCTTCTAGTCTAATTCTGTTTATTTCTCAACAGATGATGTTATTTTTAAACATTTTCAAGTCAAAAAGTAGTCCTTTTATCTTTTTAAGTTCTTTTTTAAAAGTCCCTAATAATTTTGACAACATATTAATTGCTTCACATTATTTAAAAAATAAGAAAATATTGCTTGTTAAAATTTCGAAACATTTCATAATTTTTCAGCCTACCATTTTCTCGTTAAAGGTCTGTTACTTTGAAAGGGAGTTTTTAATATAATTTTCTAAGGTACATATGTATAAGCCCTTGATAACAGCTAACGCCGCTATTCAGTATAAATGTCCGAATGTATTAACGCTAAAATGTTTTGATATTCTCAGGCAAATTCGTCAAATTTCAACCATTTCTTGGCCGCCATGTTCTATTCAAACATCTATTGCACAAAAAGTGGTCCTTTAATTTATGTTTTCTTTACTATAAAAGTCTCTAGTGATAAACTATAAAATATTATAATATGAACAAAGGCCTGCATATGGTATATGCGCTACATTAAAAATTATCGACAAAACTGAAGTCACCATCGTAAATGGTTTACGTTTGTAATCATATCAAAAAATATTGAAGGAATGCTGTAAGTTTAAATTAATTTAACAAAATGTACAAATTACTGATCTTTCGAATGAAAGAATTATTGAATTTGATTATGGTGATCCTGAATTACGAGGAAAATACCACAACCTGTAAAATTTGACAAAGAAGGTTACATTTTGATACTTTACACAGCCACTTTACGCAACAAATATTTGTTTTCAAAGAAAAAGAAGTTGCACCATTAGACTCAGCCTTAAAAACGATTGGGGCCAGGTGCGCTGCCTAGTCCGAGTGCGCTGCCAAGTCTGAGTGCGCTGCAAGGTCCGAGTGTGCTGCCGTAGTCGAGTGCGCTGACAGGGCCAAGTGCGCTGCCAAATAAACAGCATGTAGTTACGCAAGTACGTAAGTAGGTACATCTGTACAATTATGCTTTTTCCTACCGCTTTGTGTCTGATTACGATTGATCACAGTGGAATTCATAAGCGTTTTTGGGGAGCTTTTAAGGGAGATCAAGACCCCAAAATGACTAACTGATTCCAGCAAAAAAAGGATTTTTCCAGACCGACACACCAGAATTCCCAAGCTTTACATACATAGAAATACCTTATTTTAGGCAATCTCTTAGCAGATGTACAATGGTTACATATTGTAACTTATTGTTAGTAAGAAATATGTTCTTAGATGTTATTCCAATGCTGCATTTAGCTTAGATATCTATTATCGTTTTCGGTCAACTCTTTTCGTTTGAGAATTTGTGCACATAGATAAGTAGGTATGTATGTATGTGAGTGCAGATAAATGTACGCAACTATTATTCGTGCTGACGAGTGATTCTTGTGCATAAGTGACACAAAACATTCAATTAAACGTTAAGTCGTAGGAAAATTAATTAAAAAACACGTAACACTTGCTCTTCATTCTGTATTTAACGCTACTCGACTTTTCTTTCCTATGAGAAAATTTTCTGGGAAAAATGTGGCAAAATTAAGCAAAAAGTGGATTAAAATTGAAAACTTTCTTCGAAAGTACCAGAAATTGGTATAAACTCTAAATTGGCGTTTATATCAGTTGTTGAGGCCATTTTAGCCCAAAAAGCTCAATATTTGACCCCCGCCATGCTGTGCATCTCTTCATATGGTTCCGACTGTCAAGAAACCATTCCCATCCACAGCAGCCCAGAATTCAAATTTTAATTTTTTTACTGTTTTTAGTTTGATATGATGAATGGGAATGTGAAGAGTCAAAAGATGTGTTTTACGTTTTAACGTTAGCTTTCAACCATTTTTTCTTACTAACAATATTTTTGGGACTTTGTCGTTCTATGAGTCTTTAAGAGACATCGATGTTCTAAATGGATGTTGATTGCTAGCTACATAGATGGTACAGGCTATAACAATTATTACTTCTCAACGAAATGAAGCAATTCGGCTTGCTGTTTGAAGATTTTTGTACTCTCTTAAAGTTCAAATTGAATTATTCTTACAAATGCAAAATATTAAAAGATTTGAGGTCAATAGTGCCTCTATACAGCAGAACAAAAGTGTAGTATTTTAGCTTGAGATGAATCGCATTTATTTGAAGGTAGCCGACGATTTTTGAGCTAAAATTGCCTTGGAATTATCTTAAACCACTAAATAGCATAAATGCTGAGTAATGATTCGTAGTTGATTTCAAGCACTTTTTAAGGAGGTTGTTGTGTTTTCGGTTCATGACCTTAATTTTGCAACAACAAAAAACACTTCCTAATTGCGCTCAGGTACATAAGTACTGTTTACATAAGTAGTCTACTGGAGAAACATTGTTTTTCAGTAATCAGCGGAAATAATTCGCACGCAAAGCGGTAATATCTGTCTTGGCAGCGCACTCGGCCCTATCAGCGCACTCGACTATGGCAGCTCACGTCTCGTTATAGCACTTTGTATAGTTATAGCACTTTGTCTCGTTAGAGCACCAGTGTGTCGCGTTATAGCACCTGTGAGTCTCGTTAGAGCACTAGCATGTCGCGTTAGAGCACCAAAATTGTCTTATCATGCTTTATACACAAAAACGACGGAGTTTACGTTTTTAATGTACACATGCATAAAAATAAGCAAATTTTTGTCGCCCAAAAAATTATTAGACGAAAAATTACAGAAAATGTTGTACGTGATTTAAATAGCGTGAAATTTCAATATTGACACGCTGAACAAAATCGGCATCATTTGGCAGGCCATTGTACATATAAAGAAAAACCTGCCCAGCGTTTGCAATTTTTTAGACTGAGATGCAAAAAAGCACAAGTAGACTTGAGAAAATCCGAAAATGTTAAAATTATATGACTTTTTAACATTTTAGTCGAAATTTTTGAAACTTTATTGTTGATAGTATATAATCATGCAGTTCTTCAAACAACGAAAAACGGACGACGTAAAACTCAGAAAATGATAAAAGAATTAGCTTCAAAAACAGACACTTCGCGAAATCTGGAACTTCAGCTCTCCTTATTTCATGCAATTTCCGATTGTATTTTCCGTATTTCATGCAAAAAACGGAAAAGTACAGCAAAATAATGTTTAATACGCGTTTTATAATATAGATACGTAACATTTTTTTATTAACAGAAATACAGATAAAGATACATTTTACTAAGCTAAAAGCTACTGAACAGGCAGTCAAAATGAATGAGCAATCGCTTTTATACGATTAATGTTCGATTTTATGGATTACACATGTTTCTTTTGTTTGTTAAATCTTCTGGCACAACATGCCTATTGTTGCTGCCTATTTATGTTTACTTATATGACGTTTTCCAGGTCAAACTGTACGCTGTGACGACGTCAGGCAAACTGTAATGCTCTAACGAGATATCTTTAGGGTCAATCCGTTCGAGTGCTTTAACGAGACACAGAAGGCCATAACGGGACACCTGAGTGCTCTAACGAGACATTTAGTGCCATAACGCGACTGGTGCTATAACGATACAAAGTGCTCTAACGATACTGCTCAAAAGTGCTCTAACGAGACTTTACCGCTCACCTGGCCTCGGCAGCGCTCTCGGACTTGGCAGTGCACTCGAAGTAGGCAGCGCACTCGGCACCGACCCTTAAAAACTACATATAACATTGTTAAATGAGAGGAGGTCAATTTTTGACTTGTCAAAACCTCGAGTCGAGTCTTTCAGGAAGTGACTCTAAACAATTAGATATATTTCTGGTCAGTATATTAATCTTTGCGGCCGTTTTTTGACGTGTTAGTTTGAGTGTCCATGCCAATTCAAGATGAATTAGGTAGAAAAAGTTGCTCTTTCAAATAGTATCAAGAAGAAAATAATCGAAGGGTATTTATTTTGAGAAAAAGGCAGGAAATTTGTATAACTTTAGATTTTTGAAAAGTTTGCTCGATTATATCTTTATACTGTGGATGTCTTATAATCTGTTTTATACATAACGCACAGGGGCGGATTTAGGGGGGGCGGGGGCGGCCGCCCCCCCCCATTGGCCCAAAAGAGTGCGCAAAATTAAGCATTTTTGAGCGAGTTTCGGGTTAAAACGGCTAATTTTTCCACCCAAGTCAGGGTTCCGCCCCACTAAGGGGTACCGCCCCCCCCTTAGGAAAATCCTAGATCTGCCACTGATAACGCATCGTGCTCCTTTAACGTATGCAACAGCAGGTTTAAGGCTTTTCTCGTTCGGGGTTTTATGAATGACTTGAGTTTGAAATAATTTTGAAAACTCAATTTTTCGGGCATCTTTACACGATAATAACAACAGAAGAACAAAGAAATAAAATTAATTTTACGTTAATTTGGAAGAAGACAAAAAGTTGTCCATGCCTACAAATTTTTAATGGATAAAAAGGTCTGATTCGGCTACAATGCGATTTCAAAGTTGCGGGTTCTTAAGGACTTCCGAGTAATCAATATAGAGTAGGGTTCAGGTTTAGGCTCTAGTTGCCAGAGTTTTAAGAGTTATGAGAAAAACTTAGCAGACGCTCGTTTGAGACCATAGGCACACACACAAAATTTTATTGAAATCTGAGACGGTCGAGTGGGGACCTCTGGACCACTTGACATGGAATGACCTATTACATAATGTACATGCTTATCATTTTAAAGTACAAATGCAAAAAGCAACATCAAACAAACGAGTGTAAATGGATAAAGCAAAACAAACACACGGTAGGTACGCGTGAATAAACTCTGAGTGCCCAAACCATTGATGGCAGGGGCGTATCCAACCGTATGAACGTCGAGTAACCATCTTACTTAGCAGTGGGTTCAATAGGACAGCATCGGCGGAGGGCGAAGTAGAGCATACCTTACAGTATAAATGTTTTTTTTAAATCAGGGTGTCTACAGCATAGGTTAGCAACACCAAAATTCTGGGGGTGCGAGTTTTTTTAAAGGTCAAAAATGGTCATAAAAATGGTGGTATGGCGAAAAAACATCATTTTTAAACGTTTCTCATCGAGCACTATCCATTGGCATCAAAAAATTACGAAAAAACAAGGAAAAATTTCAAAAATTGAATTCTGGAAGGGGTATTTTGGTTTCTGGGGGGAATATTCGGCCTTCTTTGGGGATTGCATACCCACAACTCCCTCTAACGCCCTTGTGTGGTCTATAGTATGGGCGGATTTACATATCTTTCAATTCTCTTAACCACACGGCGTTTTCAAACAATGTGACAAATTTGATGAATTTATCCGTAAATGTATAACTTTTGTTCCATTTATACTTTTGAGAAAAGCGAAAACAATAAAATAATTGTGACTCGTTGGGTTTTCATACAAATTAGTGCAAACTATAAGAAAATAGATGACTTTCTGCGCCAAAAGTGTAACTGCAGGTCAAAGCAAGTTAAGCCTCCTATTCATTAAATATTGCTATTTCTATACCACTTGATGGATCTTGATAAAATCAAATGCTTTAAATAGATAATATTAAACTAAAACTATTTTGCCGAAAAATCTTGTTAACTTGTGTCTACTGTGTGTTATGCTCTAAAAACCGTTAAAACTTTGGATAACCACTCAGTATGCGAGTTTCATTTTCAAACAGTGAAAAGTAGCAGATTTTTTTCACGTGGCTGCCTCTTAAGGTAAGCATTATACTTGCTCTACCTTTCACATAATTCAATGATTAATCACATTTTTGGAAAGCCAAAAAAGCACTCTCGGTTGATACATAATGTACGTACTTGCCTAATTTAGTAGAAAATTCGCATGTTTTAGATATGGCTGATATAGAGGCCACCATATTGGAGAAATACTTTTTGGTTGCTACGCTCTATAATTCTTCAAGGTTTAAAGATATGCTAATTTTTCAGTGAATAGCTGGAAAACTCAATGCTTTGAGCTACTAAGTCTCATGTTCTGCTTCCTTTTAAGTTCTTTTTAGGCAAGTTCAAAAACCTTCAGAAATAATTCAATGTATGAACATATGCTGAAAATGACGTGAACGCACGTTCTTGTCATGTTTGCCATTAAGAAAGACATTCACATAAATTAATGTTAAGAATGTTCTCACATATGAGTATGACAGAAGCACAGCTTCAACACGTGATAATTTCGACTCAATAACCTCATCAAGTCGACTAGAAAAAATTAATGGCGGTTTATATTGGATTCAATATATTTTCTTGGTCATTGCTGACGGCTGTAGTGTCCACGGTTCTAGCGCTTTCACTTTGTCGTCTTATTTACTTCGTTTTACGACTTAATAATGTCATAGCCTTATTTTCCTACAACGAAATGAAAAAATTGCGCTTTAATTGTTTTCCCGTTATATTACAACTAGTGAAAACCTTGCATCCATCATTGCTACTAAAGTCAGTAGATTCGATCGTTCTGTAAGATTATCTGCTAATATCTGTCATGTTGGCTCCAATAGCACAAAGCTTTCCTGGTTTTTGTAAAATTGTGCATTGAATCGCTCGACTGCTTCAGCTGATTCCAGTGGATGAACATTTTAAGATTTTTTCTAGAGCAAGGATAGCAATGGATACTTCAACAGTAGGTCTCTTTTGGCGAAAATCGAATGAATCACTTAATCAATTGCATGACATTGATCTTAGCTCATATTTCAATTATTATAAGAAGCATTGTGATAATCTATCAAAGCGTGATTATGAAATCCTCAGCAATCTGTTAAAGGACAAGAATATCATTGTCCTAAAGGCAGATAAGGGTAATCAAGTTGTAATTTTGAACGAAGTCATTAGGAAGTTGAATGATGTTTTGAATGATATCTCAAAGTTCAGAGTCATTGACTGTAATCCTCTTCACTTTATACGCTCAGTTGAGAAACGCATATCAGCCCATATACTGAAGGTCCATAAGCAGAATGGACTATTTGCTGATGTGTATAAAGGTATAAATCCTGTAGGATGCAGTTATGGCCAGCTCTTGCCTAAGACTCATAAGAGAGATGTTCCTCTAAGACCAATCTTGTCAGCCATCAACACTCCAACTTATAAGTTGGCTAAGTATTTTGTGCCGATCCTACAAAACATAAGTACAAATGAATACACTTTGTGTGACACGGGTAGTTTCCTGATAATACTAAAGGTTTTCACTTTCAAGAGCCATCATTTTATGGCTAGTCTTGATCTTCAAAGTTGGTTCACTAATATTCCACTCAATGAGATCATTGACATTTGTATTAGGAAACTATTTGATGATCATGTTAGTTAAATAACATGAATCGTTATCAATTCAAACTGCTTCTAGAACTTGCAGTTGTATATGGTGTATCTACACGCGTTTTGCATTAGCGAGCGGAACGCTTTTGACCGTATCGAAATTGGTCAATTAGCCGAGTTGCCAATTCGCCGCTCTAGCCAAAAAGAGACAGATCTTTTACCGTCGGACCACGACTCTGATCGTAGGAAGCGCCGTGGCGATCTAGCCACTCAGCGCTCATTAATCCTACTAGCAAGTCACGTACATACTGTGAGATGTATGCAATGTGAGCTATCCTGTGGATTTATTATAATTCCCCTTTTTTTCTTATCATATAAAACATAGGCGACATGACCGCTAATCAGGTTAAGCCTGTGTTAAGAACGGAAATATCAATATTGTATGTGGACGCCGTCTATGCAAAATTTACTGCTGAAACGTTAAAGTCACATTCATGTAAAATTATTGTCTTAATATATTGAGCGTCGTATGGTAAAAGATTGGTATTGTTTGAGAGATATTGTTCATTTGGTCGTGATTACCCTAGGCAGCTGCGTTTGGTCGACTCGTCGTTCTTTGCTGTCAAATGCGTCGTTTCTTTTTGTTTATAATTTCTATGTAGATAAATTAACTTTTAGACTACCTAGAAGTAACATATATTGCAGGTATGTCAGTTTTGGGATGGCCCGTCAGAATTATCAACGCCCCAATATTTTATTATTCGTCATAAAATTCTAGGTGATTTATCTTTTATTTTTCACTTTATCGAAAATTCTATCATCCATCTTTCTGCCTAAAAGTCATAGAAATTATTACATAGTTTTAATATAGGATGGCTGCCTGTTTGAGAGTTCTATGTTGTTGTATTCATAGTTTTATGTGATCATGGAAACCGAAAAATTAATAGTTTTCGCCAAAAGTATTTTGCGAAAACAAATTTTTAATTTCTTTCGGTTTCCATGAGCACACTAAACTATGAATACAACAACATAGAGCTCTCAACCGGGCAGCCATCCTATATTAAAATTATGTAATAATTTTTATGACTTTTTGGGCTAAAATAACTTCCATTCAAAAACGGGTATTAAAAGTAAGATAGCGGAAAATCCTATACTAATCCAGCGTTTCTGGTCAATCCCTAGCGCTTTTGAAAATAATTTTTTATTTCCATGTAATTTTTTGCATTTATTTTTTGACTGAAGTTTTTTGGGCCAAAATGAGCTTAAAAACGTGTATAAGCGCTAAAGTAGCGTACAACTATAGTCGGTTTCATTTATCCGAGAGCTTTTTCAGTAAATCTTTCCAGGTGCTACAGCAACTCCATCTTTCTTACGTACTGTAGTCCGCTAGGGGTCACTATCTATAGGCAGAGTTTTTCAATATGTTTTTTGCGGCATAATTTACTCTTCGTCTTCTAGATGATCAATGAACAGATGAAAGTCACTCATTCAGCTTGTTATAAGTTGACACTTTAAACTGAATAGACTAACATTTTCAGCAGCGCCGACAATTCCCGCATAGCGCAGTGGCGAAATGTCTGCTTGTCGTCGTAGTAACCCGGGTTCGATTCCTGGCACCTTTTTTATTAAGCGCTTTTACTGTAGTATGTCCCAACAATGTTTAAATGCTTTAATGGAATTTGTGTTGACGATCTAGTGCATTAAAAATGGAAAAATGACAGCCGTTTGCCCTCATTGAGCATATCTGTCGACTTAGCTACGCTTACTGTAACCTTAAAAAAATTGCTTTAAAAGCTCTCGAATAAATGAAACAGACTACATGTTATTACGCAGTTTCTGCTCCATTTAATGCATTTTTGAGGAAATTTCTTATTTTCAACCATTTTTGGCTATTATTTTTGCCTCATTTTTCCAATAAAAATTGCTCTTTTTTCCATTTCGGTGGTCTGGACCCTAAACCTCCTCCCCATGTGCATGTCTGGTCTGACCATAACGTGGCGCACTACCGTTTCCCGAAATTCGGTAGACCTTCCGCCCCAGATACCCCTGAATTTCGCTGCTGCCCATGAATGAATAAGATACTCCAAAATGCTCATGCATGTCTTTTGCTCTAGCAACAGCATTTTGATTACTAATCATATAATTTTTGTTAATCCTCGCGTTCCCGTGTGTTTTTTGAAGTCAAAGGTTCCTCTGCTAGGACACCGTCCTAGCCAGCTTAAAATGTAATGAGTCTCACTCAACATAGCAAAAATTGATATCATTTTGTGCGATTTTTAAAGCTCTTTCCGAATGCGTTTGTCATTTTTCGCTTAAGTGACTTTGTGAGAAGTAATAATTAAAAAACTTTTACTATACTCAAGCATAGACATGAGGTAGATATGCATAAAATAAATACAAATAGTATATTTTCGTTGACTAAAATATCATTTTAGGATTGAAGTAGCGGAATAAAAAGAAGAAGCCCACCAATCTTGTACTAATCATTGACCTAAAGTTTTTTTGTAATTTGATTTTTTATGTGATAATCATAAAATTATGCTAATTTTTTAAGGATGTATAATTTTATTTACTAGCTTGAATATTTCAAATGATGTAAGCAGGGCTAGAATGAGGCTAGACAAAGTTTTGTAGTCATACAAAACATTTAACGAAAAAGAACACAAAAAAGTGATAGGCTAGGACGCCCTAATGGTTCAAGGGAACGCGAAGGAATTCAGAAATCGAAAGCAGCTCAAAATGTGAAAAAGTCTCAATCGGTAGGGTCAGTTCAGTTAGCGCTGGTAACTTCTCATTATATTCAATCTCACTCACTACCAGTGGAGCATAGCATGACCATACGTGGGCAGCAAGAAATTTCTGGGGGTGCAAGATTTTTTTTGAAGGTCAAAAAATGGCCCTAAAAACGATGGTATGGTGATAAAAACACCATTTTTCGACGTTTCTCATCAAGCACTATCCATTGGCATCAAAAAATTGCGAAAAAAGCGAAAAAATTTTCAAAAATTGAATTCTGGGGGGGGTATTTTGATTTCTGAGGGGGGGGTATTTTGGTTTCTGGGGGGATGCATACCCCCCTAACCCCCACGCCCAGGTGTGAGCATGACTGATGTATGAGAGTTAGCCTAGCCTAGAGAGTTCAGTCTCTGAATTTCGCAAAATTTAAATTTAAAATATAAAACTCAAGATTTAGTAAAATATGGTTAGATTTAGTGAAATTTTAAATGTACTTAAAATTAGCGAAATTTAATCTGTCCTCATGAAATGACGCTTGATATCTACGAGCAGAGCAGGAGCGCAGGTGGTAAGTAAACTTGAAAATAATGGCGATTCCAAGATTATTTTAAAACCTTCACACTTGGGGAAGGAACAATAAATCATTGTACTACTCTGGGCAAATAATATAACGCAATCTCAAGAAAACTAAATACAAGAATTTTTACCTCTTGGATTATAAAGAGCTTAAATCGGAACATGCCAATTTAATTTCATTGAGGATTTTTAAACAAAAAAGGACTATGAGTAATTAAAGCACGACTCTTCATCGAAATAAGTTATCCTTTTTGATAACGTCATTTCTGGATGCGGATGCAAATCATTTTTGACAATATTTATCCAAAGGTTAGCTCATACATATGTTATTCATGT
The DNA here is from genome assembly GCA_036768485.1 of Mermis nigrescens. Taxonomy (NCBI): domain Eukaryota; kingdom Metazoa; phylum Nematoda; class Enoplea; order Mermithida; family Mermithidae; genus Mermis; species Mermis nigrescens. Next base: position 64,339 of record JAVLUZ010000756.1, on the reverse strand, counting down.
AAAAATCCTTGAATTTTCAAGATCGTGATTTTCAGAAAAAAGTGTTTTTAATTTGATTTATCCATGAATAAAACAAGCTAGCTATGCAGCGACTCGGCTATCTTGTGTTTTTTAAAATATTGATTAAATCATGAACCCATTGCGTGAAATTGCGTGCCATTGAATGGCAAAATATTAGACTTTATCACAAATTTGATTTGTACGAAAGTTTACATGGTCTGCTCGATTCAACTAGTACATTTATCTGAGCAATCAACATCTAATCTACTTGAGTTCATAGAGCATCACATTGATTTGCTTTTTCAAATGATCGACCAAACAATCCAGCAAGCTACAATTGTTTTGCGCTGTACTTTTTAAAACGTACTCAACCTACATGCTTATTGTGCAAGCATGCGAACATTTGTCTAGACGCCTTAGTCGCTCAAGCTTTTCTTGGCTAAATGGAAAAATTATTTAAATCAACAAAAATCTAAGCTAAGCTTTTAAAAACGCATAAAAAAGCCTTAATTAAATGCAGGGAAGTTTGAAAAAATCTTCCAGATTTATAACGAACGGCTTCAAGCTGCCATATCATCGTATTTCATACGTTAATTTCGATGTGTTAGGAATTGATTGTCTTTAAACGCCACTGCGCGTTCAATTATGGTCGTGGGTCTAACCTTATTTACCTATTTTTGCTGACCCATGTTTTTTCAAAAACGTTGTTCCTTGCAATTCATTTATTACTATTATAATTATAATTATTAGTATTATTATTATTATTATTATTATTATTATTATTATTATTATTATTATTATTATTATTATTATTGTTATTATTATTATTATTATTATTATTATTATTATTATTATTATTATTATTATTATATTTATTATTATTATTAATATTAATATTATTATAATGATGATTATTATTATTATTATTATTATTATTATTATTATTATTATTATTATTAATATTATTATTATTAAAAACTTTAATATTAGTAATGCTAATATTGATAATATTTGCGCAAATACTTATTCTGAAGTCTATTTTCTGGTCGTACCCCAAGATTGGCACCGTTCAAAATGGCCCTAGTTCCAACATTGCCGCTGCGAGTTTTATCCCAACATGCCACCAAGAATCCCAACAATGCCATCATGAGTATAACTCTTGTCTCTCAATGTCATGCAAAACAATTAGTAACTATCATAAATATTTGATGCAAAAGTAAAAATCAATAAATTAAAAAGATGAAAACTTTGTTTCCAATATGCGGTTTCGAATCAGAAGTTCAACTATCGATTCAATGTCTTTCAGACTATCGGGGGTTCGGACCATAGGTGAGCGGCTCCAAAATTCTGGGGATGCAAGATTTTTAAAGGGCAAAAAATGGCCATAAAAATGGTGGTATGGCGAAAAAACATTATTTTTCAACGTTTCTCATCGAGCACTTTCCATTTTAATCAAAAACTTGCGAAAAGAAAACAAAAACAATTTCAGAAATTGAATTCTGGGGGTTATTTTGGTTTCTGGGGGTGCATGCCCCCTAATTCCCAACATCTAGGAGTCGTCCAGAACCCAGAGACATCACGCTGACGTGTTCTCCTGACCTCCGCAGGCGCATACATCCTACCTTCGGTGAAATGTCATTGCGCTTCTGTCTGCACGACATGAATTTACTATGACATTCACATTCACAATAGTCTGCACGAACGGATTTCAAGTTTTTTATACTCTTTTATAGTACGATGGTTCTATCCGATCGACGGTCTTTATATACAAGGTGTTGCATAATAGATGAACGCTACAACAAATTATGATATGCAATTTGGTAGAGAATGTAATTCTGAGTCTAGTGAATTGTTTCTTAAATAACAATACTCATCCAGTATTTTTAAGGGCTAAAAACCGAAAGGTATCCTATAAATTAAGCGGATTATATTAAGCTAATCATTGATCTGTTCTACCACCATTCCGCGCTTCCAAGTTAGCGGAAATCTTTTGACATAAGGTTTTCAATTACTTTATCAAATTCTGTTTCGGTCAAACAAAATCCAAAATTTTTCTCAGAGCTCTCTCCGAGTAACGCCCGGGACCTTTCTCCGCAAGCATTGAACACTCCACCATAGGTGGGCGGCAACAAAGTTCTGAGGTGCAAGATTTTTCCAAAGGTTGAATAATAGCCTTAAAATTGGTGGCATGGCGAAATAACAATATTTTTCAACATTTCTCATCGAGCACTATCCATTGGCATCAAAAAATTGCGAAGAAAAAATTTTCAACAATTGATTTCTGGGGGGGTTTGGTTTCTGGGGGGTCCATACTCCCAAACCCCACCACGCCCAGGTATGCACTCCACTCGATCTTAACATATTCGCCCAGATTTTACGCGGGATTCAAGTTTGGGCTTTCCGCGGCCACTTGTCTTGATTTCATTTATTGAAATGCGGACACTTGAACTCAATCAATAAGGCTAGCAGTTTCCGAAATTTTCAAATTGAAAATTAAAGTATGAGCAAAATTTTCTAACGAATTTCATTTTGACTGGAATGCAAGCAGTAAATTTAAACCATAAATTGCTTAATGCCAAATGCATAATTAAATTAACGCGGAAATCACACTAGATCTAATACAATTTAAACTTTTTAGTACTTAATCGAGTGTTGTAAACTTTTAATGCAAATTTTAGTATAATAATTGAGATTCCTCAGTGTAACTCTAGTGCATTTTAATTAGAGGCTTTTTCTACGCAAAAAATTCTGGAAATTTTTAATGCTTCGCACCACATTTTTCATTACAAAACTGACTACTTTAACTTCAGGCGCGCACTATAAGTCTGTAAAATTGTTCCTTATTACTCTAGCTCATGCTAGATTGTACATTTATGCAGCCTCGTTAGATTCTTTATAACACTATCGAGCTAGGAATGCGTATGTACTTTAAGTACCTATTTAGTGAAATTAGTCGTAGTATTTGTAGTTTTTTCAAACTTGGTTATGATTTTTTCTGGCTGTTCTAATACTTTTCAGAATGTTCTCTATAGGTTTGCTTATGCGTGGAAATTTTCGTAACGACAAAAAACAAGTAAAAATGCCTTAAATATAGTCAAATTTCTGTCCACTTATTCTTTTATAATGCTAAGATTTGGCATTGAAAAGACTAGAATGTAAAACTCGGCAATTTTTTGTTTTGTTTGTCTTCAGAAAGCCTCTTAATCTCTTTTCAGATGTTAACATTGCTAAAAAATTTTCGTGCTTCACGCCAACTCAGTTCTCTGAATTATTTCTGATTAAATAGGCCGCGAAATCTACTTTTAAGCGGAAAAATATCAAAATTTCCGACGCCTTGCGCCCCTATGTTGTTAAACTTTATCCCAACGCGATGTACTGTTTTAAAGATGTATGTAAGCAATGACGTTGATTGTGAGTTGTGATTCGAATGATTGATGCTTTAGAGCATTGATAAAAAATGTTTGAAATATTTTTCATGGCTTTTTGGTAGTGTAGGTATATATAGTATTTTATTTCTTCAGTGTCCCAAACAAATTTAGAGTGTACATTTAGTGTAATTCGAACCTCCGCCTAATTTAATTTATTTTTTGGAGCTGGCAGCACCATAGAATCGTTCGGATTTAGCCATTAAAATGAACAATTTGTTCCATTCGCATCCGTTCGAATCAGTAGTGTCGAAGCTGTTCCGCCAGGCAAACGTTGTTTCCATTCGTTCTGACAACGATATTTGCGTATTCAATACATTTAATGGATTTCACAGGAGCGACCCGATTTACATGACCAAAGAAATGTTCAGCATTCAAGCATGTGCCCTCCTGTGCCTTAAAATCAGCATGTGTTTGTCGGGAAATTTCATCATTAAAGACCATGCTAAATCCGGCTTGTGTACACTTCATTCAAGCAACGCCGATGGTCTTCTTGACCGAATCATTGTTGAACAGTCGACGTATTTCGATTTTAAATGCAAAAAAAGTACATACGTTGCAAACATTATAGAAATTTGAATGAAAATTCTAAATTCTTGAATTCATGCTGTACATTTCATGTGCGGATAATGCTATACAAAATATGAATTTAAAAAAAAATTTTCGCTAAATCTGAGGGAATTGCCAAAGGGGCATGCGACTGTTTATAAAATATGTTTTCATTATATAATAATCTTAAGAAAATTTTTATTTTATACTTTTTATCACTAATTAAATATTGATAATTTGGCACTTTTTTATGTTTTGATAGTATTAATTAGAGAATTGCAAAATGTCTGATGACAGGATATGATATAAGAGTATGGTATGATATGATATATGATATGATACTTTTGCTCAAAAACTTGTTCACGAGTTAGATAAGACTATTTCAAAAACTCTAAATATTTTTTACTTTATTTCAAACTTACACAAAGAAAATCAACAAATCAAGCTATGCATATGAACGACCGATTGCTCACAGATAGACTGCGGTTTAACTCCTGATAAATAATTATGGGGAACTCTGCGTTGATTGCTAGAAAATTTTAGCAGTATGTACATAAATTGAAAGGGCTTCTCAACAGATAAAAATTATTTAAAAACAATTAATTTGGCGCTAAGCTACGGATAGTTTAATATCCTAAAACTATCTGAAAGACCTGTTTCAATGGTCTTACTTTTAAGAATTTTTGATTTTTACCCTTTAAGGGACTCTTGTAAATGTTTTCTCCGATTCCGAGGAGGGCCAGCCTTCCTTCCTCGTTCAAATTTCTATATTTTCAAACTTCGAATAATTGATGAAAACAACTCGCGACATTTATTGAGCTATTTTTAGCCGAATCAGTTTTCTAGATCAGGGTTTTTAAGGCTTACGGTCTCTATGTGGATAGTGTCCTATTTTCAAAATTAACTATCCTTAAACGCTGAACTTATACAAGAAATACATGATTGCATTCAATGTCAAAATCTTCTCAGTTTTTCTTAATCCTTCCAGATATTTATTTCGCAGGCAAGCATCTTATTTTCAGTCTATTTTTGCTTTACCGATTAAATGTAAAAAATTAAATTTAAAAAAGCGATAATATAATATGTCGCATAACGTAGTTTTGGTTTTCATGTTAATAAGTGGGTAAAAAGATTCGAAACCGGAAATCTGAAATTCAATAAAACATAACACATTTTTGCAGAACACAGATAAAAATCTGTTCATTCATTTATGTAAAACAAACAGAATGCTCATTGAGAAATAATTTTATTCAATTGCAAAAGGCATAAAATCAAATAGCATTTCGAAGAGTACTTCCAAAATAATTAAAATTCAACATACAATAAAAGAAGGATACTATTAACGGATAGCGGATGTACGAGTGCATGCAGCGTGGTGGCCACACATGGGGGCCTGGGGGGTCTGGGGAAGGGTCTGGAACATTCCAAGAATCTGGCAGACCCCCTTCAAAATCGATAGAACGCCAAAATTAAATTTTTGGTGCTATTTTTGACAATTTCGCCTCACCGGATCCCCCACCCCTTCCAGAATTTGGTCGCCACCCATGTATGGCGGTGACCCTAAAAGAGTACCAAATACTACGGAGCCTGTATTGAACAAAGACCGCTAAAAATCTACGTTTTTAATCAAGCAAATATGGAGCAAAAAATTATTGAGTTTAATGGAAATACCTACTAAAGCTTTCTTGGTCTACACTTTTATAAAAATAACTTTTTTGGTGCGTTTCAACAAGAATTTATTGAGTAAATCTGTTTAAAGCGTATATCTAAAATTATTTCTCTAAAATAAATAGGTACTCTAGCAAGGAAAGGGCTCCGATGGAAGAGGAAAGACTAATATACTTGTGATTGCGGATTATTAAGGACGTAAGAGAAGGGGGCTAGTAAAAAGCTACCTATGATGCAAAAAGTCACAAAATCGATTGAAATCAGACTTTCTCTAAGCAACGCGAAAAATCTAAGTATGTATATTCTGCGGCCAGCAGATTGAAATAAACTGTTTAAGCAAAAAACGATTGAAAAAGTAAAAAGTTAGCCATGCACTAGCTATATGGGAAATTAGATGGAGTAAACTAGGAGCGACTTTGTAAGCCAATTGAATGAAATAGCAAAAATTGATGAATTCAAGACAATCAAACAATCAAAGAAATTGTTGGTTTAAAGCTGCAGGAAACGCATAAGCTTATGTGAAACAGACTACATGTAGGTACGTTGCATGCCCGCGACGATTGTGTGCACTAATCAATTGACGCCAGGTTTGCTTGCTATAACGGTCATGATGGCAAAATAAAACACCTATAAATACCATTGCACTTAGTTTTCTATCAATCACGACACGAAGCCAAACAGTGTTGCAACTTGCAAGCAATTTATAAGAAGTTTACATTTTAGATTATGCTTATACACTCTCATGATAAGCATTGAAAATAATTTAAACAAGGTTACATTTTTCAGAGGCCGCAGGATATACTTCAATTTTTCGCGTCCCTTAGATAAAATTCTGATTTTTAACAGATTTTGCGACATTAAGCATACATATATGTAGGTAGCGTTTTCTTAGCCTTCTTTTACATCATTAATAATCCAGAATCCCAAGCGTGTTCGTCTTTGTGTTCTATCGGAGCATTTCCTTTGCTAGTTCCCTATTTTTAATAAGCATTATTTGAGTAAATCAGTCAGTAAACACGTACGGTAACATGTCACAATAATGACAGCAGTCCAAGAACACGGAAAACAATATCGTTGTGAAGAGGGTGTACGACTTTTTAGCGCCAGCAACTTATAAATTATTCTAATTAAATCAACTCTAAAGCATTTTTAGAATAAATTATACATTCAGAAAGCAGGTTCTACAAGCTACAAGATAGCATATTGTTCTTTCAGATTTGATGAATATTCATTTGTGTACGATTGAAAAACTGTAGAAAATCAAGTGTATTTTTAGATGCATTTAGTTTTCTCACTAAATTCATAAATGTTCTAAACGTAATTTATACCATAACGTAGAGAATTGAATGGGCTTTCAGAATCTGTATTAAACTTCAATCATAAATTAAATGTAAATAATTAATAAGATTACAAACAGTGTGGCGCCAAAACGGCGGCGCCAAAACGTCCCATTTCGTCCTGAACATCAGCATTATCTTTATTAAACAAGATGACCTTACTTTATTCAAACAGATCAAAGGTATTCAGCATCAACTTCACCCAACTATAAGATGTATGAAACACTTACACCAAGATTCGTAATCCTGACCTTACATGAAACGTTTTGGAAAAAAATTAAGCATCTGCAGTGCTCTGAATTTAAAGTTAATTTTCTGTGTTTCTGTGTAAACTTTACTAAACTAATTAAGCTTCCCAAGGCTCTAGAACTATAGATAATTGAAAGTGTAAACTTTACACAACTATCCGGTGTAAAGATAATTTTAGTCGGATTCGTAATTCTGATGTTACTCTGAAATTACATTCAACAGTTATGAAAAACTTAAGTCTTCACAATGGCTTGAAAACAAATAAATATTAGATGTAAACAACTTCGCACCACTGTTGAGTGTCGGAAACAAATAGATATTAGTTGTAAACCACTTTGCACCACTGTTGTGTGTAAAGAAACGCACCCCAGCGGCGTATCACGTTTGATTTCTGGTCAATTGTTAAAACAGAGGTGATGTCCAGATTCATAAACGAAGAAGTTGGCAGAAAAAAACAAGACCGAAACATGTTTAACGCACCCAATTCTAGACTTTACACCTCCCGAAACAAGTAGTTATTAATGTAAATAAACGCAATTTGCTGTGACAAGTATGTGCCCCTTAGAAAACACCTTTTCACAGGTCGCGCGATAGCGCGCACCTATAATATGCTTGGGTACCCCTAATCTATGTCCACTTCTACAGCTATAACCGGACACTTCTGTGTTGTGCGGTTTTTTAAAAGATAGATAATATGAAAATTAGTTGCCGGCGTTTTTTTGTTTTTTTGTATTAAATGAATACCCGGTGTGTAAAGAGTGTATAAAGTTTTACTTCAACGTTATAACATATAGTTTTTTCAAATTTTGATAGGACGCTCGACTTAATTAACTCAGTTTTGCATTCTGTTTAGTCTGATTTTTTAAATTGTAATAAATTAAATTAGCTCAAAAGTTCTTTATTTTTTCGAAAAGTTGCTTATTTCAAAAGCAGCAATGTAAAGAGTGTAAAGAATCTGAGGGCGAAAAAACACATTCAGGCTTTTTTTGTCTGCCAATAACTCTGGTTATAAGTGCGGAACATTTTTTCTGATAGAAATTTACTACAAGCCAAGGGGTACTTCCGGCTTACCAGCAAACTTTTTTACATACAATGCGGACTTAGAACTACTTGTTCAAACTTCGCACTCAGGTGGATGGTGTAAAAAGAAGTTTTGTCTGAGATTTCTCCGCCAACTTTTCCAGTTATAATTCTGGACATATTTAATAGAATAAAACGAAAGTACGTTCTGCGGAATATACGCCACTGCATATGTTGTTTATGTTGAGCTACTTATTAAGGTGTAAAGTTCGAGATCTGAGATATCATATTGGGCGAAAAAGCACTTTTTCTTTTTCTTTCATTTTCCATTGGTCCAATATCTCACATAAACGTGCTACGATTTAAAAGCTACAAATTGGCCTGAAACAAATTTCTTCACACTCAGATTTTTAAACTTTACAATGTGCTGGATAGTGGAAAAATACGTTTTTTTACTTGTTTGTTAGCCTCTTTCTTTGTTTAGAAGCCGAGATAAGTCAAAAAGAATAAAAATAAAATACTTTGTAGGGGTAAACTTCACAGCAAATGGTTTATTTATATCAATATTTATCTTTTTCGGGAGGTGTAAAGTCAAAAATCAGGGTGTTATATGTACATGTTTATGTCATTTTCTTTCAGTAAATTTCTCCGTTCAGGAGTCTGGACATAATGACAAGTCTAAAAGTATATTAGGGGTCAAAGGTCATACGTCAGTCGGGCGCGTTTGCTTACAATTAACAGTGGTGTAAAGTGGTATACATCTAACATTTATATGACTTCAGACAATTGTGGAGAGTTAATGTTTTCATAAATATTGATTGTAGTATCAGAAGTAGGAAGCCGGCTATAATTTCCTTTACACTAGGGGCTTGTGTAAAGTTTACACTGAACATCAACTTTAATTCAAGAGCGTAGCGGAAGCTAATTTTGTCAAAAGTTCTATGTAACGTCAGAATTACGAATCTGACTGTTAGTTTTCTCTACACCCAGAACTTGTGTAAAGTTAAGATATTGTCGATGTCTAAGTTTACATTACAAATTTATTTTACGAGCGTTGCGAAACGAAAATTTTTTAAAAATATTTTTCGTAAGGTCAGGATTACGAATATAACTTTCTTTTCTTTACACTCGGTAGTTGTGTAAAGCTTACACTGAAAATTAATTTTAGTTTTATAGCGTTGCGAAAGCTTAATTATTTTCAAAATGTTCCATGTAAGGTCAGGATTACGAATCAAAGTGTAAGTGTTTTTTACATCCAATAGTTACATAAAGTTTACGCTGAAAACATTTATTCTGTTTAAATTAAGTGAAGTGGAGCTCTTGTTTAGAAAATAATACTGATATTCAGAATCATGGTTTTCCGCCTTCTTGGACTGCTGTCATTATTGTGGTATGTTACCGTATGTGTTTACTGACTGATTTAATTATATCAAACTAATTAAAAGCAGCAATGAAAAATGTTCTAATGGAACAAAAAAGACGGATATACTTAGAATTACGCATCAATAAGGGCATAAAAGGAGAGAACTAGGGAAAAGTTACCTATTTATGCCTTTGAATGTTGTATGAGTCTACTAAGAATAAGACTTCCGATAAAACAACGCAAAAAATTGAAGTATATTTTGCAGCTTCTGGAAAAAAGCAAAAAAGCATGCCTTTACAAAACATTAATCACTGGCTCAGAAAAAGGGATAATGGGCAAGCTATGATGTTTTTAAATAACCGATTTAGTATCTTATCGATTTCAAATTTCTCTTTCAATATATAACCAATCTTTACTTAATGTCAATGGCTTCAAAAAAGAATTATGGCAAGCACACGATCTTGTTAATTGCTGCCCCACAGCAGTGCGTGCCATGGTTGCGTTATGTCGTTTTTTTATTAGTGTCCGCTTTTTATCTGGAAATAAGCTGTTCATGTTACTTATTTTACTTCGGAGGGACAACTCCTTCTGCAGGCCGCGTCAGAGGGACAACTTCTTCCGCAGGCCGCAGAATATTCATCGATTTTTAGTGGTTTTTTTAGCGGAAGTCTTATTTTAAATTTTAGTAGATTCTTACAACTTTCTCAGGCATAAATAAGTAAGTTTTATCTAGTCCTCTCCTTTCATGTCCTTAATGATGCGTAATTCCGAGTATATCCGTCCGTTTTGTTCCATCGGAGCATTTTGCATTGCTAGTTTTTATTCTATTCGACCGATCCCGACTCGGAGAAAGTTGCGAACAAAAAAGAGACAAAAACGTATTTTCCACTATCCACCAAATTGTAAACTTTTAAAATCTGAACCCGACTTCCCCATTGAGTGCAAAGAAAATCGGTTTGCGCCAGTTTGTAGCCTTTAAATTGTAGTGCGTTTGAGTGTGAAAAACTTCCGTTCCGCAAAAGATTTGACATATTGACCAATAAAAAAACAGAAGAAAACGTGTTTTTCGCCTTGTGTTACACCCATTATTTCTAAGTTTACACCTCCATAAGTAACTCAATAAATGCAATTTCATGTGACGTATAGCCCTCAAAACGTGCTTTATTTTTATTTTTTCCAATTTGTCCCAACTTATAAGCGGAGAAGTTGGCGGAGAAATCTCAGGCAAAACCAGTTTTTTACACCATCCACTAGAGTGTAAACTTTAATACCCTAAATATAAGTTCTTATTTATTGGAAAGAAGTCTGCTGGTATGCGGAAAGAAGCCCTTGGGTCGAAGAACAACTATATCAGAAAAAATTTTTCCTGACTCATACGCGTAGTCATTGACAGACAAAGAAGGCCAAACTGTGTTTTTTCACCCTCAGATGTTTTATACTCTTTACATTGTCACTTTCGAGATAAGTCACTTTCCAAAAAAATAAAAGAGGGCTTTTGAGCTCATTCAATTGTCTACAATTAAAAAAAATCAGACTATAAAGAATGCAAAACTGAGTTAAATAAGTCGAGCATCCAACCAAAATTTGAAAAAGCTATATGTTTTAATGTTACAGTAAAACTTCACACGCTCTTTACACAGTAGGTATTGATTTAAAAAAGGAAAAACCCGCAGCGAATTTTTAAAAATTATCTATCTTTAAAAAATTGCACCTCCCAGATGTGTCCCCTTATAGCTGTATTGCGCTAACGCGCTACCTATGATAATAGCATTTTCATTTTATTATCATTTTATTATTTAATGTTTTTAGATTTTAGAATTCTTAATTTTATTATTTTATAATTCGGTTTTGTGAGCATTTCAACATTTTACATTTCGATTGCGTTTGTACGCTACAAAAAAGCTAAGTTCAAAGATTCGTTGCACTGAGCTAATTCTTATAATCCAAGGTCTCAAACTAGAGGTCCGGTAGCCAATAATTTAGTCCATCAAATAGATTAAACTGCATTGTTCTAAGTTTGGAAAAACCGAAAATCCGTCCAGCATGTGCGAAATAGCGTTGTTTAGCGTTTTACGTTAACTACCTTCAAAGGCAGACCCCCATCCTGTCGTCAAAACATAGCACAATAGAGAATAGTGTGTATTTTTTGATGATTTCAGCCATTTTTAACATGATTTTTCACTTCTTGCCGAGCACTTATTAATAGCATTTCCTGACTTTCTTGGCGCTCTAAACACCTTATTTGTACGTCAGGAGAGTAGATTAAGTACATAAAAATGATTTTATAGCTTTTATAATAATTGCTTGAGTATTTTTTGCCGCTTTGCCCTAACTTTTGCGCGTGTTTCGCCAAAAATTTCAAAAATTTCAACTTTTCCGGATCATGTTTTATTTTGTCTATCAAAAGACGGCAAAACGCTAGTTTAAGTTTAATGGACGGATTATTGGACAATTTAGGACACTATTAGAAAACTTCGTAGTTCCGCCCCTCTCCCTTGTCAGAAAATATTGGTCCCGCTACCGTGTCAACCTTAATTAAAAATCGCTTCTGGAGCAAATTTTTTCGAAAAATTTTCGAAATTTTCGACAATTTTGTGCGACCAAATCATTACATCTCTATAACTTGAGCGAGAATAATTTGTGAAATCTAAGTGAAAGGACGTTAAGTAGCCTAAACTACTGCTCGATTTCATGTATTCATAGCATTTGACGCTGAACATCAAAAATTTTAAAACTTATGCTTGGAAATAGGAGAAAAGTATGCTGAAATAGCTGATTTTGCTTATGAAATCGTTCTAACCCTATATCCTTGAGCAAAATTATGGCTTAGTCCGCTAGCTAAATATTTTTCGATATTCATTAATAGGTATTATCGACAAATTATTAAATTATTATTAAAAATACAGAAGTGTGATCACTGACGACCAAAACCCATTTCAAATTAAAAAAGTATCCATTCTTTATCTCGCCAACTGTCCTGGATCAATGGGGGAACGGCTGCCCGCCCCCCCACCCCTCGCCCTATCTAAATTTGCCCCGGGGCGGCATTAGCTCTCTCTCAAAAACAGTTTTTTCGACCACTTTGAAAAGATTCAAATTTATGTCGAGCTTAATAAAAAACAGCTGATAGTTTTTGTATTCATCGAAATCTTTCGAGCTGCAAGCATAGGACAAATACCTTTTTCGTTATTATACTTTTTGCTGTATGATCCAAAAACCTCCGAAAATCCGAAAATCTACCACATTGTAGAGCCCGTTATCACGACGACATTAGTAAACAAAATGCCGTCTCCGGAACAATGTGGCGTTGTCATGGGAGGGGATTTAGGACCAAACACGGCCAATGTTCGCCGAAAACGGATTGTCCGAGGCTTTAAAGCGCCGCCATATTCTAGACCGTGGCATGGCTGGCTATTGCACAAGAATATTTTCCGATGTGGTATAAGCCTGATAGCCCAAGAACTAAAGAGCACGCCTGCTATTTGGGCGCTAACGGCAGCTCATTGCTTTACCTTCAAACTGAATCGACGAGGGTGAGGTTTTCCTTTTGATATGTGCAACACGCACGCGCATACGTGGGCATCGACAAAATTCTAGGGGTCCGATGGGGCTAAATCGCTAGAAGCCGCACTAAAATTCTATTCAGGGCTTTGACAGTAATTAACGGTGGTAGTCCAGACTGTACACTCACATCATGAAAATTCCGGGGGGTCACGCCTAAAGAATTCTTAGAGAGTGCCTTTTCTGGGCTAAAAATGTGAGTTCACTCCAAAAACAATGTTTTCTGATGTTACGAATAATGCTAGTTCTTTGTAGAGCATAAAACCATAGAAAATATGAGAAAAAATAAGAGAAAAATTTAGTAAATTGAACAAATATAGTCAAATACTGTGTATATGGCGCGAAGCGCCCTAATTTTCAGGGTTTTGAGCCAAAAATATTCCAAAAACGCTAGAAAGACACACTTTTTTCAATTTTTACGAAAATCCGACAAAAATTATGGGACATCACAATCATACTATTACACGTATGATTGTGAATCTGGGTGAGAAGCGTCGGAAGCTTCCCCCGTTAGACCCAAATTAAGATTACTAATGAAGCCAAGGTCGCAAATTTAGCCCCCCCCGCCTTAATCTCGAGAACCACCAAACGAAACGGATCTGAAAAAAGTAAAGATTTTTAAATATTTAACAAAATAATAAAAATATTTTTCAGGAAAAACTCTTATTTTTTTACAGTCACTGTGAACCATAAAAAACGCCTGACAATAGAGTATACTCGCATTTCTGCCAGTCTGTGAATTTGTGAAAATTGGCAAAATAGTTGCACTTCGGAATTCACTAAAGTGTTCATCATTTGGTTTTTGTTCTGAACCTGCTGCACTGAGGCACTTAAGATTGTTCCAACCAATATGGCTGCCCCATATACTATGCATACTGCACGCTTTACATAGCACCTACATTATTTGATCCTTGAGCACGTTTTAAATATTAGGAAAAACGCGCTAACAGTTATTCATCGTTCGGTTTAGCAAGTAATTCGCAATTTTAAATATGGTGCCATGTAGGCAGCTACAAATCTAATAATTTTATGCGTTCCCAATTGTCACTTTACGGTTTCAATATATTTAAAGAAACGAAAAAAGGCGTTATAATCTGAGGAAAACCAGACAGTCTAGAGGTCAGCCAGAGAGCTTTCTTGACCTAAATGCCTTCAAATTGCAGGTGTATATGCGGGTCAGTAGCATTAGAGCGGAGGTATTCACAAGAGCGAAGGTATGCATAAGAGCGAAGGTAGTCAGAAGAGCGAAGGTATTCACAAGCGCGGAGGTATTCATAAGAGCGAAATTAGTCAGAAGAGCGAATGTATTTAGAAGAGCGAAGGTATAAACTGAATTTTTAGAGGCACATAATCACACATGGGCGTAAGGGGTCTGGACCATACGTGGGCAGCAAGAAAATTCTGAGGGGGGTGCAAGATTTTTTTGAAGGTCGAAAAATGGCCTTGAAAATGGTGGTATGGCGATAAAAACACCATTTTTCGACGTTTCTCATCAAGCACTATCCGTTGGCATCAAAAAATTGCGAAAAAAACGAAAAAAATTTTCAAAAATTGAATTCTGGGGGGCATTTTGTTTTCTGGGGGGGGTATTTTGGTTTCGGGGGGGGGGGGTGCATACCCCCCAAACCCCACACGACCAGGTGTGGTCTGGACCCGCAGAATCTAGCGGACCCCCCAAAAAATTCGATAATTGCCGCTAGCACCCCAGAGTTTTCATGCTGTCCATCTATACACATAATGTATTCAAACGTTAGAATGATATTTTTGTTTAAGCTAAAATTATATTTTTTGTATTAAAACATCACCTAAACAGCCTTTCAATGGCAATTTTTCGCCAAAATTCAAAGACAATCTGGAAAATCTTAGTCGTTGAAGCAGGACGTGAGAATAATCAAATAATGTACCTACCGTAATGCAACCCCATACCCTTTCATGAACTAATGCTTGAGCGTCTAGATCGACAACAAGGATGCAAGCACCACGAAATTTATCCTTGAATTAAAACGCGTGATTTTACATAGAAGAGAAATTAAATTATATATAGCGTGTTTAATTTTTCGACATTTCCCAACGATCTTTGTCCATGTATCAAAAAATTTGGAGAACGGGAAGGTTTTCAAAGATTATTTAAGGTTTTATTATTTTTATTTTTATTATTTCAAAGATTATTAAAAATTTATACATATTCGACTGACGTCCACAAATTTTACTTGTTTCATGTGAGAAAGTTAACACAAGCGAAATAGTAAACGAGAATATGTTCAAAAAAATAAAAACTGGCAGTGACAGTATGGGTCATTCAATCCTCGTTCAATACAACAGGCGTCTTTTTGCCGATTAGATGTCTCATGTGACGAAGGTAATAATGAAATTCAGCCATAATAAATTGAAATTCATGAGGCAGCAATGCGGGAGCATAAAACTCTTTTCTCGCATGAAACAAGTAAAATTTGTGGACGTCAGTCGATTATGCATAAATCTATAATAATCTTTGAAATAATAAAAATAAAAATAATAGAGAAATAAAAATAATAAAAACCTTAAATAATCTTTGAAAACCTTCCCGTTCTCCAAATTTTATTGATACATGGACAAAGCTTGTTGGGAAATGTCGAAAAATTGAAACACGCTATAGGTATATTAATTTCCTTCTACGAGGGGTGATCAATAAGTCCGTGCAATTTTCATACACATTAATCCAGATGTCATGATGTTAATTTTATTTCGAAGACTAACTGATATCATGATGATTCGCCAAAAATCAGCTGTATCTACTTTATATTTCAGGAGATATTAATTTATTAATTAGTATTACTCTATAAAATGACGGAAAACCTAATTTTTGAACAACGGGCGGTGATACGGTTTTTGATGCGAAAAAACCAGAAAGCGGCCGAAATTCACGCCGAATTGGTTCAAGTTTATGGCGATCATGCTCTAGCACTCCGTACAGTTTACAAATGGATCGGACTTTTCAAGGCCGGGAAAACGAGTTTCGAAGATGAGGATCGCAGTGGGGCACCGGTGACAGTGTGCACACCAGAAAATGTGGCGGCCGTTGAAGACCTGATAGCAGCTAATCGGCGATTCAAAGTTCGAGAAATAGCCAAGACACTTGACATCAGTTATGGCACAATTCAAACAATTTTGACCGAAAAGTTGGGGTTGTCAAAAATTTGCGCCCGTTGGGTTCCCAGATTGTTGACAGCAACGCAGAAGCAAGTCCGGGCAACTTCAAGTTTGGCTCTCCACCATCGGTTCCAGGAATCGCCCGAAAATTTCATTGTCAGATTCGTAACAGGTGATGAGTCTTGGGTGTATTGCTATGATCCCGAAAATAAACAACAGTCAATGCAATGGATTCCAAGGGGTGGCAAACCACCAGTCAAGGCCAAAGTGGTGAAATCCGCTGGCAAGGTGATGTTGACATTGTTCTGGGACTCAAAAGGTCCGTTGCTTATTGATTTTTTGGCAGAAAAGACCACAATCACTGGTCGATACTATGGTGAAAAATTGATTGAATTGCGTGAAAGCATCAAGAAGGAGCGACGCGAAAAGTTGAGCCATGGAGTGCTTCTTCTGCATGACAATGCTCCACCACACAAGGCAGCCGTTGCGCAGCAAGTTTTGGCTGACTGTGGATTCGAGCAACTCGACCACCCACCCTATCCCCGGATCTGGCCCCGACCGACTTTCATGTGTTCAAAAAAATGAAATCTGATCTAAAAGGGCGCCGTTTTTTGAATAATGAAGAACTCAAAGATGCGGTTCATGAGTGGTTGCGGAACCAAACTTGTGATTTTTGGTTGACCGGTGTACAGAAGTGCAGTGATCGCTGGCTTAAGTGCCATAACATGTCTGGCGAATATGTTGAAAAATAAAATGAATTGAACTTCAGGGTACTTTTTGTAACTAGGATTGCATGGACTTATTGATCACCCCTCGTATGTATTGATCACCCTTCGTACGTCTTTTAATTTAAGGATAAATTTCATATTGCTTGCATTGCATCCCTGTTGTTCATCTAGACACTCAAGCATTAGTTTATGAAAGGGGATGGGATTGTAGTACATTATTTGATTTTTCTCACGTCCTGCTTCAACGATTGAGATTTCCCAGATTGTCTTTGAATTTTTGACGAAAAATTGCCATTGAAAGGCTGTTTAGGTGATGTTTTAATACGCAAAAATATCATTTTAGCTTAAGCAAAAATATCATTTTAACGTTTAAATACATTATGTGCATAGATGGGCAGCATGGAAACTCTGGGGGGTCTAGCGGCAATTATCGATTTTAGGGGGGTCCGCCAGAATTTGGTGGTCCACACCCCTCACGCCCATATGTGATTATGTGACTCAAAAAATTCGGTTTATACCTTCGCTCTTCTGACTACCTTCGCTATTATGAATAGCTTCGCTCATGTGAATACCTTCGCTCTTCTGAACCCCAATCGTATATGCTAAAGTACTATAGAACCGCGATCCCCATCTGCTTGTCTGATTGAATATAAAATAGACTAAAAAATACCAGAGGACCCTTAGACCAAATAAGGAAAATTATTATTTTTAAATAGATTCGCAACGTCATCTATGCGTACGGTATCGTAAAGTTTGAATTCTTTCCATATAATAAAAGAGAGTCATCAATACGACAAAAAAGCGTAAAAAAGTTGTTTCAGAGAGAAATAGAAAAATATAATGCTACTAATAAAAAAGTAAATACATAGGAAAAAACAAAAAAGAAGGAAGAAAGAGTTAGATATGAAGCACACTATTATGATAAAAACGAAACGACGCGCAAAACAGCAAAAATTTATCTAAAAAATTATTTTATGAGAAATAGCAGGTTTTACGAAGCGCGAGAGTTTAAGTGAAACGCTTAAAAGTAAGCAGAAGTATATACCGAAAAAATACACAAAAACAACATGCAAAAAATCGTATAAACAGTCGAGGCCATCAGGAATAAGGTTGCTATAGTCTCGTGCCTTTAATCCTCTGACTGTCACTGCAACCTAGAGGCACCAGTATAGACGGCTAGAACGCCTCTGGAGGAGAAAAATAAAAAGAAGATTAATGCAAAAGCAAGAAAAAAATTAATAAATAATGCAAAAAAAGAAAAAAATAAATCTGCAATTACTATAAAAATATTGACAAATATCAATAAAGTATTAAATTAATGATCAAAAAACTTTATTAATTCATTAATTATTAACTTGAAATAAATTGTTAAATTACTTAATTATTTAGCTATTTTTATTCAATACAATTGTGAAATAAATAAGAAAGATGCGCTATATAATATATACGACACGATGAGCAAATTATGAAGGAAAAACTTTGTTTTTCGAACAAACCTTATCAAGATTACTTAGACCCTAGGTGGATCAATCGAAAGGACTATAAATTTATTTTCGGCGGGCAAGACCTACGGCTCTCAACTCCTTACATGGTCGTACGACAAGCCAAGCGAATCTATTGGCACCCAACCTTAAATTTCACCTCAACTTCTGACTTAGACGAGGGCGATTTTGCTTTAATTGAGCTCTCGGAGTCAGTCCCGATTAGCATGTACGTGCTGCCAATATGTCTGCCGGATATGATAGCCAATCAGGACGAGTGGTTATCTACCGCCGTGTGCCACGTATGTGGTTATGGATATACAAAAGGTACCAACATTCATCGAGATAATGAATGAATGAATGAAATAATCGAGGCATCAAAAGCGAGTGGAAAGAGAAAAAATGGAAAATATACAAATAAAAACGATCAAGCTTATTAATGTTTTAGCGCTGATAAATAATTTTTAGTTTTTTTGATTAAAATCGAAACTTATTGATATGTATTTCTGATGTTTTTTGTGCTTAGACTATAAGTGAAACGTCGCTAAAAACAATTAAAATAGCATACACTTCAGGTGTCAACAGCTTTTTGCGGTGGTCAGCACATAGCAGTAGTCATGCATCAGAAAAGGATCAAAGCCCAGGTAAGCGCCGAGCTATCTGAATCCCTGGAATCCAAAGACTTATAAAATCCAAAATCTCCAAAATACTCATTTTTTGTTTTTTTCGCAACTTTGTAATGCCAGCGGAAAGTTTGATGATAAATGTCGAAAAATACTATTTCCTGTCCCCATCACAAATTTTTCGGCACTTTCTGGACCTCTGAAAATTGTTGGACCAAGTACGTATATGCAGGGGCGGATTTAAGGGGGGCGACTTCCATTGGCCAAAAATATTTGGCGAGATTACGAATGAATATGCAATTTGCAATGATTTTTGGTCGTCAGTGACCATAATTTCTCAAATTTTAGCGGCGCTACGCGCCGGATGATACCAATTAATGACATTCATTTACTTTCTTAGGGACCTGGAAGCACGGCTTTTTTTGTACTCGGCAAAGATTTTTCTCGATGTACAAAGACTTTTCGTGACCGTCTTTGTACATGTTCAAAGATTTTTGGGAAGACAAAACTGCAAAAAAGGTCTCTAATTCGCAAATTTTTTGGCGCCTTGCGCCGAAATGAGTAATTGTGTCCTATATATCTTTATAATAGCAGAAATCGCATTTCGAAAGGAAAATGTCAAATTTTTAGGCGCTTCTGCTCTGTTTTAAGACGATTCTTAATGGTTTTTGTCCTCATAAAACCAGGAATCAGCCAAAATACACTACCAAAGGTCGAAAAACTCTGTTTTTACAACTCTAAAGTCGCTACTGTACTATATCATAGTACTCCAAAAATTTGTGCGTACAAAATGTACAAAGATTTTTAGAGACCATCTTTGTACATGTACAAACGGACTTTGTACAAAAATAGCGCTTCCTGGAAGCCATTTTCTGTTCATGTAGGTTTCAAAACAATGTTAACAGTAGAAACAGCTATTTTTGCATAATTTTCTTCTATTTTTAATTTAAGAATTTCGATGTTTCGCATCAAATGTTATAAATACAGGAAATCAAGCAGTAAATCATGCTTCTAGATGTCTATCCGGCATAATTTCACAAATTTGTCGCGCTTCGAGGCAAATTTTCGTTAAAATCAAAGATATTTGATGATTTTTCTGCACAAAATTGTCTGAAATTTCATAATTTTTTAGAGAAAATATTGCTTCAAAAGTGATTTTATGTATAATGTAAAATTTCTGCTAGAAATTGGAAAAGGATCCATACAATATGTAAATGTAGGGGCCTGTATCTACTAGGGCGACACACAGACCGGCCTAGCATTACCTTCGAGATTTACCTAGGTACGTAGGTACTTACGTCTACGCTTAGTGCTGGCCCCGATCGCGCGGCTCTAAGGCTTTGATCTTGGACCCTTAGAGACCTTACGGCTTCGATCCCCTCAGCCCTAATATTGCTGGCCCTTTTCGTCGGGTGATCTCAGCAGCTACGCCCTAAGACCTAAGGCTACCTACCTAGTCTCGGTAATTGCCGCGGAGTCAGTTGACCTCCTCAAGCTCAAGTTGTAATTTAATATTTTCAATCAGTACCTGATCAGAAATGTTTTGGTTCCTAAATAGTGTAGCACGCTGAACACTGAAAACAACAACAACGAGCTCTATGCTGATCAATCATCCTTAAAGATTAGATAATAATTTTGATCAATTTTTGGCTTGAGAGATAAATTATGATTTTCGAATAAAATAGACTATCATGCAAAATTTACCTATCAGTCCACTAGATGGTGGAAATCCTCGGCGTAGGGATGGTGGCCGACCTAACCCTCGGTATAACCAAAACCACTGGGTTGGTTTTCTATGCTTTATTCGACGAAGAACACACGGCCTATAGCCGGGAAACAAAATACGCAAAAGAAAAACAATAATGTACAGTCAAAATAGCAGCCAACGAAAAAAACCAAAAAGCCAGACTCTAAACTACAACGTTACGTTCACTGGCCTCAAGGGCCATTACAGTAAATTAAAGAACGATCAATTTAACATAATACTGAATCACTTTTTATCTCAGATCGAAAGTTCTCGATTCACGTAAGCGGTATGCATTAAACAATTACTATTATCATACACTTAACTCTATGCTACCTAGGACAAGTATCTAAATGTTTTTTATTATTGAAAATTTGGGAAAATAATGGGAAGACCGAAGGCATAGCCCACAGTGCACTATCATAGATAGCTACTAGTATTGGCTATGTTATGGCTATTGCGAACTGCTAAGGCAGGTTCGCCTACCGCGATGTAACTCTCGCAGTTACACTCCCCCGCGAATGAAAAAAAATTTGACATTACGTAGTGGAGAATTTTCGAAATTTTCCAACAGCGGCACTGGCGTTGTGACGCTCTACAACTCCGCTCTCTGGCGTTTACCGCCTTTACTCTGGCACGTCCGCCAACGCCTCATCCTGAGCGAGCGTGAAAAACGAAAATAAAAAGAACAGAAAAAAATAACAAATATCACGATAGGTGGTCAACGCATGACCTCTACGTTAGCACTCAGGAAAACTCTCGAGCAACACTCACAATGACGCTAGGGATAACTATATTGTTGCCGAGTAATAATGAACTCCGGTCTTGGACAACATAGCATAATACTCGATTATGCTGCCCAAGTAACCTCCTTCAGTCCCCGGGTAATGAGAAAAATTTTGAATTGAAAAAAAAATTGTAGATTGGAGAATAAATTAACCCCTTGTCCGTTAAAGAGTTAAGGTACCATAATAGTAACACCGCTAATTAAGCACAAAGAAAATTTAAGACACGGAATGATAAGGCAAAATTATGCTGAGCAAAAAAATTAAAGTCACTGACGAATTAAAACAAGAGGTAACGATAAAGACGAAAAAATAGCCAAATTATGCCGAGATAACGGGGAAAAAATACGAGCACCGTCAAAGAAAAAATTTACAGCAAGAAAAATGACAAGAAAAAATACACAAGAAATAAACAATACACGAGGTCCTGGAATCCACATCAGGACGAAAAACGAAAAAAATTGACGAAAAGCTGCTGGTCAGAAGTCGACGCCGTTGCAAGAGTTCAAAAGTTCAGTACGTCAAACTTTGTAAATTAATATTGATCACGGTGCCCAGTCCCCAAAGGCACCTGTTCTGACATCATGCCGTCGAAATAACCTGACTCCATTCCGTTCTCCATGGCTGTGATATTTGAATGCTCACTATATTCATATGGCGATTGCCTACGCCCATACAGATGTTGGCGTAAGCGGCAGTGTGGATCGACGGGTCGATCATCGTCCTCAAAATCGTCGTCGTCCTCGTAGTCGTCCGCGTAACGACGCGGTATGGGTAACGTCGGAGTAAATAATTGCTCCGGCGTAAAACCGTAAGATGGTTGGCAAGAAGGTTTGCATGGACGCTGTTGTTGTTGAGTAACGGGCCACGGTTTGGGCAAAAGTGGACCTGGTCGAGGTTGTGGCTGATAGCCCCCAGTGGCTGGTTGACTTTGTTCCAACGGTGATTGATACGACTGGTCCCATTGTTGACGTTGGCCGAGTTGACCGACCCCGATGAGATCCGCGGTTTGACTGTGGCAGACGGCAATATTCATAAGGCTGCTGCTGTTGCGAGCATGACAGATGACCAGCATTGGCCTGAGAATACGCCTCGGAATGCTCACGCAATTCCGTGAATTGCTGCTGTTGCCGCGGTTGGGTCTGTGGTCTTGTGTATTGCTGTACATGTGGTTTTACTTGTGTCTGCGGTTGTGCTTGTGACTGTGAACGGCAGTGCGTTTGCGCATAGCGCTGCCGGGATGACTGCGGGTCTTGTCGCCTCGATCCCTTTGGCCTGAACGCGCTTTTAACTTAGCTGCAACTTCAGCTTGAACGAGTCTTCTTACTCGTTGTTTTTAAATTCTTTAACCTTGAAATAAGTGTGCTCGGATTTAGTATCGTAAAAACGATTCAATTTTGCCTTGTGTTTGTCTTCTGGCATGTGACGAACTTCTGAAGTCTCAGCAAGACGTGACACGTAACCTAGTCGCCACGCCGTGGCATTTCCGTAGCCAAATTCTCACAATCACGCTGCTCCATCGTCATCGTGTTCTACGCATCGCAATTTGTGCTTCCAAAGAAAGATCGACTTCGGGCATATCAAGGCTCGCTGCGGATCCACTTGGGTCCTGCGAGGATGCCTGTTGCCTTTCTTTACAGATTTTTTTCAATTTGCCTTGTATTCGATGTTTGAGGTAAATACAGATTTTGACGACCTCGAAAACGATCGAATTGAGCCGAGAACCGAGTGCCGGGTCGGTAGCTAACGGAATTTGGCAAATCATGTTGTGTAAAAACAAGAGGACTTTCAATTTGTGCTGTTAAATCCAGGAATTCCGGAAAAGCCTCACGTGGAATGGCGTGTAAACTCGCCAAGGAACGCTACGCGTAACATGCGACGCAACTGTTCCGTCATACACCAGCCCTATTCCGGCATTGCCATAGGCGTATGCGAAAAAGTGGAATTTTCTATCTAGGAATTCCAAAAGTGCTGTAGCGCGCTTGACGTCTATTGAAGAAAAGATCGTCATGTGTCGATACTCCGACTCATATAAAGACTGAAATTCTGGAAAGTATCGAAAATATCAACCATCTGACGTGTTGGTATTAAAATTGGTGCTAGGTGATCCGGCGCTGGTGACATTCTATGCGGATATAAATCCGGGCAAATTTGATGTATAACGCCGTCAATCACCTCGCTTGGTGCGTCAAGATGTGGGTGTACGACCAAATACTCGAACGAAACCTCGTACAACATCATTCCGGTTGTGATAAAAAACCGTATGCGCATGGAGAAGTATTGGTCAGGATAAAATAATCAGTTAAAGACGCTCATATCGCTTATGAACCTAGGTGCGGGCTCACGATTGGCATCAGCCAAAGGTTGCGCGAGCGTAGACCATACTAATGGACGCGAGGGCGAATCAGTCAAATTTGCATACTGCAAATGGATTGCGTACACTCGATCGAAGTACACTTGAGCAGCCGACCAACTGATCGTACAAACGCAGTCTGCAACCTCACCCAAATAGGAACGTAAATCATGCAAAACGACTGACGCGATAGTGCACAGTGGTTCGCGCGTCATATTTTCCATCATTGTGAAAAAATGCTGTATGTAAGCCGAACAATTTTGGATTCTAGCACTTTCATTCGCGGCCATCTGGTCCGCGAATAGCTGAACGTGCGCAGGTATTGCGACTTCCCATATTTAATGATTGGCTTTGCGTAGCCTGTGGTTGCAAATTTGCCACGGTACTAGACACACCTGTCATGGCCATAGGAGCCGTGAAGCAGTATCCGGTGCCGACGTACCTTGTGGCACGAGCTGAGTCGTGACTTGCATGTATAATACTACTTGTGGTACTTTGTGTGCAGCTAATGTACATTGCGGTTGTGGCGGAAAACCAATAACATCCATCATGATGACATCGGGGTCAGCTTGCTGCTCTGCCCCAACCAACTGAAGAGTCGGCAAAGGTCCGAGCGCACTGATACCCAAGGGTGCTTGTTGAACCGCCACAAGCAGTTGCGAGACAAACGGTTGCAAAGCGGTAACAATCCCTTTTCGAGCCATTGCTCCGCGTGTTACACGCGGTGGCGACACGATTAGCCTGTGTTTCCGCCTCGGTGTCAGATAACGCCATCACTAAACGTTTGGGAGATAAATCATCGTCTTCAGTGGAGATTGATGGTTCTACACCCAGCATAGGCGAATCGTAGGGGATATCGGTTTGCGAAGAAAACACAGAAGCTGGTGTACTCGTGCTGGTTGGTTTTGACGCAGGTTCCATGTCAGGCACATTTACCGGGCCCAAAACTGTGTCGGCAATGGTTTGCGAGCTGCACTTGTAAGTCAGGATTGTCAAACACGTTAGCGTGAGCCAACGCTTCCGTTACTGAGGCGATGGTGGTGGCTGCCGCTATAGCTACTTGCGGTTGCGGAGCCGGGCAATAAAAGTCCTCAGCTAGGATTAACTCTTCGCCATTTGAATCAACTTCAGCTTCAACAGCTGCGCTGGTCAACTGCCCTTGTGGTGGCTTGCTAGTCGACAATGGTATGCGTACTTTGGCTTTCGGGCCACTAGCCTTAATGTATAACTCATCGCCTACGAAAGAAACCGACATGGGCTTTCTATCGTCAGTAATGCGATTATCCTGCGAGCACCCTTCTATCAATATAAAAACGTCGATAGTTATGAGGGCGTCCATCGCTAGATAATGCTGCATGTCCCAAGTTAAGGGTAAGCTCCACGCCTGTCCGAAGTTTAGAGGCGCGTTCGGATCAATATACATGTCAAAAAAGAATTCTGCCAAGCGCTTTAATGAGTGTGATTGCGCTTTAATGCATCGAAGCAGCGAGTAAATGTTCTCGCCAATGGCTGAATGTCAATAAAATTTGCAATAAATAGGTCTTTCCAGTGCAGTTTATTGCGAATTTCTCATCTGAAATGCCACAATTTCCTCGAAGGACAGCCCGTAAACATGGAAAAACGCAAGTCGGTCTTGCGTTGGGTCATAACACACCATATAACGTTAGGTAAACGTTTCAAGCAACTGAGTGAAGCCCAAACGGAGGTTGCGGGAGCTTCGCTAGATCCCAACAGAACACATGGCCAGTCGCGCTCGCAACTTGGATGTAGCGTATGAATGGGCCATGGAGGTCCTGGTAAGTGGGACATAGTTGCTGAAAACGCAGGTCCCAGGTCTTATAATGCCTACCCTTTCTGTCATTCACAAATTCAGAGTCGTAGCCTAGAAATAAAGTGCCATTCGTCATATTCGATGGCTGAATTAATGCCAAAATGGCGTCAAACAACTTCTGGTCGTTAGCTATGACGGTGGGTAGAAGTCTATTCTTTGGTAAAGGGGGTTGCAAAGGACATCTACCAAGCCGATTCTCCCACCAGAATTTGGTCGTTTATACGCTTTCTGTAGTTGCGATTTTATGTGTTGCTTTATGCTTTACCCATTTTGCGGTAAGTGATTCTAGACCGCCAACACGACTATTATTGTTTTGCGGCAGCGAGGTCTGAAAATGCGAGCCAAGCCCCGCTCCAAAGCCATACTGGTCAATGCCAAACGAAACTCATCTAGGGACGTGGGATCACGCCCTCGAATTTCATCGGCGACCAGCTGCTTCCAACAATGCCTCCTTGCTAGGGGTACCTTGTGCAGCCATGGGTCTGCAAAAGGAAAAATATTAGACAATGTGATGAGGCATGTGCTGTTTTAGAACCATTTAATAAACGTACAGACGCGCAGTCCTTAGCTTTTTGTTCCCTGCCCGGTAAATCCTCAAAACTTATGACTACTGCCGGGGCAAGAGAGGCAGTCATGGTAACTTTACCAACACAAAATCGCCAGGGACGTACGCGTGTTTTTCCACAATTAAGTCAGAATAAGGTAATTTAGGTTCAGGCAAAAGTCTATTCCTGTGAACGTGATGAATAATGGGGTTATAGACATATGCGATTTTCGCAGTTTCAGGCGTAGGTAAGTCAATAATTCAGTAGGGACCAACACGCTTGGGTGATACTTTACCGATTTCAGGTTGAATGACTGAGGTATCGAGGTAAACTATATCCGAGAGATTAAAATTTGTGTGTGTTACGGATTTGTCATATTGCGATTTTTGCTGCTTACGCGCTTGAATAAATTTTGAGACGCGATTTCATACAGATCTTGTAAAGTCAGCTTTAAATCAATGACATATTTTTCCACAACAGATGGTAAATTCGGATTTATCACAAAGTCATTTATGAGCAAGGTGTCAAGAGGAAATGCTGGTTCACGACCATAAAGCATTTCAAAAGGAGATATATTAGTTGATGATTGTGGAGTCAAATGTTACCGCATGGTCGGCAACCACAATTTATTCCACATGAGGAGAAATACTATTTATTTCGCTTGGAAAAAAATCTGTATTAGGATGAATTACTGTGTTTTTGACCAATATTTTCGGCTGAAGTCAAAGTCCACTTGCCACACCTCTATAGGCCATTGTTCTTTTCGATTCGATGCGTATTCATTTGTGTAAGACTGAAAAACTGTAGAAAAATAGAGAATTAGAAAAAAATTTGATGCATTTAGTTCTCACTAAATTCGAAAATATTCTAAAGGTAATTTATACTATAACGTAGAGAATTGAATGGGCTTTTAGAATCTGTATTATGCATTAATCATAAATGAAAATGCAAACAATTAATAATATTACAAAGAGTGTGGCGCCAAAACGTTCCATTTTGGCGCTAATTGTGGCGCCAAAACGGCCGGCGCCAATTAGGGTTTGCGCTAAACCGGCCTGGCGCCAAAACGCCAGTGCCGAACCGGCGGCGTTGTAAAACCTGCTGCGCCAAACTGGTGGCGCCAAACGTCGTAGACCCTCAGAGTATATAGTTACTGTACTACTGGGGGAATAATATTCCGACCGTTCCACTTACGCATTTGTTTTACCCATATGTTTAATTCACTTCTGGCCGCATCGCTTAAGATGCAAGGCGCATCAAAGGAAATATGCCTATGTATGCTATCAATCAAACGGCTTTGTAAGTTTATTGTATGCTCTATTTTGCGGTCTGGAACACTAAATTGCATAGTAATAGTATTTATGCAAAAACCCAGGAAAATGATTGATTGAGAAGGCTCAATTTCGGATTTTTACTCATTAATGATGAGACCTAGGTTCGATAAAATAAAGCGAGCTAGCTTTATTTTAATCACCAGACCATTTGCTGTTTGATTGATTAGCAAAATATCGTCCTAGTAAATAATAAGACGTAGGCCTAATTGTCTACGATAAAAACAAAGGGTTTCAAAAGTTTAGTAAAGACGTATGGGGCCGAAGAGAGGCCAAAAGGCATGTAAGTAAATTATACAGTTTTCCCTTCCATTCAAAACATAAAAACTTTTGGTGTTCTTAAGCAATAGGAACGGAAAAATATGCATCTTTCAAATCGATTTTCGCAATGATATCCTAGGCCTCAGAATATCTTTGAGCATTGATAAAGTCTCTATTTTGAAGTGCTCATAACTGACAAAAGCATTTGCAGAAGAACGTAAGGTACGTTAGTAAATCGGTCTGAGTTCGCCTGACTTTTAGGTACAAAGAAAACTCTAGAAAGCCAAGGATCCGACAAGTAGAAATTTTGATAGTATTTTTTTCTAGCAGAGAATTTATTTCTGCCTGAATAGAAAGCATTTCATGTTTTGATAAACGAATAGACTTAGGAGTGCTAGATTGAATTTGCAGTAGGGTATCAAATTGATTCTATAATCAGAAATAACTGGGAGTATACAAGGATCCTGAATTACTTTTTCCCAGTTTTCTTCAAAATATGTCAAACGGCCCACAACCATCAAGCAATCAGCATTACAATGAACAAATTGCAAATATTCATATTTATACCTGAAAACATCTGGTCCGGTAAGCTTTATCGGACTCTGAAAATGTCGGCCTGATATCAGGCATGAGGTTTTCCCAGGTTTTTGACCGCCTAGACCTAATGATCGGTCTTTTTGGCAAAAGTCAATCAGCTGGCCAGATAGCCAGTGGCGAAAAAACGGCGAAGCCAGTAATTTTGAATTTGGCTCGGAAGCGCGCTGGACCAATTTATCGGTTGCTATATTGGAAGTATAAATTTGATAACAGCGAGCTATGCACTCCCAATAAGCGCAAAATCTCGAAACGCCGTTCACCGTTCAGTAATGATATCCTGAATCGCGAAGGAAAGATGATGAAGAAAGCAGCAGAGGAGTCTCCTTCTAGTTGATTTAGAAGCAAAACAAATGGAAACATGCCTTCCAAAACCACCTGATTGACAGGCATGTATCTCTGGGGGGATGGCGGGGTTCGGACCATAGGTGGGCAGCACAAAATTCTGGGGGGGGAAATTTTCAAAGGTCAAAAAATGGTCTTAAAAGTCGTCATATGGCAAAAAAACACAATTTTTCGACGTTTCTCATCGAGCACGTCCAATGGCATCAAAAAATCGCCAAAAAAGCAAAAAAAATTCAAAATTTGAAATCTGGGGTGGGGGGTATTTTGATTTCTGGGGGGTATTATAACTTCTGTGGGGCCGCATACTCAGAGCCCTGCGCGGGGCGGGTCGTTCGCCCCGCCGCCCCGCTGGCCTGTGCGGCCCGCGCGGGCTTTTTGCGGGGCGGGTCACACGGCTGGCGGGGCGGGCTTTATTTTCTAAAATTTTGGCGGGGCGGGGCGGGCCTTTTCTTTTTTTATTTTTGTTATGCAAAAGGATACGTGCGCGAAATTGATTTCCATGCACAAGGTTTCGCGAAATAGGCTATAGTTCTAAGTAATGCTCTGCTGCTCATCCTTTGAATAAATACTTAATGAAATAGAACACATGGGGGGCTGTTAAAATAATACAAATTGAAATAATCCAGCTTTACCATTATAAGCTTACATATACGTTATGTTTCAAAAAACGAAACCCATATTTGACCTTGTAACTTCAACGGCTCGCTCAATTTCAATGCAAATTGTTTTAAACGATAGACAAAACCGTAAGAAACATGTTGAGTTTTGTATCCGTAGCTTGCTCTGTTTTTATAACGCGCAATTGTGTAAAAAAGTCGTTTTTTTCATTAAATACAATGCGTGCTTAGAAATAAATCATGTGTTTGCAACGTTGTAGCTTTTAATCGAGTAAACATTTTAGAATACGGTCTGCTCTATTCAAAGTCTGTTTGTCTAGTTGTTAGCCTGCAAATTTTCGTACTATTTCGCTACTTGGTTCGAGAGTTGGTTGAGCTTTCGCCAAATGTCATTCCTTAGGTCATTCACAAGCGCAAGCAACTCGCTGCTTATTTTGTCATTGCTGGCTCAATCGCAGAGGGAGTGACCCTAAAGGGCAAAAGCTCAATAGCTCTTGAACCAACGAACAAAATAAAACTAAAATTTAGAGGCAACTAGCTAGATAAATGAGCTTTTGATTGAAGCAAACCGTATTCTAAAATGTTCACCTGATCTAAAGCTGCAATGTCGCAAACACATATTCATTTCTTACGACACATTGTATTCAATGAAAAAAACGACTTTTACCCAAATGCGCGTTGAACAAGAACAAATAAAGCTGCGAAAAACGAAGCTCTGCAAGATAATTATGAAGGTTTTTATCTATTGATTAAAGCAAGTTGCATTCGAATTGAGCGATTCGTTTCGAAGTTACAAGGTCTGATATGGGTTTCGTTTTTTTTTTGAAACACCCTGTATATATAGGTAGGCAGGTACCTACATACACCGGGGGTCTAGGGGGCATGCACCTCTCAGAAGTTGAAATACCCCCCCCCCAGAAATCAAAATACCCCCCCCAGAAAATTTTTTTTGCTTTTTCAGCAATTTTTTGATGCCATTGGATAGTGCTTGATGAGAAACGTCGAAAAATGGAAAATGGTGTTTTTTTGCCATACGACCACTTTTAAGACCATTTTTTGACCTTTAAAAATTTTTTCACCCCCCCCAGAAATTTTTTTCAACCCCCCCCCCCCCCCCCAGAATTTCGGTGTTGCCCACCCGTGCCTACACATATGTAGGTACACACTACGTCCTTACATAAGGTATGGCGAGTATTGGGATCTGGGTTGTCCCCTGGGATCCAGCAGACCCCCAAAATTGATTTTGTTGTGCTAGTTTTGGCGATTTCGCCCCATCAGACCCCCTCAGAATTTGAGCAATCAGCAGTGCAAGATTATGCCTTTGCAGCTTACCTACATACCTAACTACACCTATCACAGTAACATCATTGTTGTTCCAATAAAGTTTATTGCTGTAAGACATTAGCTCATTTTCAATTTACAAAATTGCATTGCACTCATTTACATTGAAGATTTGTACTCATTGTCCGGTTATTTATCTTCTTGTACTTGGCTCCTTTTCGACCAGAAATGGATACATAGAGTACATGAAAAATTTTGCAGGGCGGGTAGGGGCGGGCCTAATTTTTGTAACATTACTGGCGGGGCGGGGCGGGGCGGGTCTAAGGAGCTGCGGGCGGGGCGGGCTTTATTTCTTTCTTGGCGGGGCGGGGCGGGTCAAAAATTTCGGCCCGCGCAGGGCTCTGCCGCATACCCCCAAACCCCCCACGCCCATGTGTGGTTCGGACTCCTTCCGAAAATTCAGAAAAATAGGACTTTTTAAACGTTATTTTGTGATATTTTTGGCCTTTTTGGGATTGCCCCAAAAAATGGTGTTGCTCCCCAAAATAGGGATGGCCAGCTACATGCCTGCTGGTTGAGAGCCTTCAGTGTGTCATCCTTCCTAGTCATCCAGTTCCCGCGGGTCTTAAATAAAAGGCTAAAATGTTGTCTACTGCTGGAGCCAAGGCCATGGTGCAAAATGGCATAGAAATTTTGTTGTAACATGGTTGGCCTGCAAATTAGAAAGCTCGTAAGAACCTGCAAACTCCTGAGATGCCGTTGAGTTAGTTGCAGACTGAAGAAATAGTTTCTATCTTTTAGTAAGTGGCTCGTCTGAGAATTTGGGGAACCAGAGCCTGATTTTTGTGGGAATAATCCGGTTTAGACGCTGAGCTAGAACCACTAGTGCTTGGGCTAGAACCGCTGGTGCTCAAGAAACGTAATATCTTTTATGACCATGCTCAGAGCTGCTGAATAAACAAATAGAAGCCTTGGATCGTGAACTCCGCTCAGAACCGCCTTATGGGAGCTCTGATTGGCAAGAAGGGCTGCAATCAATTTGTGAGCCTGTTCAGGACTGTCCAAACAAGGGAGTACTGATCGATAGGTAATAGCGATGGAGCAGCAATAGTATGCTTGTCTCTATGGAGTACCGAAGCAGAACGAGCTGTAGAGCGTTTGTCCCAGAAGCGGCAAGATGAGAGACATTCTATCCGCGAAAGACTTACGAGGCGCCCGAGACACGTTGCTATTGCTAATAGTAGACATAGCTTGAACGAGAAAGTCACAGAGCTAAAAACGAGATTGAGTGAGCACTGAAATTTAGGTATTAAGCAGCTGTATTGAGCTTGTGAAACACCTCCTCCTATGCTTAAAACAAGCTTGTAATGCTCAGCTTGAGTGAACAAAGCATATGTAAAGTCTGATGACTTTTATATCATGAAATAACCAATTGACGCCAGATTTCCTTGCTATAATGCTCATTATAACAAAACTAAACACCATTAAATACAATTGCATTTAGTATTAGAAGCGCATGCGGGTACCCAAATGGGTACCTGCTTAGAAAACGGGTACTCCGGGTATAACCGGGTACCCGAATCCCCTAATATAAAATGGAAAATTAGCACTGCAATTATGCAATATGTGCTGTGAATAGAATTAGAAACCTAGAAACATATTGATTTTAAATGCGATTGAATCACAATGTGAATGTGATTTGATATAATCAACTGTGAAATGTTAAATAAGTGAGTCTGTTAATCTTTCCTATTGTCACAATATATCGCGCCGGTCTATTAAATTCCATTATTTAGCTCTTCAGTTACATTATTTCTTTTGTGCCGAATTAATGCATTTACTTTTGTGACCATTATATAAATTTAGACTGCAACTTTTATTCACATCCTACGCGCAACTGTTTTAGGTAGAACTGTGGTTCAAAGCCTATTATGTTCCATATGCAGTCAGCTCCAGATAATTTGTTTTTAAATAAATTTTCATTTTTTGTTGATTTCAAACCTGTTTTTCGTCAACGTGCTTTCGTGCTTCAAATGTTTTAATGACGCTATGAAGATACAAAACCTGAATCATATAAACTTTAGAAAATTCTCTCGAAACGTTTGCTCAATCAATCAGCCACTAAGATTTATTTTTAATCAGGTTTTTTAACGATTCAAAGCTCTTAGCAATGTTGAGTAATCTATTGTGTATACAATATAATACAATATATATATATATATATATATATATATATATATATATATATATATATATATATATATATATATATATATATATATATATATATATATAGAAATAGTCCGGATTATTTTATTTGTAATATTTGCAAAGCTCTGGTCAAGCAATGCCGGGGACCATTGTCATTTGTAAAACATCTGAAGATGGTGCACAATATCCAAGGTGTACTGGTTGTAGAGTTCACCTCCTGATGATGATTTGAAGCGGAACACAATCTCGGTAGCTAAGCAGACTGTATTATCTGGCAAGTCGCATTTTTTCGATGATATGAATGAACATTAATTCACGAAGAATAAGTAGTTCCGAGCAAAAACGAGGTATTACAAGTCGACATTTTAGATTTTGATGTTGCATGTGGGGCATTAACATCCATGGCAGAACTGAACAGTCGTGGTAAGAAGCATTTTTCAGCTAGCTAGGCTTTTTTATTTTTTGGCAAGTTCAAATCCAACCGATTCTGGCCCACGATTATACATAGTTGGCTTAGCATGATTTACAAATAATGATGGATACAGAATATGCGCAATTATCGATTCTACTTATAATAATGATATATTTTCAGAAAAAAGCAAGCTTTTTAAATGATCTTATGCTCTGAAATTGATTGATAAAATCAACATTCTTTAATTAAGCTAAAGTTTTGGCTCGATCATGCTTTTAAAATAAGAATGCATTAGACAAATTTTTTCATGGATATCATTTTCTTCAGCTTCTACATTATGTTTTACAACTGAGAACGTAATATGTTTGCCTTATCTAAGAAAGGATATTTTTCTTTTGAATTCGGCTAACATATTAAAGATGGCATCATAACATTAGATTGCCATATCTATTAATAATTATCACTTAAATCTCCTTAACCCCTTTCACTTACATAATTTCTGCTGAAAGTATGCTCATAAGTTTTAAGTTTATTTTAAAATATCTTTTTATGCTCATAAGTCTTAAGTTTATTTAAATATCTTTTTATCAATTTCGTTTTAAAGCTTGAAAATCTTACTAGCACAAGTTGCTGGTACGGTGCCTATCAGCTTCTCAAGTTTACCACAGATGCACCAAAGGTGGGGTAAAAGGCGAATTGTTATCCAGCTTAAGTATAAAGGATATAGGTATTGTCAAGCTATTTATATTCAATATAATGTATATTCATGCGATTCCGACCTATTATACCTCATGAATGCAATTTATTGTGGCGAAAATCTTATGATTTTTCCTCTCCCTAACCATAGATTTTCGATTTTACCCTACTGTCCAGGCCACCCCAATCATGTGTATCTAAGGCAGCATCCTCAACTATTAGAAGCTTGTAAAAAGCATATAATTTGCATGCTATCATTCAGGATTCAGATATGATCGGCAATGTTCAAACGCAGAGCCAATCAATTGATGAGAAGATGCTGAATATTTGCTTGATGGATTTACAAACCTTAAAATTTATCGACGGATTTGATTTTAAGCAGGTTATGAACTTGTTGAGCCGACAATTTCACTTTCTGCCTTCCAGAACAAAGATAGCTCGCTTGCTGAATCAAAATTTAAACATGTACATGGAGTCAACTAGAGAAATTGTGAAAGAATATGTGGAAGGGAGCTTGACTACGGATTTATGGTCATTGGGAGCATGTGACTCATATATGGGAGTTATATATCACGCACAGGCAAAACTGGAAGCTTATTTCAAAGACATTAGCAGTTCAGCATTTTCCTACTGAATGGCACACTGCAGAAAATATAAAAAGGGCATAAGAGCTATTATTGATAAATGGCAAGTTTGATGTGTTGACGTTGTTCCCAATAATGCTGGAAATATGATAAATGCCAGCTCTGCTTTAGTGGATGAAATAGAAGCTCATTTTGGCGACGACAGTACTTGTTTTCTACACATGCTTCAGCTCTGCATAAAACCAGCCTTAAATGATGCTCATTACAAATTTAATTATGCAACAAAGAAATATTGCAAAGACGTTTAAAGATTCGAATCCATTGTGGAATGCCTTACAAAAGGAAGTGCAAATATCAGGCAGAGCACCACTACAACCAAAAGTGGACATGGAAGTTGTTGGGATCAGCAGTAGCAATGCTACAAAGAAATCTAGCTTTAAAAAAGTATTATGCTAAAATACTAGTCAAGGAAAACTTGGAAAAGCTAATCAAAAATATCGTCAAGCAAAGCCCCATTTCCAACTGATCGAGACTGGCTATTCCCTGTGAAAAATTTAGTAGAGGCTTTTATTACCATTGAATGCTGCAACTGAGTTACTTGGTGGTCAAGCATATATTGTGCTTCTCTTGTTTATCCCTGCTTTATTTGGAATTTTCAACAACTTAGTCATTACAGAAAGCGATTTTCCAGCAGCTCAAAAATTTATACACCAAATGCAACAAGAAATTGAAAAGCGCCTCAATCTGAATAATTCAAAACAGATTGTCGGGAAAGACTGCGTTAGCAACAGCTTTAGATCCGCGTTTTAAAGACCTAGCTTCCTCAAGAAATGAAATGCGCAACATCATTCACTCGAATATTGAAATTACAGCATCAGAAATTTCAAGTGAAGAAAAGGTAATATTTTCTGAACCTAATGAAGTGCCCGTCTTAAACAAAAAGAGATCTGCATATTAAACGCTTTTTGGGGATGCTTATCAAGCATCCAAAAAAGACTTATTTTCAACTGCCGTTGATGAAGTTGATGCAGATATAAAAGCGCTAAGTTACCTACAGAAGGCTTAGATGTCTTGAAATTTTGGCAGGAGAATGAATAAAATTTTCGCAACTGTCAAGCTTAGCAAGAAAGTGCTTGAGCCTACCAACAACGTCTGTGCCTAGCGATAGAATATTCAGCATTGCAGGCTATATATTAAGCAATCGGCGCTTATCCCTAAGTCCTGAAACTGCAGAAAAATTATATTATTACACTAAAATATTGAAGAAGCAAAAAAAAAAAAATTAAGGAACAGTAGTTTGAAATGTGACTTGTCTTCACCTTGACAATCCTGACATTTTTTCCCCATCATTTTTCGCCGGACATTTTTTCCCAGTCATGTTTTCCCCAATAAATTTTTTCTCGGGTCAATTTTTCCCTTAACATTTCTTTCCGAGCCATTTTTCCCAGACGTTTTTCACCAAGATCAAAATGATCACAAGCGCACTTACTTTTTCAAACATAAATAAGTATGTGATGCATCTGCAATTATTGGGCATCTGTTTACAGTAGGCTTTCTGTTGTTTACTGAGATGCAAAAATGATCCATTAGTATTTATGCTGCCTGGTTGAAACGTATTTTTGCTGGTTATGAGTAAAGAAAAAGGTCATTTTGACTGGCGTCCTTAAACTGCATTTGTTGAACTTTTGTGCATTGACTCGCTTTAAAGTTTGGTCAAATGGACCATGCCCTTGTAACTGCGAGAGTTACACATATAGGCGAACTTGCCTTAGCAGTTCGCGATAGCCATCACATAGCCAATACTAGTAGCTATCTACGATAGTGCACTGTGGGCTCTGCCTTCGGTCTTCCCACTTTTTCCCCAATTTTCAATAATAAAAAACATTAAGATACTTGTCCGGTAACATAGAGTTAAGTGTATGATAATAGTAATTGTTTAATGCATACCGCTTGTGTTAATAGAGAACATTCGATCTGAGTTAAAAGTGTATCAGTATTATGTTAATTTGATCTTGTTTATTTTACTGTAATGGTCTCTTGAGGCCAGTTTAGCTTAGTCTTATTGGCAGTTTTGTTTTTGGCAGTGTTGTTGGCAGTCTTGTTGGCCATCGCATCGATTGTATAGTTGTGTACGTTTTCGTTTTTCTTTTTGCTTTATTTTGTTGTCCGGCTATAGGCCGTGGATTCTTCATTCGAAATAAATTAGAGAAAACCTACCCAGGGGTTTTTGGATATACCGAGGGTTAGGTCGGCAAATCCCATGTCGAGGATTACAACTCATCAGAGTGGATGGATAGGTAAATTTTATACGATTGCTTATTTCATTTGGAAATCTTAATTCTCTTCAAACCAAAAAATGATCAAAAACATTATTTAATCTTTGAGGATGATTGATCAGTATAGAGCTCGTTGTTGTTGTTTTCAAAGTTTATTGTGCTACACATATTAGGAACCAAAACATTTCGGATCAGGCACTGATTAGAAAAGAAGTTAAATAATCAACTTGAGGTTTGAGATAGGTCAACTGACCTCCGCGGCAAATTCCGAGATTAGGTAGGTAGCTTTAGGTCTTAGGGCGTAGCTGCTGAGATCACCCGACCAGAAGCAGCCAGCAATATTAGGGCTGAGGGGATCGAAGCCGTAAGGTCTGCAAGGGTCCAAAGATCAAAAGCGATCCCAGGCTGCACGATCGGGCCAGCGCTAAGTGCAGATCTAAGTACCTATGTACCTAAGTAACTCTCAAAGGCAAATACACCCGTGCTATGTTGATTTATATATACATAGGGCGGCCATGTATTTACACTCTGAAACGGATTGCCAAAAACTAACAACGTGGTGAAACATCGACATTGCGGTTTTTTTTAAACCGTAGGCGCTCAGCATCCTGCAATTTGGAAGTTCATCATGCTAATGAAAGAACAAGGTCTCACGGAACTTTAAATCGAGCAAAGCACTGCGGGGGTGCAGAAAACCCCTAAAAAGAATTACCGTGACAGTGCGGCAAGAATTTCTGCTAGAGCTGAGGCATATGCGGTTGACATATTTACGCTGTCATTGCATATAATTACCGGTTTTAACTTTCATTAGGTGTATACACATACTTTTTCACTGACAAATCAATGTTTAGAAATGAAAGCACAGACTTGATGGTTAGAAATATATGCATTTCAGTAAACAACACGAAGATATATGGGGAAAAAGGCCTGGGGAAAAATGACACGGGGGAAAAAATGTCCGGGGAAATTTTTACCGGGGAAAAATTGCATGGGAAAAAATGTCCGGGAAAACATGTCCAGGGAAAATTGTCGGGGGAAAATTGTCCGGATACCCCCTTGATGAATCGGAAGAGGCGGCGGAAATTCTGCAAGAAGATTTAACAGTCTCAGCTGCCATTGACAGTGACTTAGATGATCAGAAATATGAAAATTTCTCTTGCCCAATATGCATATCATGTAAGATGATTAAACTATATCTTCATTGATGAATAAATCGTTTTCTGATTGCTATGGATTATCATTGAAATTGAAGTACCCAGCAACTTCATTTGTTTCAGGCTCTTGATTAGATTAATACAGAAAAGTGACAAAAAGGCAATTTACTGCACATAGTATACCATATCTCTAGATTACTTCATAATTTTTCGCTTTGAATTATGAAAATGACTCAAATTTCATTAAATGCATAGCCGGGTACCCCAATAGTAAAATTTGCAAAGTGTGCAGTACTAGTTTAGTATTCTATCAATCACCATAAGAAGCAAGTCAGCGTTGCAACTTGCAAGCAATTTGCAGAAAGTGAACATTTTTGATTGTTTACATACTCTTAACTGACGCATTGTAAATTATGTTAAAGAAGGTTACGCTTATGCAGAGGCCACAGAATATACTACGATTTTTTTGCGTTGCTTAGAGAAAGTCTGATTTTTAGCAGATTTTGCGACTTTAGGCATATGCATAGGTAGATCTATCCTAGTCCCCTCCTTTAACATCCTTAACAATCCACAATCCTAAGTATATTCGTCTTTTTTTGTTCCATAGGAGCATTTTTCTTTGCTAGTACCAAACTCTTAATTAGTACGATTTGACTTAATCAGTCAGTAAACAAATGCCACGATAATTACAGCAGTCCAAGAACGCGGAAAACAGTATCATTCCGAACATTAGCATTATCTTTTTTAAGCAACATAACCTTACATACCTCATTTACGTAGATCGAAGGTTTTCAGCATAAACTTTACGCAAATATTGGGTGTGAAGAAAGAACATTTATGCTCAGACTCGTTATCCTGACTGTTACATTATTATCATATTTCAATTATAGAATATTTAAGGTAATTGATAAACCCAGGGTTGCATGCATATAGCAACGGTTAACTACTACAACAATAATTAGCTGTGATAGCTGATGCGGATGTTTCTCATAAGGCAACACGTTGTGATTGGGGCGTGGGTAAAATCCGAAATGGAAATGGAATGGAAAATGGAAAATGGGTAAAGCCGGAAATGGCAAATGGAATGGAAAATGTGAGAATGGGTAAAAGCCGAAAATGGAAAATGGAAAGGGTAAAGTCGGAAATGGAAAATGGAAGATGGAAAATTTTCCATTTCCCCTTCATTTTCAACGGAAAATGCTTCATTTTCAAAATTTTCGGTCGTAAATGTCAAACTCATGTCGTTTTTCACCAAATTTCTCTATTTTTCGAAGAAATTTCGTAAGCGTAAGTAAAAATGGAGAAAAGTCTACAAAAAATGGAAAAAAACTGAAAATTAATCATTTCTTCGTCTCTTTCACTCAAAAATTCTCCTCTTTGAAATAACTTGACCTTCCAGATCCGAAAAAAATCGTGATCCACTTCGACTACAACGATTTCAGTCGCAGATGGAAAATCGCCGGAAAATGGAAAAATACGGTAAAACCCGGAAATGGAGAAATGGAAAATTTTCCATTTCCTTTATTTTCAACGGAAAATGTTTCATTTTCAAAATTTTCGGTCGTTAATGTCAAACTCAAGTCGTTTTTCACCAAATTTCTCTATTTTTGAAGAAATTTCGAAGGCGTAACTAAAAATGGAAAGTGTACAAAAATAGAAAAAAACGGAAAATTGTTCATTCCATTTTTATTGAATTTTTTCCATTTTCAGTTGCGCTTTTGAATTTTCTTCAAAAATGAAGAAATTTGTTGAGAAACGACATGATTTCGACATTTACGACCGAAAATTTTGAAAATTAACCATTCTCCGTTGAAAATAGAGGAAATGGAAAATTTTCCATTTTCCACTTCCGGGTTTTAACCTATTTTTCCATTTTCCGGCGATTTTCCATCTGCAACGAAATCGTTGTAGTCGAAGTGGATAACGATTTTTTCGGATCTGGAAGGTCAATTTTTCAAAAGAGGAGAATTTTGAGTGAAAAGACGAAGAAATGAACAATTTCTCGTGTTTTCCATTTTTTTAGACTTTTCCATTTTTAGTTACGCTTTCAAAATTTCTTAAAAAATAGAGAAATTTGGTGAGAAACGACATAAGTTTGACATTAACGACCAAAAATTTTGGAAATGGACCATTTTCCCTTGAAAATAGAGGAAATGGAAAATTTTCCATTTCCATTTTCCATTTTCCGGCTTTTCCCCATTTTTCCATTTCCGGCTTTTACCTATTTTTCCATTTTCCGTTTCCATTTCCATTTCCGGATTTTACCTTACCCCTTGTGATTGAAGAAATTATTATTCGGTTCATGCCAATGTAAGTAAAGATTACTAATCAAGTTAATGATATACAACCAGCGGCAACACAGAATTGCTAACGAAAGAAGCGGCGCACAAAGCACTAGCGGCATAGCAGGAGAAACAGCACGTCGACAAACGCGTCCTACCACCATACGCTGAAACCAATCACGCCAAACTAATGAAGCGAGAACCGCGTCTTGAAATCTTAGCAATAATAATTAAGTGTTAACTGCGCGCAATGTGAACGAGCGTTTTAGTTTATATTTGCATGAATACAGGATTGGTTGCAAAAATAAAGCCAGTACACAGTTAGAAAAAGCGTCGCTTTTATGATACAATTGTTAACGAAAGAACATTCATATTAGTATGAAAGTAGATAAATGACAAAATTTCGTACGTTATGACGATAACATTACTATGGAGCTAAATAATGTAAATTGCACGTAAACACAGAATGATTAAGACGATAACTTAAGTACAAAGATAAGTAAGGCGCACAACACAAAAGTACTTAGCAATCAATTACGCATCTACAACTTGACATTACATGGAATATTTTGAAAAAATTAAGCTTCTGCAACGCTCTGAAACTAAATTTTATTTTCAGTGTAAGCTTTACATTACTACTAGTTGTAAAGAATGTATACGGTAAGATTCGTAATCCTGACCTTACGGAACATATTTTGAAAAAATTCACGTTTCTCAACGCTTTGGAAGTAAAATAATTTGTAGTGTAAACTACACATTAACAATGAATGAATAGTGCAAACTATACACAACTACTGTGTGTGGAAAAAATAACAGTCAGATTCGTAACTCTGACCTTACATAGAAAATTTTGAAGAAAAAAATCTTCCGCAAGGCTTCAAGAACTAAAGTTAATTTGGTAGTGTAAACTTTACACAACCGCATTGTGTAAAAATATTTTAGTCAGATTCGTAATTATCATATTAATCTGATATTACGATCGATATTTATGAAAAAATTAAGTCTCCACAATGGCCTGAAGGCGAATAAATATTAGATGGAAACTACTTTGCACGACTGTTGAGTGTAAGCAAAAGCGCCCAACTGGCATATCACGATTGAATCCTGGTTACATTTTAGACTTGAGATCGTTGATGTAAATAAACGCGATTTGCTGTGACATGCGCCGCTTAGAAAGTACTTTTTTTATTCTATTCGACCTATCCGGACTTCTGATCGGAGAAAATAGCGAATAAAATGGAAAAAAGGTATCTTTCACCATCCATTATATTGTATTCAAAACTCTGAACCTAACTCCCTATTGAGTGTAAAGAAATTCATTGGGCCAGTTTGTATCCTTTGAACCGTAGTATGTTTGCATATACAAAGCTTATGTTCCGCAAAATATTTGAGATCAAAATAATGAAAAAACATTTTTTCGCCTATTTTAAACCTCTGATTTCGAAATTTACAACCCCATTAGTAACTCAATATATTGCATCTTTTAAGCGCGGTTTGCTGCGACGTGTAGACCTTAAAAGTCACCCTATTAATGTTTATTCAATTTATCACGACTTATAAGCGGAAAAGTTGGCAGAGAAATCTTAGACAAAATCTATTTGTTACTCCATCCACTAGAGTGTAAAGTTTAAAACCCTGCTACTAACTCAGTATTGAGTGTACAAAAATTTGCTGGTAAGCAGAAGGTAGCACTTAAGCCGTAGTAAATTTCTATCAGAAAAAAATTTCTTTGGACTCATACCCGTAGTTGTTGGCAGACATAAACAAGTCGAAAACTCAACCAAAATATGTTTTTTTACCCCCAGATTTTCTCATTCTTTACACTCCCATTCAAGAACTGATGCGAAATCTGAAAAACAGAAAAAGAAGATATCTAGAGAACTCTATCCTCTACATTTCTACACTAATAAATTGTATAAGGCGTTCACAGAGAGTTGTGTACATGCAGAAAAAACCACCAAAATTCGCTATATGTTATAACGTTATGCCATAACTTTAAACACTCATCATACACTCAATATTGAGTGTAAATAAAAGACCGCATAATCTTTTTATTATGTATCTTTTAAAAAAACCGCACCTCCCAGATGTGTCCCATTACAGCTGTACGGGGCTCATATGTTAGAAGTACCCAAGTAAATCATAGGTACGCGCTAACGCGTTACCTATGATAAGAACTAAACCAAAACTGTAGAAATGGAACAATAATTGGCGATTGCAATACGCAATTCCTATGAAATAGTGGCACATGGCGGGTCTAAAAAATCTATGAGTTTGGTGTGGGCGGTAACTGCAATTCCAAACAATATCCGATGCAATTTAATAACAAAGGGGGAATTCGATTATGACCACCGTGGCGGATTTAGAGGGGGTGGCGGGAGGGTCGGCCGCCCCCTGTTGTCAAAACATATTTGGGCGCAATGAAGAAAAGATGAGTATTTTTTGATCATTTTAGCCATTTTCGTCAGGATTTTACAAAGTTTTACTCATTAATAACATTTACTGACTTTCTTGGCGCTCTAAAAAACAAACTTGTACCAGAAGAGTGAGCTTTCGTACGGAGCAAAGATTTTGCAGCTCTTAAAATGATTTCTCGATGAGTTTTCTGGCTTTTCTTGTCGATTTCTGCATTGATGTTGCAAGTTTTTCATTGAAAAACTTTCTCAAAATATTAAAAATTGCTTACTTTTGCAATCCTAAATAATTTTGTCTTTCAGAAGACGGCGAAAAACCGGTACTTCAAGCATGATATGTCGAATTTTCGGACAATGTTTGATGCTTTTAAGAAAATTTTGGGTTCCACCCCTCTGTCAGGAAATCATGGATCCAGCCACTGCGTGGCCATGACAAAATGGACGGGTTAGCACAGAAAAATGTACAGCAATAAAACAATCAGTAATAATTTTTTATACAGAGGGTCTTCTGCCGACTGTCCTTGTAGCCTTTAATTCTTTCGGAACCCTTAGGTTCTTTTGGATTTTAGCATTTTTTGCGAGATACAAAAATAAGGTCAAGGCAAGAATGATTAAATATGACAGGATGTACAAGATGGCAACAGTAAAAGTCGATGAAGTAGCTCATGATTTGACGATTTTAGCATGCAATAGCTATAAATTTTTGATTATTTTTGGGCACTAAGTAATTTTTCGTTTTTCCAATGAATATTGACATCTAAGACCTAATTGAAAATCGGCAGAAATGTAGCGAAAATTACTATATAAGAAAATAGGTAAGGGGAATTTTTCGATCGTGTCGATTTTCTTTAAACTTTCCCAAACGCATATAAAACCCCCAAAAAATGAGAAATCCGTCGGAAAATTTGGGGGTCCATATTACTGTAGGTATGGTTCAGCATGTGCGAACTATATTTTGGGCTCTAGCTCCTCGGGTATTGATTGTAGAATTTTATGGCTGGGAAAACTTTTTGTTTGCCATTGCCTCTTCTATCCAATGACATAAGTTGCGTTGAAATTGAGTGTAAACCCATAGAGTTACGGGCTAATAATTGTTAACCAACTTTAGCATGGGGTCAACTTTGGAGGACCCTTTTCTCAAGATTGTCTCGTTCGTTGGGCGAATTTTTTCTTTGAATATTGTTGCCGCGGGACCCGCTACCCAACGCGCCTAGCCTTATATGTGAGATAAATCGAAAAACCTGAAATAAATGGGTGTAAAGTTGGACCTAAAAAATGGGCTTTAAAATCAGTCAATATAGGGCTATCATTAAGC
The DNA here is from genome assembly GCA_036768485.1 of Mermis nigrescens. NCBI lineage: Eukaryota > Metazoa > Nematoda > Enoplea > Mermithida > Mermithidae > Mermis > Mermis nigrescens. The sequence continues at coordinate 20,175 of JAVLUZ010000756.1, read as the reverse complement.
GTTGTAATGTTGAAAATAAATACATTAGTAATCGGCGACGCCTAATCCGAATTTCTTATCAAAAATATACCTTGGTGTACTGTAGCCTATGTTATAGCACGGTTTTGTCCAAAAGCAACTTTGATCGCCTCTAACTCCAAAAAGTTCTACACGAGTAGGGGTACCGTAATGAGCAAAAATGACAACTCAAAAGCTCTATTGATTGACATATTAAGTGTTGCTCTAGGGCCAATATTGGCAAAAATCCAGGGTACCGCCTATTTCTAGTGCTTAAGCATTACAAAAAAGTAAGTGGATTATATTTCCGGTTCTGGCGCCCGGGGCATTGGGGGTAGAAGCTCGGTAGTCCTAAACTTATCGTGAATTATTGTCTCTATCGGATGGTATGTTTCGTAATAATTATTGAGTGTAAACTCATAGAGTTATATGGGTTTAAAGTTTGGCCTAAACATTACACAAATTAATCCTATGCTAGGAATAATTGTTATCGTTTTAAAAACAATGTGTTTGGGGGTAATTGAGGGCAAAAAATTTGAATCCGGAGTCAAAAAAAACCTTAGGATACTGTAGCCCAAGATATAGCACTTCGTGGTACAAAAGTCACTTTAATCGCTTCTAGCTTTACAAAGCTTTACATTAGAAGGGTACTGTAACAGGAAAAAATGTAAAAACTCAAAAAGCTCTATCGATCGATATATGATGTGCCGCTCTAGGCTTTAAAATTGGTTGAAATCCAGGGTACCCCCATTTTTAGCGGTTAAGAATAAGGGAGAATCAAATATTGATTGATGCTGTGTTGCTCATCTGTGATTGGTCCACGTGTCCCAATAAAGTAAAGTCAGCCATATTGCGATTTCTTCTATTCTGGCTATTCATTCTCATTAATATTTATTTTTCCTGAGGATGGTGAGGGTCTGGCTTGTACGTTTTTTTTCAGTTTTCCTTGGTAGCTTCCATGAAAGCAGGGCGCACGCCCAGATTCATCAAAGTTGCCAAGGTAGTTCTTTTTATTGCATCTTTGCGCCGAAATTATTTCCAGTTTTAACTTAGCTAATAAGCTTTAAAAGGCTTCGTTTTTTCAGTTTTTTTTGCAGTGTCTGATTTCAATGCGTTTTTGCATTTATTGTGGATAGCTTGTGGGAAAAAGGGCGGCTGTGCGCAGCCCGGTTTTTTGCTGATTACGTCTGTTTCAAACGTTTTTTAATTATTAAGGGCTCCAATATTTAATGATGAAGCATGATATGCCTCCTACGTTTTGGAATTATTCCAGCTTAATGCGACGGGATGCAAACATAGGTGGGCAGCACGAAAATTCTGAGGGGGGGGGGGGTTACAAAAAATTTTCAAAGGTCAAAAATGGTCTAAAAAGTGGTTGTATGGCAAAACACCATTTTTCGTCGTTTTTCATCAAGCACTATCCAATGGCATCAAAAAACTCGCTAGAAATGCAAGGTATTCCAACTTCTGGGGGAGGGTGCATACCCCCAAACAGGGGTGGATTTAAGAGGGAGCGGGTTTGGCGGCCGCCCCCCCCCCATTGGCCCAAAAAGTAAAATTAAGCATTTTTGAGCGATTTTTGGGTTAAAACCATACCTGGGCGTGGGGCTTCGGGGGGTATGCACCCCCCCAGAAACCAAAATACCCCCCCAGAAATCAAAAATATCCCCCCAGAATTCAATTTTCGAAAAATTTTTTCGTTTTTTTCGCAATTTTTTGATGCCAATGGATAGTGCTTGATGAGAAACGTCGAAAAATGGTGTTTTTATCGCCATACCACCATTTTTAAGGCCATTTTTTGACCTTCAAAAAATCTTGCACCCCCCCCCCCCAGAATTTTCTTGCCGCCTACGTATGGTTAAAACGACTAATTTTTCCGCCCAAGTCAGGGTTCCGCACCCCCCCTTAGGAGTACCGCTCCCCCTTAGGGAAATCCTAGATCCGCCACTGCCCCCAAACTCCCCATGCTTACGTGTGGATGCAAAGCGCAAGTCTAGACTTTCCAGGTAAGGGTTCAGCATAATCTGACACGCCCGTACACATGATCTTG